>VWYH01001497.1:1864491-1923137 GCA_013399365.1 Pampusana beccarii
GTACCAAAAAAACCCACAGTGTAGTATATTCAGCGGTTTCCTTCAAGAAGATTGCTTTGGAAACCGTAGGGGAAACTCTCAGACGAAATTATTTTTTAAATACCCATGACATCTTTTTTTTTTTTAATTCAGCATGAACACGAACAAATAATATTTGCAAGCTCTGGGTATATATTTACTTATTTTCTTTGAAAGGGAAAAAGATACGTGAATGTGTGTCTAGTCACGGGGGATATTTTTCTCTTTTTTTGGTGCATACATATATAAAAATATATATATTTTTTAAATGATTGGGTATTAAAATAGTTACTATTCACACCTTCCCATCTAACATTATTATTTACTACTGCTGTAAAATTTAGATGAAAACCTATATATGAATAAGAAACATCCAACAGCTTTGGATCTATTCCCTAATATTTTCCAACACGCATTCCAGTGAACCATAGTTTATCTTTCTTCAAAATATACTGTCCAGGACACTGATGATCACCTTGCAAAAACAGAAGGGTCCAATGTGTAACTCCCATTGGACTTGTCTTCCATAGTGATTGTACTGGCATATGTATTTACATCTGTCCTAAGTAGCTGTACAGTGCTACGGCTATAACTTGGTAGCATTTTAAATCATCTTGGCATCTGATATTCACACCACCCTGTAAATCCACTGTTGATATTTCAGGAGGTGAAAAACCCTCCAATGCATCTGCCTCTGTAGGTGCCTGTCAGTGCAAACTAATGCCATTCTGGANGGTGGGGGCTTTTTTTTTTTTTTGGGGGGGGGGGTATATGGTGCAAATAGCACATACATCAGGTGCCCAGAATGTTCTTGCCTCATTTCTCTCATCCTCCCCCATCCTACACACAGTGCACAGCTGACCTCTCCAGTCCCTTAACTTGGATCTGACGAATGCTTTCAGAGTATCTATCTGGTACACCCAAAACCTCCACTCTGCATGCCCCTCTTCCTCCCCTTCCCCAGCCCTGTGCATGACAGCCCAGCTCCTCTGTTTCTAGCTCCAAACACCCCCCAGTGCCTACTCCTCTCCTGTTCACAGCTGACACACATCCTGCTCTCCATCTTCGCAGCCCATCCATGCTGGGCTGTTGAAGGAGCTCATAAGTTTCTGCCACCACTGGCATAACTTTGCTGAAGTTGTGACTACTTCACCATTGACCTCACAGATTCCTTCCACACCTATGCACCTACAACAGAATATGAAAAAATAGAGGACAGCCTGACTGAATACAGTTATTCTAGTTAAACAATCACTTTATGAATTCTTTTCACCGTTTTCCATCATTTCATAGCTGGTTGGAGATTTTTCTTGTCTTCATCCTTTCTCACAGTAAATTTATGCTAAACTCTCATCCTCCTGATGGCCTGAAACTTTCTACACCAGTTTATCCATTGCTAGCTGGTAAAACTTGTTTGGGGCAAGCATTACCCTTTACCTTCAGGAGTAAACACCTTAATCTGAAGGTATTTAAAGAGAACATTTATCTCCTCTCTCAATATTAATTTTTCTAGATTAACTAGGTGAATATTTCTGAGGATACATTCAGTGTCTTGCAGACATCTATGTTTCTGTTATTCGCAATCTAATCCCACTGAAAGGAGCATAATCAAGTCAGCAGAGTTGTGTGTTCTCCTAAGCCCATGGTTACGTGGCTTCCAGATGTGCCAGGGCTTGCTCTGCAAGCTGTGGTCTGCTGAAAGCCCAGGGACGCAGAGCAAAAGGCATTGTAGTATAACCCCTTCTCCACTCACAGAAGCTTTACTAATCTGATAGTCCTAGTAGTCGCCTTACCTGTTCAAATCCAACTCTACCTTCTCGAACACGTATAACCCCACTGTACATGGCGCTTAAGATGCAGCCTCAACTATTTTTCCCTAATCTCTATCAGAAATAGTTCATCTCGTACATTCTAGGTTGTATTTTTCATTATTCCAACACACTTGCCATTTCTGGTCACCTGTGATTACCTAGGTCTTCCTCTACACATTTCATTTTCACCTGGTGAGCTCCTCAAATAAATGATTTTTATTCTGTACGTACATGTCTTTTGCTATTAAATTCCATACCATTTCCAAGACATTCTAGGTTCTGCATTCTGGTTGTTTTATTTATTTATTAATACTTGGTGCCTTCACTCTTTATATCATTAACACTCTTCTATGTATTAGGCAACTATCATTAAACAAAACATTACACTAGAATCAGCCCTAGGGCATTTCTTGTGTAACTTTGCCGGTAACTTTCCTCCAGAATCACAGTACTTTCGATACAATATTATCACTCCATCTAGGTCATTACAGACCTTAAATTTTTGTATGGATCCCCATCTTTTTAATCTGAACTACTAATTTTCCCTGCAGCAGTGAAACTTCCAGTGCTATCCAACCAGTTAAAAACTTCAAGATGCTAAAGAAAAATGCAATTATAAATAGCAATTAAAAATGAGAACCAGGACTTGTAAATTCTGTATAAATATTTTATTATGTATAAAAGACAACTTATATGGATAGATGCCCTACTAAAACGAATCACAGGCTTTCTGTTTTCATGAAAAGATTCAAATGCCTTAAAGAGCCTGTTCCCTGTTCTACAGGAATGTATTACTTAGGGACTGGTAACACGTAGCAAATATCCTGCAACACAGCAATGGCTGGTGTTTCTAACGATGCTATGACGATTCAAAAGGAGGGCACCATACAGAATCCAAGTCTAGACTCAAGGATTGGGCTCTTTGGTCCCCAAGTCTACAAAAACAGGCAGAGTTACAGAGTCAAATACTCAACCCACAGACTTCTAAACAGACCTGCGCAAAACATCTTAGGGATGTGAGCTGGCTCCGGCAAATACAGCTCTCTTCATTCTATTTAAGATGGGGACAAATGGAAATAACAATGGGAAAGAAAAGAAAGGGAATAATGTGAAGCCCTGGAAACAAGAAGGCAAGCTCATTCAAGGAAAAAGCCATTCCACAGGTTACCTGTTTTTCTTATACTCCACACATATGCTCAGTACAGGATTAATATTTTAAAGTCATCATGTAAACATTTAATCTTCTCACAGATCACATCATTTTTGTTTAGTGTTATTTTATACACAAGATCCATACAAAGGAGAATTTTATTTCTTTTGACAATATCTTGAAAAGGCACTACAAAAAGTACCCAAAATACCACAACAACGTGACTGTAGTAGTTAGCTACGTGGAATTTCATGTACACCATTAAAACTACAGTGTGTTTTTTAATTTGTAACCCATCTCTGACTCTTTATAGCTAGATGAGCAAAGAACAATACTGTCATTTTAAAAACTGAGTTGCACAACCTTTTTCTAACTCTGCGTATGCCTGGAAAGTTTACAATTACCAGTTTGTAAACTACCTCACAAACAACAGTCAGAGCCTGACATGTAAACAGTCAACTATACATAGTTCGTTTTATATTCGATATACAGGTTTGAGCGTTGTTCAAGGCATAACATGGTCCCAAGGTATAAGATTTCTCTCAAAAATGAGGACGTGAGGTTAGTGCAGTGATACTGAAGTTGTCTGAAGACTGAAGTATCCCCAAGAGAGACTTCTCTGTTACTTGTTACAGGAAAAATAAAATAATAATTTAAAAACAAAACAAAACAAAACAACAACTTTCCGGTGTCCACTCTTTCTATTAGACACCAGATAGTAAAAAAATCTCCAAATACTTCAGTAGTCCCATTTCCATGCTACGGAAGGCAACTGTGCACCTGCCTGTGGGTTCAGCATGTTACAGTGGGAAGTTTCCAGCTCTTACTGTTGAAGAACTGTGAAGATAGTTAATAGTAATATTGTAATTAAGTTACAAAAATGTAAATAAAAATGAAGTAGTTGCTACATTTGTTATTTTGGCATAATGTTAAGTAGAACAGTGAAAGTGGCTTGTGCTATTCCACTCAGCTTATGCTTTGGTGATGAGGACTGTATCTGGGTTCATAACTCTAAAATGTGACATTTAAGCTTTTATTTTAAGATTTTTAATTTAAAAATATAGAAACATTTTATGGGGATTATGTTTGGGTAAATTTTTAATTTTTCTGGATTTTGAGTCTAAACAAAGTGACATAAATTGGACTTATCTTTACTTTTCAGATTACTGTATTAATTTTTTAATACACGTAAATTTTTTCACAGACAGGAGAAAAACGATCTCATAATTTCAATGTTAGGTGAAACCCTTTAAAAAACACTGGAAGACAAGAAACAGGAAAACACTAATTCATAAATGCAGCTAATTTTCACATAATATATAGTAATCCTCTTGCACTCAAATAGACTCACTAAGTAGTTGGCTTTTATGACAAAGCAGTGTAACAAAACCACTGAATACCGACATGTCTGATTCTTTTTTTCAATGCATGTGTTGTTTCACTAGAAATCTTTCCAGGGAAAGGGAGATTCCCAGTGCAAGAAGGAATTTTTTTCAGTATATATTTTCATATATGTAATTATCTATTACAGGAGAGGTAATTTCTCTTATGTACTGCTAGAACTAAGGCAGAACATACTTGATCATTTTGCCAAATACCTACAAACCACAGAATAAGCATGATTAAACATCCATAAGGTGCAAGTCTGTTCCCATGAAAATCTCACAGGTATTTCCAAAACATTTGAGTCTCACTTTCTGTCAGAAAATCTCACATTGATGGAGCTTCCGGGAGCCAAAAGTCCATGGGTTTTGGCACAAACTGGTACGGTTTTGGGGGAAATTTTGATCTCAAAATTCTGAAGCAACTGTGAAGATAAACAGGACAAGTATTAGAAAAGCTGCAAAATTACAGATGAAGATTAGACTTTGGAAAAGAGAACATAACAGGCTGTCAAAAATGAAATTTCTGTTGCCAATTCTGTGGAGTCTGAATGCCACGATTCCCACTCAGGAAAGAAAAAGTAATCGTTAGAAGGTGAAGATTGTAGTTTAAAAGTCTTCATCCTCCGACAGAGGGAGGATTGAGTCGGTCCTTTCTGAAGAATTCCACACAACTACATTAGATAGTCTGAGCTATCTAAGAAACTAAGGTTTCTTTCAAACCTCATGAGCTTCCTCTCCATGTGTTTTTTATTTCACTTCCTTTAATATAAATCAATATGTACAATTATAAAACAAAGCAATAAGAGTCCCAATCGCATCACACACATTTCTCTGGGCAGAAGGAAACAAAACAAACATGTCCAGTGCACCAAGTTAAACCATCATAATTCAAGGAGTCAAATATTAGAAACCTCTCCCGAACAGAATCACTGTAATTCAATCACACAGGTTCTCTATGTTTAATGTAACTTCTATTTCCGTACATTTTAACTGACTCCATTGCAAACATAAATCACAGAAATAGTAGGCTAAAACAAACTCCAAACTTTCACCTGTTTCAAAGGTGAACATAGAATACCTCAGCTATCTCTTTTTAAACTTTAAAGAAGAAATACCACAACATCCTCAACTTTTCCTAATATTAAATCTCAAACACTTTTTCTTATAAACTAAGCAATCTTCCCTTTATCCTTCTCCTAGAAAGCATGGTGAACAATGCGTTATGTTCTGACACACAACTACCTTTTCAGTGTTAGATGTTTAATGAAATTTTCATCTCCTTCTTCTCTTTTTCAAACCTCTCATTTTTGTTATTTTATATATTGTTTATTTATTTATTTATTTTTCCTGTCTTCTGAATTTCCTCCAATTTAATGAATTTGTCCCTAAAATGCAGCACACAGGGTTGGTTTGGTTACCTATCATGGTCTAGCTGATAATTTGCCAGTGTTTGGTAAGACTGAGTAATTGTGCTCCTCTTTCTGACATACAACATGCTCGTTAATGCTGTCAATATACCCAAGAATTACACTGCCTTGTCAGAATTAGCATCATTATTGTTGACTGATTTTTTACTGAAACCTTCCAGTCTTTTTCTACAGTACTAATTACGCAGACAGCTGGTCAGTAATTCGTATTTATGCATTTGATTTCTTGTCGAGATCAGTAACTTGCAACTGTCCTTAGTGAACAATTTCGTGTTGATTCTGGAACATTTATCCATTTTTTCCTAATTCTGTATTCACACTCTGATTTTAACCTAATTCACTTCAGCTTGATATCCTATGTAAACTCTCAAAGTATTCCCTAATCCATCATTTACACTGTTAACGAAAATACTAACCTAAATCAAATGCAGGATAGACTCTCACAGAATTTTAATTAAACGTCTTCCCAGTTCAACAGCAAATATTTGACAACTACTGCCTCCAGCTATTTCTTTTTTCCCAACCAGTTGTGCATGCATTTTATAGGTACTTCCATCTGGAACAAATTTTATTAATTTAATTGTGAGAACAATCTATAGGACATGTGAAAATACTTGCTCAAGTCAGAATACATTATTTGTTTTACATCCACCTCATCAGGTAAGTGACCAAGTCAAAGAAATAAATCAGTCTGGTCTGATACCATTTCTCATTGATCAGCTCCATACTTCACGTGTTTCTGTTTTTAAATCACTTAAATATCATCTTGATGCTTGTAAATAGGTTGTGTGCTATTTTGTTCTAGTTTCTTTCCAGAACAGACAAGCAGGCTCTCTGTTACTTCCTTGATCCTCCTTTTCAAAAAGATGTAAGTATGTTTGTTTTATCCGGCCTCCTGAAAGCTATCTCACTCTGAGTTCCGAAAGACAGATGCTAATTGTTCAGAGATTGCTCTAGGAGTTTACTTAAGGAAATTCTAAGGCAAATTCAATCAAGCTTTGCTTTGAATAGATATAAGGGTCTAAGCATTTTTATAGGTAAGTAACTACAGTTTCCAAATCTTTGAGTTTTGATTGCACAATCTGATCTCAGTGTTTGAGTTAAAGCTTGTCTCGTAAATGACAAAAAATGTAGCAGCTGTTGGGAAAGCTTTCTTTATGATACGAAACAATGGAAAACAATATATATCACTATGTACTAACTACTATACATAAATTATGTATATCTAAAATGATAATAAAGTTAGAAGAAAGAACAAGAAGGGACAGAGGACCACAGAATATAGAAAAACTCTACTATTTGTCATAATGCTGTGGTCAGAACAAGGATATAAAAACTATATTATGTCCTTGTAAGTACTGAATTCTTCAAACTGAAATACTGAAACTGAGCAGGTAACCATTGCACTTAAGAAAGACTTCCAATTTGCTTACAAAATCTTCTGTACTAACCCCATCTATTTCTTTAACAAGCTTACCTTTAGTTTTACTTCATTTGTACTCTGAAGATTTTTTCTTCTGCAATGTAGTTTAACTAGATTGCTACATTTCAAACATGATTATTTTCAATTTTTTAAGCCTTTGCAGGCTAGACAACACTCCACGTATTGTATGCTAGACAACACTCTAAAATGAAGTTATTGAACACTGTAAGATATCCAGAAACAGTGTACATAGGAAAGAATCATACCAATATATTTTTCTTCTTGTAATGCTGTCACATAGTTCTAACCTGAATCAGTGCAAGATGAATTTCCAGCTCTGCAACTCTTCTTCCTATACAACTTCGAATGCCATAACCAAAGGGGATGGAACCAAAATTGTCTACTCTGTCCAAATTATCTTTCCTCAGCCAGCGCTCAGGTCGGAACTCATTTGCCATGGAGAAATTTTCTTCGCTGTATGAAGTAGCGTAGTGACAGAGTGCCAGCTGCGTCTGAGGAAATAAATAACGTTTATATTTAGTTATCTCCAATACACATAACAAAATAAAAAAGCACTTGTAATAATGGCAATTACTGCAATATGAGGAGATAAAAATTAAGCACCTTTGAATAATTCTAGGTGAAAAAATGATACCTAGAAAACCAGATCCCTTTCTTAAGTGGTCAAATGAAATAATCTTTTAATTGTTTTGAATGCTGCTGGATATCTTAAAGATGATGCAGTGGAGAAGGAGATGAGAATAAAAGTCACAAGTACTGGGAATTGTCTCAAAAAGTTAGTATGAGAGAAAGGGAAAAGAGATCCAAGACAACAGAAAAGGCAAAAATGGAGGATGGGAAGAAAAAAAACCCCAACATCTCAGGAAAATAAACCAGCATTAATTGATGTGATGATGTTTCCAAATAAATCCAGGGGAAGATGTGTGTGGAATAATATTTATATAAGTATATCAAGAATCAAGAATCCTGACTGTTCTAAAGCCACGTTGCTCTAACACAGAAGTGTTATCATTTAAAACAGAGCCATACAGCTCTACCATGATTTCTGTGTAATCACTGAATAGTATAAAGGAAATATTAATAATTTTAAAAATAAATTAAACTCTTTCTACAAAACAAATTAGAAGGCAAAGAATTAGAGAACTGGAAGAATAATGAAATTCATGCTTTTTAAATCAAATTGTAACATTGCACAGATATGTTAATAATAGACTCCACCTTCAAGAATGTTAAGAACAAGTCATGATAGTAAATTTGATTAGCGGATGAGGACCAATACCTAAAAAAACCCAAGAGCAACAAGTCAATTATAAAATCCATTTTTGCCATATAAATATATATCATTGAAATACTTTCCTCTTCATACTCTAGCTTGGTGAAATCTTTTGAAATCAATGAAGTATATATATATGTAACAGATCCCACTTCATACACAAAAATTACACTGTGTTCTCTGCAGAGGACTACAACAGAACCTACCCCTTTAGGTATCAAGTAACCTCCAACAATCAAGTCCTTTTGGGTCACTCTTCCATTTCCTGGCAATACTGGATATAACCTAGAGACAAATATTTATGAGAAGTTCAACAGTAACAGTTAACACAATTTAACAGTTTAGATCCCAATTTGCATTCACAAATAAGCTATACGAATGCAATATGCATTCACAGCAAAAAGGTTTTTCAAAAGTACAGAACACCTTGGAGATTCAAAGACCTACAATCATCTGTGAGAATGTGATTAATATCTGAGAAAAGTTATTTACCAGTAAGTGGAGGTTGAGCTATTTGCTCTATATATTTATTTGCTTTACGCATGAGCAAACACGCAATCAATTGGTCAAGCTGGAGATGTTTTAGCACTACTGGGAGCTGAAAAAGCCCTGTTGATGCCTTCTCTAAAATCCTCTTACTCCACTCACCTCACTATGAACATTTGGTATAAACATATAAAAAAAGCATGTCACATGCCTGCAATTTAAGTCAAGAAGCTTAAAATGATTATAGTGGCACTGCAAAGTACCACTTTGCAGCAATGTGTGGGGGAGGAGGTTGTTACAGCCCATCATACAGACTAATACTTAAAAGGCCAAAATCAAGCTCTCGGTTACCTACCTTAACAGACAAGTCCTGCATGTGTGATACTACTTCTGCCATACTTAAAACATTAAACTTTATATCAACTATCATATTTCATTGCTTGGATATCTTCGGACACAATGCAGCTACAATAAATGAAAGTAAAAGCAGCAAATAGCAGTAACAACAACTAAATACAAACATTAGCATGCACTCAAAATCCATGACAACTATAAGGAATGAATTTTTTTGATGAATGATGGCAGTTGTTTGTTACTTACCTCAAGGTTTCTTTCAGTACGGCTCTAATCAAAGGCAATTTGGGGACATCACAAGCAACAGGAATTTTTTCTTTCCCCAGCTTACTGACTATTTCCTCATAAACACGCTGTTGAACCTCGGGGTGCTTTGCCAACAAGTATGTTGCCCAGGACAACGTAAAAGAAGTCTAAGGAAAAAAACCACAACCACCATCATCAAGTCCAACAAGATTAGATTAAAAATAATTTCAAGCCAAGAAAATCAAGGGATCAGACCCAGCCAGCATGGGTTCAGGAGGGGCAGGTCCTGTCTGACCAACCTGATCTCCTTTTATGATCAGGTGACCCACCTGGTGGATGAGGGGAAAGCCGTGGATGTGGTCTATCTGGACTTCAGCAAGGCCTTTGACACTGTCTCCCATAACATACTCCTGAAAAAGCTGGCAGCCCGTGGCTTGGACAAGTGTACTCTCTGCTGGGTTAAGAACTGGCTGCAGGGCCGGGCCCAGAGAGTGCTGGTGAATGGGGCTGCATCTAGCTGGCGGCCAGTCACTAGTGGTGTTCCCCAGGGGTCAGTGTTGGGTCCAGTCCTGTTTAACATCTTTATTGACGATTTAGATGAGGGGATTGAGACCATCATCAGCAAATTTGCTGATGACACCAAGTTGGGAGGGAGTGTCGACCTGCTGGAAGGCAGGAGGGCTCTGCAGAGGGATCTGGATAGACTGGAAAAATGGGCTGATTCCAATGGGATGAAGTTCAATAAGGCCAAGTGCCGGGTGCTGCACTTTGGCCACAA
This sequence comes from Pampusana beccarii, assembly GCA_013399365.1. Classification (NCBI taxonomy): domain Eukaryota; kingdom Metazoa; phylum Chordata; class Aves; order Columbiformes; family Columbidae; genus Pampusana; species Pampusana beccarii. The sequence continues at coordinate 1,874,864 of VWYH01001497.1, forward strand.
CAACCCCCTGCAGTGCTACAGGCTGGGCGCAGAGTGGCTGGAGAGCAGTCAGGCAGAAAGGGACCTGGGGGTACTAATTGACAGGAAGCTCAATATGAGCCAACAGTGTGCCCAGGTGGCCAAGAAGGCCAATGGTATCCTGTCCTGTATCAAAAATAGCGTGGTCAGCAGGACAAGGGAGGTGATCCTTCCCCTGTACTCTGCATTGGTGAGGCCACACCTGGAGTATTGTGTTCAGTTCTGGGCCCCTCAGTTCAGGAAAGACATTGAAGTGCTAGAGCGGGTCCAGAGACGAGCAACACGACTGGTGAAGGGACTTGAACATAAGACCTATGGGGAGAGGCTGAGGGAGCTGGGGTTGTTTAGTCTGGAGAAGAGGAGGCTTAGAGGTGACCTCATCACTGTCTATAACTACCTGAAGGGAAGTTATAGCCAAGTGGGGATTGGTCTCTTCTCCCAGGCAGTTAGCAATAGGACAAGGGGGCATGGGCTTAAACTCTGCCAGGGGAAATTTAGGCTGGATATTAGGAAGAAATTCTTTACAGAGAGAGTAGTCAGGCATTGGAATGGCCTGCCCAGAGAGGTGGTGGACTCGCCATCCCTGGAGGTTTTTAAATTGAGGCTGGACATGGCACTTAGTGCCATGATCTAGTAAACAGACTAGAGTTGGACCAAGGGTTGGACTCGATGATCTCTGAGGTCTTTTCCAACCCATTCGATTCTGTGATTCTGTGATTCTGTGAAAACAATCACATTTAAAGTTATAAAACAGACTGGCAACGATTCATATCTGGACTCATGGGATGTTGTCAGACTTCACAATCCCTTCCTTCATCTCTTTTCCATCTAAAAATCCCCCACATATCAAAACAAACCATACTGATATTTTCCTAGTGAAATATTAAAAAGCAACAGAAAAAAACAAATGCAAACCAAACTACAGAAACAAGACTGAAACATAAACACTCTAAACAGCAACAGATTAAGTTAAGTGTTAGTTTTCAATATGTTTCACCTTTCTTCCCAACAAAAACATTTCACAGGAAACAAGACATGAGAACTCAGAACACTACCAGCCATTTTTAAGCATATGGTGGTCTCCTCACAGCATCCACACAATAGAATTGATACTACCACTGCTAAAATCCCACTTTATCCTTTGGTAAGCAATACTACACCACAATAGGCACTTTCTACCTCTTGAAAATTCCCACTTGACTGTCATTCAGCATCCTATTGACACATTTCTTAAGGAAGCTCTAAGAGGAGGATATACTTTTGAAGTGGCCCCAAAATGTTAAAATAACACACATCCCCCATAATTTATGATTCTAATAATATGAAAAATAATTTAAAAATATTTACATGAAGGCAAGAGACAGTTCCATTTGAACCTATAATCTAATCCTGTTTCACCTCAGCTAGAAAAATCGCACTTCAACAGACATTTGTGGTTTAGGATACATTGGGAGAGCATGAACTCACTCCATCTGTACTAACATGGAACTAAGTAGAGTATTTCAACTCTTTAAATGTTTGTGATCTAATATTTACCAGTCATTTAACCACGAGCCCCTGTGTTTAAGCTACCTGGATTTCAGGGACTGTCTCATTCAAATACTAGACACAATCAGGACATTTTGCTTCTCCTGTCAGCTGCACCCAAGACACTAAGGTCAAGCAAATGGCCTTACTTGAGCCTGCTGTCCTCACAACCATCACTGAAGACGGAAAAATTACCATGAAAAAAGTATTTTCAGTGTTCCTGGGTAAATATAGCAGAGAAAGTGACAATGTAATAATTTTGTTCCTTACTTGTGTTGTTCTTAGTATCTTACAGAATTTTCAGAGAAAAATTGTAACCTCTACCCTAATTTTCTTGAATTATTTTTAAATGTATTTTTTTTCAACTTGTTTAACAAAGACAGACAACCAGTTTCACTTTCTAGGCAGGAAACAGTTTCATTTTCAGCTTCTCATTTATTGGCACAACAAAGCTCAAAGTTATAAACAACGTATAGGTAAAAAACCACAACTTCAGGAAATGTCTTATTTTGGGCTTACATTTAAGATCAAGTTAGAATGCAAATTCATCATGACGGTGACCTTTTATGTCTTGTCTTCAAACTTGGGTATAATGCTAGAAGTATCATTCTCAGAACACTTCTTTTTTCCTTGCAATATGGAGTGGCTGTCCCTTGCCAAAACGCAGCGCTGCCCTCAGAGCGCAGAGGAGCCGGCAACTGTGCCAACTGCACACGGAACTCCTTCCCAGGTTCCCAGCTCCTTCATAACCTCTTACAAATTAGCACAGTTCCAGGGACAGCCAAAATGCTTTGTAGCCAAACCCTGCTTTACAATTTTGTTGAAAGCTTCTATAATCCTCTAAACCTCTTTCAATTTCTATGATAAAACGAGATCTGAAGTGACAGCGGTAAGAGGAAAAAAGGTTCCCTCCATCTCTGTCTTGTACTTGGAAATGAGGAAATCAGAAGTACTGTCCTCTCACAAAATTATTGTTGCCAGCTGAGAAAGCTGAGTCAAACAGAAAGAGAAACTCTTGTTGGCATGAACTTGAACAATGTCCTTTTAGTTTGATTAAAACTCTGTCACACACTAAAAATGGAAAATTAATGGTCTGAAAGATTAGAAAATGAATGGGATGAATAACTGTGCTTTACTTAAGAACCAAACATCAAAACACTCTCCAAACTTGTAAATCCTTGGAATATTTAACCAATGGAATAATCTTCAGCACATAAATAAGATTTACATAGGCTCCTTATTTTGGAATTCAAAAGCATTAACGTTGGGGGTTTTTTTGTTTTCTTTAGAGACCTTACAAACTCTTTTAAATAAAAAAAAATCTGAATTCAATTATGCAGAGAGGGTTTTTTACTTTAAGGCTACTCTACTTTTTTACTTATTTTAATCTTTTCTTCTGTAAGACTATTAAACACAGTCCTACATAGCACTTTATCAAATTCATATAGTTTTTTTTTAAATTGCTCAGTTACAATCTTTTACAATAAAAGTGTTCACTGATATTCTAAATAACTCCATACACACTGCATATACAATACAATAACTCATTTTTATCTTTTCTTCTTATTCTGACTCTCATACTGCAGTGAATACTAAGCTACACTGATTTCATACGATAGGAATAGAGGAGGGGAAGATACATACATCACCTCAATATTTCTTCAAATGCTTTAGATGACGGAACAGAAAAACAAGGAAAGATGGCCACTGGAAATGTTTCACAAGGTGTTCACATCCCTCGTTAACACTGAGCCCCATCGCCACAGCTCTTTGTCTCAGATGGACCTGACTGTTGCCAGCACAAGCAGGGTAGTGAACTTACGGCTTACCCACAGTAGTGCTGGCCAAACATCCCCCTCCTAATAGAGGAGCACAAACCAGGTATCTGATCCATAATGTGTGTCTCAGTTGATTCAATTAGCCATATGTAAAAATCCTTTATCAAATTATAGATACAAGTTGATTGATCAATTTCTTCACAATAACTTCCAGCAGCCTTTCCTATTATGGTTTACCTAAAGAAGCACAAATACCAACTTGATATTCAAACTATGAAAAGAAAATGTATGAAATTCCAGCTGAATGTAAAGACAACTGCTGTTTTATCTGTTCAATAAAGTGTGGAACTGACTTTCAAATGACGGGTTCCTGTAAACCACAGCTAGAACAGAACAACACTGACTTCAGTCCAGTAGACAGATTACACAGTGCCGTATTTTCTACTGTTTTAAAGAGGTCATGACTTAAATGTACCAGAAATTATGTCCTTACAAATAACACACCCCTCCTCCCTGAAGATAGCTGCAAACGGTACTGGTTTACAAAAACAACTGTGCACAAGAAAAATGGTAAAAAGCTTACTGTGTCCACTCCTGCCAGAAGCATTTCAGTCATATTGGCATAGATCTCTTCCAAGGTAAGTTCCTTACTCACTAGGAGGTATGTAAGCAGCCCACTATTCACCACTTCTCCTTGGTCCAGTTGAGACTGAATAGCCTTCAATCTGTTGTCAACATGGATTTGACCTTTGGGATTGAAAAAAAATTGTTAAGCCTCCATTTTTATTGTTCTGCTGGTTCCATTCAATAATGGCATTTCACCCTTACACTATACTACACAGCCATAACAAGATAAAATATTTGACTCTGTTTTTTCAGGGAAAAGCTAAAAGAGCTATGGAGGTCCTTGGGTACTCATGGTAAGGAGAGACAGAGCTGGCAGGACCTCGGTAGCTCACAGCATGAGAATGCTGAGCATGAAGAAAGGACATGAGACTATAGTTTCTGACTGGGAGTGAAGGAAGCTCAAGGTCAAGGTTTTATGCCCACGTGGCTTGTTTTCTGGTGACTCTGCAAGAAGAGGGGAACTCTGCAGAGCCTGCTGAAAGTCAGCACACGGCAGCTGCCACAAGATGTTGGCAGCAACCAGAAGGTCAAAGCCACAGAACTGAATCACACTGAAGGCAAAGATGAGGAGCATCAAGTAATAACAAAAAATGGAAAAATTCAGTTAATGGTATTTTGAGCAATTTCACCCACAGTCTCATTTATACTTTAGTGACTACAAACTGCATCTTCAGTGAAACGAGGGCTTGAAAAAGAGGAAAATTCTTCAGAAAGATAATACCTCACAGAAGGAACTTACAAAAAAAAAAGAACTAGAAGCAACATGTTCCTTTATGAAACCTACACAAACACACCCATCACATACAGTAATTTTCACCATTTAATTCCTTTTTCACAAAGGGATTAAACAAAGAAGCAGCATAACAACAAGTTTCAGATGGAACAAAATCCTCAAGAACAGTTTTGCAGCTGCTTTAGGATAAAGTTGAAGTCTGCTGTTGCTTTTAACCCACAAAAGGGAACACAAATGCCTTATCATGGGAAATAATTTAAAAGTGGCAGTGTAAAAAAGTATGTGTTTCACAGAAAACACACTTGTATCAGCATTAAACAGATTCCCTAATGCCTAGTGTAGGTATAGATCAATATGTATTAAAAATTAAGCATATTCAAAGTTAAGAAACTAAAGAATCTACTTTCAAGAAGACGTATACAGACCTACCTCAACAGTGCTAATAAACTTTAAAATGCATGCACCATTCTAACACTAGACAGAAAAAGAGGGTTCAGGTTTTTTAAACACTCCAGAATATTTAAAATATATATATGGCAAAGACAACTTCTTACTTACATGAAAGCTGATTGATAAATTAGCCTGGAATGCTTTATTCCCAAAAAAAACTCATACAGTAGTGTACCTCTGTGTCAACTTGCATGCTTGTATGTGTATATATAAACTTCACAAAGAGTTTAATTATTTGGTAGAGTGTCATTATTAAACTTTCTAGTCAGTTTTAGTGGTGATTATTTGTCAGAGTGCCTGACTGAAACTTGCTGAAGTCAACAAAATTACCTTCATTAAAATTTGAGTGGCTTAAGATAAAGCTTTGGCAAAGAACTTGGACCTGGAGCGAGGACTGGATGCTGATACAAATCAAGATAAATAAAGAATCAGCACTATAAAATAGGGGAATATTTAAAGTGTACTAGTAAAATTATTTTTCAATAGAGTATTTTTTAAAACGGTTCCCTTGGCCAGTCTGCATTTAATATGAAACTTACTTCTGTCACAATGTGTTCTTATAATTTTAGAAGAGAAATGCAGTAAGTCCTGTTCAAACACACACAGAACCTGCAGAAATACAGCTGAACTTTTCTACTACTAAATCTTACTAAATTTGAAGAGTCCGTCCCAGGATCTGCAGAACTCTCTCCAGGGTTTTGGAATAAGTGGACGAAGCCATTTGGGAATAGCACCTGCATACATAGTGGTCTTAAACATACTAAACATCAACTCCAGAGCCTCAATATATTCAACAGTCTGCTGTGGGACGTTGTTTTCCAGGCAGCCCAACCGGCATTCATACAGAACAGTTGCCACACCTGCACATACGAAATCAAAGAATTTGCTAGACACATGCATATATACATATTAATAATTTAAGGAATTAATATGCTAACATAATGAAACTACTCTCCAAAACTGTTTGGTTATTACCACTGCGGTTGAGAGCAGGTAAAACAGAAATTTAAAACACAGTAAAAAATCCCAACTCAATATTGTAGTGAGACAGCGACTACTACGTCAACAATGCCCAGCACCCTACGGCGCGTCTTGGGGGGCTCTGCACTGCGCCCCAAACCCCAAGCCNACAGAAGGAACTTACAAAAAAAAAAGAACTAGAAGCAACATGTTCCTTTATGAAACCTACACAAACACACCCATCACATACAGTAATTTTCACCATTTAATTCCTTTTTCACAAAGGGATTAAACAAAGAAGCAGCATAACAACAAGTTTCAGATGGAACAAAATCCTCAAGAACAGTTTTGCAGCTGCTTTAGGATAAAGTTGAAGTCTGCTGTTGCTTTTAACCCACAAAAGGGAACACAAATGCCTTATCATGGGAAATAATTTAAAAGTGGCAGTGTAAAAAAGTATGTGTTTCACAGAAAACACACTTGTATCAGCATTAAACAGATTCCCTAATGCCTAGTGTAGGTATAGATCAATATGTATTAAAAATTAAGCATATTCAAAGTTAAGAAACTAAAGAATCTACTTTCAAGAAGACGTATACAGACCTACCTCAACAGTGCTAATAAACTTTAAAATGCATGCACCATTCTAACACTAGACAGAAAAAGAGGGTTCAGGTTTTTTAAACACTCCAGAATATTTAAAATATATATATGGCAAAGACAACTTCTTACTTACATGAAAGCTGATTGATAAATTAGCCTGGAATGCTTTATTCCCAAAAAAAACTCATACAGTAGTGTACCTCTGTGTCAACTTGCATGCTTGTATGTGTATATATAAACTTCACAAAGAGTTTAATTATTTGGTAGAGTGTCATTATTAAACTTTCTAGTCAGTTTTAGTGGTGATTATTTGTCAGAGTGCCTGACTGAAACTTGCTGAAGTCAACAAAATTACCTTCATTAAAATTTGAGTGGCTTAAGATAAAGCTTTGGCAAAGAACTTGGACCTGGAGCGAGGACTGGATGCTGATACAAATCAAGATAAATAAAGAATCAGCACTATAAAATAGGGGAATATTTAAAGTGTACTAGTAAAATTATTTTTCAATAGAGTATTTTTTAAAACGGTTCCCTTGGCCAGTCTGCATTTAATATGAAACTTACTTCTGTCACAATGTGTTCTTATAATTTTAGAAGAGAAATGCAGTAAGTCCTGTTCAAACACACACAGAACCTGCAGAAATACAGCTGAACTTTTCTACTACTAAATCTTACTAAATTTGAAGAGTCCGTCCCAGGATCTGCAGAACTCTCTCCAGGGTTTTGGAATAAGTGGACGAAGCCATTTGGGAATAGCACCTGCATACATAGTGGTCTTAAACATACTAAACATCAACTCCAGAGCCTCAATATATTCAACAGTCTGCTGTGGGACGTTGTTTTCCAGGCAGCCCAACCGGCATTCATACAGAACAGTTGCCACACCTGCACATACGAAATCAAAGAATTTGCTAGACACATGCATATATACATATTAATAATTTAAGGAATTAATATGCTAACATAATGAAACTACTCTCCAAAACTGTTTGGTTATTACCACTGCGGTTGAGAGCAGGTAAAACAGAAATTTAAAACACAGTAAAAAATCCCAACTCAATATTGTAGTGAGACAGCGACTACTACGTCAACAATGCCCAGCACCCTACGGCGCGTCTTGGGGGGCTCTGCACTGCGCCCCAAACCCCAAGCCTGCCCTGCTGGCCTCAGAACACAGCAGGACACATCCAAAGACATTGCTGATAACCAGTGATAAGGCAGGGGTTTCTAGCAGTTGCTGTACCTTTCTTTGTTACGGTAAGCTGGTAGTAAATGAATAATGAGTGTGCATAAATGGCTAAAGAGCTTGCACACTAGACAGTGATTTCGCTGCACATGATATACTCCATGTGGCCCTGACAAACTGTGAGACACTGTTGAAAATTACAATATTGATCACTCTCTTGTTCCTGCCTTGCTAAAATTTCCTCAGATCTTTTGTCTGCAATATTGCAGTGATCCCCACTGGAAACACCATTCCCCCCTTTGATATACTTTTATTACATTTTCTTCTTCTCAACTCAGGACCACTTCTTCCATTTATCAAGTTAATTCTTACTTATCCATTAATGTCCCTGCAATCTCTCAGTTCAGTTTTTATTAACATACCCAAATCACTAAATATTAGATAGAACTCTGCCAGAAACTGCCCTGCTGGAGTGAGCCAAACGTTCTCTGCTTGACAGCAAACCATTTTTATTACTTTCTGAATGCAGCTTTCTAGCAATTTTTCCTCCCAACTTGCAAAATCTAGATCATATTACCCAGTTTATTTATGAAAATATCACATAGTATGCTACAAAAAGCATTCCTATTATTAAAATAATCTTATGTAATGATTTTTCCAAAATACAGTGGGGCTATCAGGTAATTTTAAAGGGCATTCAGATAATTTCTCAAAGGCATTTGCATCAAATGAAATTATTTTAAATCTATTTTGTGCTTTTAAATCATTAGTTAATAGCTCATCCACATCTCTCCAGGAATCATAGAATCATATTAGAATATTATTAGAAATATTACAAAAACGTTAACTAGATAATTAGAGTAACTGGTCTAATAGCACTCTAGTCTCTTTTTTCTTTGTTTTGCCTATTAAAAGCAGGTTCATAGATATGACATTCAACCTTGATCTCCATAAATTCTCATGTGTGTGTGTCTATATATATATATATATATAAAAATATATATTTTAATAAACTTTTCTTTTTCCCTGTTCTTTGCTTAGTATTTCTTCTTTTTTTGACAAAAATAATTTTAAAATCTAGCTATTTTCATCTCACTCTTCCTTCCCTAATTTTCCTCCCTGGGGAGACGCTTTTCTGTGCCTTTTATTTCTCTCGTGCCTCTTTCAGCAACTGCTAGTTCTTACTGCATTCTTTTGCTCTTTACGTGGTCTTTCAAAAAGATCTTACACTTTGGTTCCCTGAAGAGCTGACAGTGTAAGTTAATTAAAACTGCAATTCATATAGGAAATAAGTGTGTGCCAGGCACAAGTTAAAAATAAAAAGCTACAAGAATGTGAAGAATTTAAACTAACCCATCAGTTAAAGTGAATCTGTAAGCTCAGAGTTTAAAATTCCATAAAATTGGTAACTCTTAGGTGAATGCCATTTTTAGACATTCTTAATGTAGAACAGACTCAGGTCAGTTTACCAAACAGCCAGACAGCCATTTGATATGGCATCTTCACAGGTGAGCAATTTGGAAGTTCTTGCAAATCTCAAATTATTCGGCTGCCTGTCAGCAAGGAGTACCAATACTTTTAAAAGGCATTACATATAACAAGATCAGGTTGTATGCAGTCAGTTCAAGGAATGCATAAAATATGAATCATCATTAGATTTCTATAAAAAGACAGCAAACGCCATGCTAGCTCTGCTGAAGTTCCATTCAGCGTTCCCCTATTAATGGCAGCCAGTGGCAGATGGTTTTGAGGCAAGTGTGACAATCCCACACTTGCCATGTGCAGGGAGGGGAAAGCAGTGTCTTTTCCCACATTAAGCTATGAACACAATTTAGGTCCACTACACAGAGATTCCCCACCTGGAATTTGGCCAGTATGTTGTTAAATAAACATGTCTTAGAAGTCACACTGTTAGAAGGTCAACACCCTCATTCTCGAGAAATTAATACAGAAATACGGAGTACTGAAACTGCTCAGGGCCCTGGTTGTACATTTTACCTATATACCAGCACTTCCGCAGGAACTGCCCTTTACTACAAGGTACCACCTCTTTGGACTATACAACGGAATTCTACTGATATCTACTGCACCAGGTGGGAAGATACCTGAATGCAGAATATCAAGCTTCCCCTTTCAGATTCATCACAATGGGGCACCAGTCATCTGACAGAAATGCCCAACCACAAGCACCCTGCTATACATCCATTTTCTTTACAGATGTCATACAATCTGCGCTTACCTTCCATTGAATACTTGAAGAAAAGGTTGTTAACATTGGTCACTGTTTCCCCATCATCTTCTTGACTTCTGAGGGTGTGGATTCTTTTAATTAAGTCTGTGATAACTTCATTGACTCCATCAGAGTAAATAGCCACATCTTGGGGTTTCAGAATTTTTTGCCTCAGTATACTTCTCATTTTTAGCCATTGTTCCCCCTCCCTAGAAGAAATTATTAGTAACGTCTATGCACAATTCTCCTTAACAATCATTAGCTGGGTAAGCGTTCCACAATGAAACTGTTTATGACCTTTCATGTCAAATAAAAGCAAGTGGTGAAATTAAAATGATGATAATATATATTTGGTATTATGCTCTTACATTTTAACCTGTATTTATTGCACATCCTCCTTAAATTTCAGCGTTGCAATGCTGATGTACTTCTGTAAGTCAGTCTCTGGTCTGAGTGACTGAACTTGTCCACTCAGTGTTCTGAATTTGACAAGTGTCTCTGTACTAGTGTTTTAGTAGTAGCTAACACAAGAAATTTTCAAATTTTTCTGATTAAAATTACTTTAAATAAATATTTGAATGGATAGTCTGCAAAATTGCTTTTACCTAGGATTCGTACTTATACCAAAGGTATCACATCCAGATCTGACGAATCAACAATTTGAGCCAGTACTAGAAATGCCATTACTGATACATCACTTTCAGTTACCGTAATTCTAAGCCTTGAAAGGAACAAGATAGCAGACCTGGCTATAGAGAAACAATTTACAGCTAGATCCTCCTTTAGCTGAGCTATGTATTGAAATCTTGTGCTGAAAACTAAAAACCTGCATGTTTCATATAAGTGGAGTATTTGGGAACAGCAGTTGCTGGGATATCTTTCAACTCCTTATGAAGACAGGCAATTGCTGTTATGAGTTTATTTTAAATTGCTGTGTAATCATTTCCCACTAAATTCTTTCACCTCAAGGAATGTTGCTGCAAGGTACAGAAACTTATTGGCCAGGAAAATAATTAAATCTCTTTAGTAGGTATTTTCTGACTGTTTCTTGATTTAAGATCTCATTGCACAAAATCTCAAGGAACTGTTAGGTTGACTCTGAACTGCAGCTGAAGACTTGAGTCTGCAGTGCAATACAAAACACCTTTTGCCACCATGAAAAAACCAGACTGTTCATAACTCAGGAAATAGCTTCCCTCTAAATAAACATTCTGTGTCAGTGAGGACTGTGAGTAGTTCCCAGTCACAATTAACCACCCTTGCATGCACTGCTAGTTTACACAAGCTTTAAAGACAGGTATCTCATCTAGAATCAGACACGTACAAAAATACCTGCAGAGTGTGAATTTAGCATACAGTGACTTTTCTGCATTCACCTACTTAGGGGGCACTCTGGTGAACAACAAAGCTAAAGTCAACCCGAGCCAACGCACGCAGCACACTGGTGACTGGATGCAACAGTCCAGATCTGAAGCAATAAAATCACATTTGCACTGTGCTGTGCCAAAGTTAGTAAGCCCTATTTTGCAATACTACTTCCAGATCAGTGAGTCAGCTCAGACAACTCTAATTGATACACATTCCCTAAGAATGTTTTTATGCGAGGTAGCTTACTCCATAGTCAAACTACGCATCATTACCATTGCTTTGAAAATTTACAGCAGAACAGACAATTCACCATAAATTCCTACTCTCTTCCCCCGACTAGATACACACATTTTCCCACACAGGAAAGCCTGAATTCCCAGATGACCTGTACAGTCCTTCAGAAAAATCACTAAGCTTTTACAAGAAAACTTAGAAAATTAAGAAATAACAACACTTACGCAGAAATAAGTCCCGTGGCTCTCCCTCGTAAGTCTCTGTATTCCTGCCAGGATTCCATGTTAGCTCTTTGTGGTGCTCTACCTTCTGCCCGGAGGACTTGAGCAACCATATCTCGATCTGCAATGGACACAACAAACTGGGGACCAAAGTGAGACTTGAAGATCTTTCCGTATTCCTGAATGTGTTTTTGCTACAACATCACCAACAAAGAGAAACAGAAGTAAAGCATTACTAAGGAAAAATAACACAAAAGGAAACCATCATTTTGTCATAAAGTGAATCAATCTTGATCCCCAGCCTTTCAGTCAAGGATGGTTTGAAGTGTCAGGAGAATGCATCTAAGCACTACTGTGAAATATTCACAAGGAAAACAGAGAGGTCACACTGTTCAGGACCTCTGACTGAAAAGATCCGAAGCTCTAAGGCACAAAGTGTGAGTGAAACCAAATACTTAGAAGATGAAAGGACTTGGGCCACTGAAAAACACATCTTTTCAGATCAAAGAGGTTAGAAAGAATATCTGGAAAAATGAAAAACATGAAGGTAAATAGGGTGAAATTAACATATAGGGTGAAAAATACAAATATATCATTTACTTGTAATGTCTTTTGTAAGTAAAGACTTACTCTACCATTTTATTCTTTACAAAAAACTCCTTATAAGTTTCTCACATCTAATCGAGGAAGATGACAGCACAGCACCTAGTGAAAAAATGCATTTTGGGACAGCTTCATCAGCAGAGAACTTTAGAAAGGTACACGCTAGTTCTGCAAAAGGACGGAAAAGTTGGGGTCTTATTCCTGCAGTGAGCTTTATTTAGTGGCTGATCCACAAGTTGTGTGATTCAAGCTGGAGGCAAGGAACAGGTGATCGAGGACTGGAAAACACTAAATTATGTATAAAAAGAAACCCAAAAGATTTCCAGTAAGATTGTGCTATCACTGTCCCATGAGATCTTACTGATTATTTCAAAGAAATCTCATTCTGAAATGCTCATGAAATTAAACAGCCAGCTCCCAGGGAATTAACTTGGAGTTTCATCATTTTAGGAAAGAAAAAAAGCCTGCAAAGGAGTTGTTAAAGATCCATTACTAGGACTTCAGGTTTAAGAAATCTTTACTTTTCAAAGCCTTTACTTCAGGTTAAAATAGCAAAACAAATTAAGCTGACCAAAGTTTAACATTGGCACATTACCTGCATCTAATCTAAAGACATCCGCTTGTAGACTTATGCTGATTATAAATCAAAGGTGTCTGATACAGTTACACTAGTGAAAGTCTAGGGTTGACCTACAACTAACTCATGAGAAAGATTTTTTTTAATCAGTCTTGGTTATATGATGAATTGTTTAATTGCCAACAACACGTTTAAGACATATGAATCGCGTTTCAGCATATGGCACCAAGTGCTTATAAAAAAATTAACTCTTTTTGCCTGGTTTCCAAATGAAACAATAGTTGTGCAACTGTGGCCTCTGTCAGGCTCCTCTTAACTACTTTTGGAACACAACAGCCAATTTCAGTCAAGTTTAACAGACAGTTAAATGTCTCCTACAACTATATTCCTAACATTTTCAAAAATCAGTACCCCAATTCAAATGAGACACACGTATTAGTCAACCTGATGAAGGAAATGCTACAGTAGGAACTCAACTGTGATCATTTCTGCTTGCTCTGCTGCTAACCAAACACCACATACAGACCCATGTACAAACAAGCACTCCCTAAACCCAAAGTACCTCTTGCTCCGGAGGTTTAGAGATATTGAAACTGAACTTGGAGAGAATTGAGAGCAAGAGTGTTCACATGAACACATGAGTTGGAAGATAAAGTGCTGAAAGGAGAAAGTGGTGGAGTGAGGGGGATGCAGGTCACCGGTCACAGGAAAACAATTTAAACAAATTTCGCTATTCAAGTATCACCTTGTTTTTTTCCACTGATCCTGAGGTTTACATGGGAGGATACACTCCAACAGAAAATAAAGGAAGTGTCAAGCCATGAGATGAAACGAAATGAAATACTAGTTTTAAACCAGAAATAGACAAGGACAAGATATTTGGACATCTCTTGCTTTGAACAGGATGGTGGTGTTCAGTGTGCCAAACTCATGTTTAAAGAAATGCCCAGAATTTCTCTTCTGTATTTTCTATCACAACATAGATTTTCTTTCCCTTGCTCCAAACCTTAAAAATATTGCACTTTCATGTCTCACATACCATTCTCACACCAGACATTTTTTTCACACATCATAAACTCAAACTGCCAGCATCCAAACCCTTCCCCCTCACCTTTCTTTTCTTTATACTTGCATAGCATCGATGAGACACAAGAGAGCCAAGCCCATCAAATTAAAAATACTTTGTCATAATTGCTGTAGGCATTACTGCTTTGGCCAGGACTAACTGGAATCATGTTACTGAGAACAGAACCTCCTTTGTGAGGGCTTCCCCACCCCTCCTGCATATAGCATACGAATATTTGTGTGCGCCGAAGGACATCGTTTAAGTAGCTGTGCCTGTTACCAAAGGGTTTCAGATTAATTCATTCCTGATGTTCACTGTATTGTTAAATTTAACAGACTGTTATTAATCCGGTTAATGCCTATATGCATTCAGTGTGTATGCAAGCAGGGCATCCATGATCTGTGAAGCGATTTTTGAGACTCAAACCAGAATAAAAAATAGTATCACATTACAACTCTTGCCTATCCTTCCTCCTGCTTTCCTTTCTAGGAATTACATTCATTAAAGAAAAAAAATATCCATATGAGCTAATGGTAGTGAGAAGCATGTATTATTTAGGTTTTTTTATATTCCTTTCAATACTTTGAATAATTTTCACTGTTTTGACAGTGAAAGAACTTGAATTCAATGGTAGTATTTTTTTAGTGTTATGAAACTCCGGTGAGTCAAATCCTGTGCACCACCACAGAAGAAGAAATACAATGTAACAAACAGCTTTAGCTATCATGACATTTCATCTGTGTGTATCTTGTTAACAAGCAATTAGGTTGAGCAATTCATCATCAGCAATCTAGTTTGGCTGCCATCAAACACAGCATACACTGAGGAGCCAAACACTTCTTTCTAGAAATCTAAATGGTAAATACAACAAAATCAGACAAACCCAAGCAAGTTGCATGTTTTGTTTACATTCATCTTGTTTTGTTTTTCAATTTCCTGCCTCATTCTGGTGTTTTTAGGTCCTTTGTAAATCCCAACTTTCAAGTTTTGATCCTCTAACCATTTAAAGTTCTGTCCTGTTCTCATCGGTTTCCCTTTTCTAGGTTTTTTTTTTTTATTTTGGTGATTTTCAGGCAATGAACCTTGAAGTTGTCTGTGAATCCTGTCCTAGCAAAAATCAAACAGGCCACTACAGAAAGCAAAATAATGAATGCCACATTCGAGGCATTCCCAAAGAGATCTGTACTGCCAGTGGTGTTACAGATGCACAGGATCCCCAACTGAAGAGCGGTGACAACAGCTGCTTTACTGCTCACTTCCGAATCACTCTGAGCACATGTGGAAAGGGCCCCTGGAGATGCACGGTGACTTTTTAGGAATGAGACCCACATGTTTGGCCAAGCAAACAACAACAAAAAAATCATCTTCGGATAGAAAGAGCCTTACGGCAAGACAGCTGCCCACGCCAGCATGCAAGGAACACGGTTCAGAAGAAGGGGGCTCTTTCCCAGCTCCGGCCGCCCCAAGACCGGACCGGCCGCTGTTCCCTCCGCCGGGGGCCGAGCCGTGGGACGGACCCCGCAGAGCACGGGGGGCGCCCAAACCACAGAGGCCAGTTCCCAATCCCCACCCGGGGTCAGATTTATTTTACCGACTCCCGCCCCACCGCGTACCCCCGAGCTGCCACACACCGGGTGACAGGAGCCGCTCTCCCCCCTCACCCCGCCATCGGGCCCCGCTTCCTGCCTCCCCTCCCCCTCGCCGCCCTGGAGCCAATGGGGCCGCCAGGGGAGGGGGCGGCAGGGCCGGCGGGGCCTGGGGCGGCAGCGCCAGCCGACACCGTTCCCCCCGTGCCCTCCCCCGGGAAGGTTTCAAACCGCCCGCCTCCCGCTGAGGGGAGGGGTCGTGCGGACAGCCCCGCCGCGGCGCTGACGGCAGCGGGGCCAGGCGCGTCTACCGCCCCCTCGGGGGACCTGTATATGCGAAGTATATTTATGTAACGGGAGGCCAGGGTAGAAGTGAGGGCTGCAGACACAAAATGGTCTCTGGCCACAGCGGAGCACCCTCGGGCTGAGCTGAAGGGAGGGGAGCGGCGGGAGTCCCGCACGGCGGAGGCGGCCCGGGGGGAACAGCCCCGGGGAAACAGCACGGCCTCACCGCGGGGTGGGTGCTGCGCTCCGGGGAAATCCCGCATTGCCCACCTCTGCCCGCCAAAAAAACAGTTTGTGAAACAAACCGGTTCAAAAGAGATTAGACTTTTTTTTTTAAGTCCGAGTCACCTATTTAAAAGTCAAAAATACGCATAAACATGGAAAGGAAGCGCTGGGAGCCCGGGGGTGCCGGCGGGGCAGGCACCGCACGGAGGAGCGGGAGGCGGGCCGCGGGAGCAGGGGTCGGCACGGCTCGCAACCCACAGCTCGTGGGCTCCTCGCCGAAACAAAAATGCTAAAACTTCCAAGTGCTACAGGAGAGGGAGACTGAGTGGCGGGGACCCTCCGAATCCCGGCTCTGCCCTCAGCGGGAGCGCGGCGGGGCCGCTCACCGGTGGCTGAGCGGTGTGTGCGACGGGCGGCAAGGAAAGCTCCGGGGAAGCCCGGCGTGAGCACAAGGTTACAGAGCCGAGTAAGCCGCACCTGGATTTCATGGATGCGGCCGAAGCCGTCCTTCCAGAAGAACTCGTAGAGGTTGTAGAGGGTGTTGGGTCCGGGCATTTCGTGCAGGCTCTTCACCCTGCCCCGCAGGAGCGGGGTGCGCAGCCCCGGCTCTGCCCCCGGCTCCTCGCCTTTGTTCTCCGCCGCTGCCGCCGGCTCGTTCTGTAGCTCCAGGGTCTGGCTGCCGGCGAGTTTGGGCAGCTGGTGAAACCTGCTGGCAAAAACCGCATGGTAAAAGTAAGTCCTCTCGGACTCGAGCGCCCGCTTGCATTTCATTGTCAAAACTCTCGTGAAGAAAGACATGTCTTAATTTCGGAAGGGTCCACTTTGCTCCTGCAGCTGCTTTTTATTTGTTTGCTCTTTCCTTCGCTGCCTGCTTTAACTTGTACAAGCAGCACTTCTGCAAACTCTTACTGCACGAGCATCAGTTTACACAGACCATTATTTAACACTCCCTCCCCTAGGGCTGGAAAAGGGGGGTGGGTCTGGGATGAGACTTGAGTAGAACGAACCTATTATTTTGTATAATTCAAATCAGATAAATTTACCCATGCTTACATGCAGCCAAAGTTTACTTTTTCCCTCCTTCCCCGTCGGCTTGGCAAAAAGCTCACATAAGGATTATCCCGTCTTTCTCCTTCATTAAAAAGGTGGGTTTAGGGCTATTTTTTCTGTGGCATTAATTCATTCCTATATGTCAGAAAATGCTGTATTTTCTGCCAGAACTCCTAGTGCCATTCAGCATCCAGTAACATACATGGAAACATTTGTGCATCCACATACAAATTG
The DNA here is from genome assembly GCA_013399365.1 of Pampusana beccarii. NCBI lineage: Eukaryota > Metazoa > Chordata > Aves > Columbiformes > Columbidae > Pampusana > Pampusana beccarii. The sequence continues at coordinate 1,892,425 of VWYH01001497.1, forward strand.
CAATGGTTTTACACAGTAACCTTACAAACAGTTCCTGTAAATCACAACATCCAGCGATGTTATTTGTATTGCAGAATTGTTTATCTTTTGCACAGGATAGACTCCATAGACAGCTGGGGTCAATTTTTGTAGAAAATAACCAGTGCCTGCGGGGAAGAGACCCCACCAGGGATTCAGACCTGAGATGGCGGAGGAAGAAATGCAGCCGACTCAGTATGAGTGATAAAGCATACTTCAGTTTATTGGTTAGTTACACGCTGATTTATAGCCCTTAAGATAATTATGCCTACTAGTCATTTATGGATTGGAGAGAATACATAAGTAGCCCAACCCCATTACATAATAGGCCAACCCTCTTGCGGACGTGACTTCCTTATCTTGCAGACGTGACTTCCTTATCTGCTGGAACTAGTTTTGCGCTGTCAGCACTCATCAGCAGTTTCTTGCCCTGATGTACCCTTTATATCGGTCATTCACCTCTTGCTCAATGAGGCCTAGTTATGTCAAGACTAGGCCTTAAAACATGTTTTCCTCGTACAGAGGATCCCGCGAACCATGCCCTTTCTCCAGCAACCATTCCCCAACAAGTGCCCTATAACCCCAGTTTTTCCTCGATTTGGCTGCATGGATCTATAATCACACACAGAGAACTCGAGCTCCATCCAACCTGTGTATCAGTTTGTTTTGCGCAGTTTCAATAGTGTTTGTGCTGTCTTCATACCTATTTCTATACAATTCTGAAGGTGTTAGTAATAACCTGTAAAATGTTGATTAGTTTCAGAAATTATGTGGAGGAGATAACCTTGGTTTTAACTGAATCAGAAGCTCAGGCAAAACTTGGGCACAGAGGAAAGCCTCAAGGAAGATCCACATTCTAGAACTTAGTTATGAACAAGCTGCTGGAAAAGCAAGTCTAGTGAGCTTCAAAGTTATTTGCCTTTGCTTTCCTTCTGTTTATTTTTCTACATTTATATTTCTGAGGCTGCAATCCAATTAAGATGCTTAATTTTACCACAAACAACTCCACTGAAATAAGTCTACCTCTGAAGTTAGACACATGCATGAGTCTTTGTAGATACAGAAGTAAATATTACAGGAATAAGCAGCAGATGGTAAACAATCTTAAAATCTGTGAAGTACATACTGGTTTAAAGTAAAATAGTGTCTTAAAAATAGGCTTAATCATACTTGGAAGTCAAGTCAAGAGAACAGCAACAGAAAAAATCAGGAGTTTTAAACAAATGACATAAGGAGGAGATTGAGAGAATTATTTCATCAGGGAAAGATGACTACCAGGAGCATGACAACAGCCTACAGGTGTGTACATCTTTGGTTAAAAAAAGACGCACATTAGAGAGAGAAGGCAGAAAATAATGGGCTTTGTTTGCACCTACAGATTTCTTGGTTAGATTTTCAAGTAGCCTTGCTATAGCAGATATTTTTGGGGTATCTCAGATATTTCAGGTAGCCAAGGTGTCTCAGAATATTTGTATTTGATGTCACTGAACTTTGTAAGAACAGGTTTGAGAAACATCTGTCAGGCGCATCTGGGTGTATCATGGTCTGGGTTACCTCTGGAGTTTCCCTTTTCCTCCTACATTTCTACATGGTGTAGCTACATTATTTCTTTAATGTTTATCTAAAGAAGCTTTGAGAGACACAGTTACTCAGAAAATACTTACAGGGAAAAGTATTAAAAACAGTTGGTAAGTGTAAGATTCAGAACAAGTTTATTATCATAGGTAAATGAAAGGCTAATTCCTTGTCTCGCTTATGGACAGCGGAGGACAAGAACAACAAGGAATATCTCCCAGAGCGAGCAGATGCACTATGAGATGTCTGCAAATGGATTTAAAACCAGAACCTTTATTTATTTGACAGGAAAGATGGACAGAAGTCCTAGAACATGCAAAGAACAATCCAGACTATCTAAATTATCCACGCTAAGTTACATTTGCCATATTCTGAGAACAATAACCACAAAATATTAAAGCTATTGAACAACAGATGTCCCTAGATTGTAAATCGACAAATAGAACAGAAAAACTATGAATTCACTTTGCAATGAACGCCAATATAATATCTTAGCTATACACACTAAATATAATACCAGCATTTAAAAAAAACCCTTTGTCTCAGTACTAATAATTTGATTTTTTTCCTGAAAGGTATGCAATTCTCCAGCTTTAAAAATTGTATTCATATTGTAGTTTCTAGACTGATGGAAGGAATATAAGCACCCTTCCTAAAATCTGCTCCTTGCAGCTATTACTATGGTAGGTTTTTAAAAATTATTTTAAAGTCATACACCATTAAGATAGTGTAAAGCATCTGCTTCTATTAATGTGCTGGTGAGATGAACTCAGATACATTATGCGGTAAAGGCTACTGTTTCACAAGCAGCAGTAGCTTTCTGTGCTTGTAACTTTTTGCAGTTAATTCCCTATTTGGGCATTCACTTTTTCCCCACCGTTACTTCTTTTCCAAGAAAATCATCGTAGGAGAGAGCATTTCTAGCCAAGCTACTTGAAAAGTGTTTCAGAGTTTTGCCCTGTAAGTGTTTAACCAGAATAGTACCTGTTTTCCCTCTGAGGAATTTCTGGGGGTGGCAGGAGTCCCAGCACAGGAACCGTTGTATAACCCACTTTCGCTCAGTCTTCTAGGCAGTTTACTTATTGGTAGATTTTTGGTTTGCTTGTTTGCACTAAAATGGCCTGAAAGAGAGATCCCATTTAAAATAAACAGGTAAACACCCAGAGAATTCACCGTTTCAGTAGAACAGGGCGCTGAAGGCAGCTCTGTCATCTGTATGCGCTTCGCTTCAGGAGACGCTAAAGCACAGGACTTGCACACAGTGTGCAGTGCAGCAATGCGGGATTATGAGTTTAATATTATAAAGTAGAGCTGTCTTGTCAGTAGTTGCAGCCAAGGCAGCTGTGCTCCTTCACACCTGTAGCGTCCCTGGAGTATTATTCATTACATGATTTCTACCTTGCCGAGCTGTTCGTAAATAGTTACCTTGCTCACTAATGAATTTCTCAATATAACGGCTACTTGTATGTGTTTATATATATTCCCTGTTTACTAGCTCACCTGGTGTGAAATGTAAAATAGCTGCAGACCTTCAGATCTCATTACTGGTAATCTTCAGCAAATCCTTAATATTAATCAAATATTCTACAGTTGCCAGCTATCACATTTATATGTGCAGCTTATACAATCACAGTAAAGCCAGTTTCAGGAAAAAATTCTAGCTGTCCATTGTGCTGAGTCTCCTGAGAAATTTGATGCTCTTTCTGCTGTCTGGATAGTCTTGGTTGTTGTTTTTTAAAGATCGTGCTCAACAGTGGAAAGCCTCTTAAGAAAGTCTCTCCTGTTATTCACATGCAAATCTGTATTAATGTAAAAAAAAAGAAGAACAAAAATTACAGGAAAACCTCGAAGTAAATAATCAACTTTGAATAAGATTTTATACTTATTATCTGCTTTTAAAGGAATGGTGGAAGGTATGTGCTATTTGAGAAAAGAGTCCTAACCAGGAAGCACATACGAGGCAATTCCATTACTACTTACTATCTTGTGTTTTTATTAGAAAGTGCCATCAGTGTTTTACAAACAAAACCAAAAATGCCCCATCCTTCCTGAAGAATTTTTAGAGTAAGTTAAAGGCACTAGCTGAATATAACAGAAATAAATAAATGAATAAAGCATAAAGTAACAATGCATTAATGATGAAAGTTGCCAAATTTCTTGGGTGCGACAGAAGGGGGATTTAAAAGGGAATAAGGATGCTGTTCTGCAAATCTGTGTAGAGAGCTCCTTGTACAAAAGCAGATTTGAGTGGATTGGCTTCCACAGGAACGTAATTTTTATGTAGTGCAGGTGATGGACCAGTAGCAGGTCTGAGGACCAGTGGGCCTAAAAGGCTGGTATACTGTAGTTTATCAGAAGTGAATAACAGATTACAGAAGGATCACAAAATAGGTTATCAAATAACCTTGTTTTAATATTCAAAGATATTTACTAATAATAGGTATCTCTAGGAGGTTTGTTAGATGGAATAGAAACGCAGAGCCACTAACAGATGCAGGCTTCTTATATGCTACTACAGCATTACTATACAATAATTATCGATAAAATATAGTAACCCATCAGTGCTGATACAAGTTTGTTTTTCTATGTAAACTATAGAAAAAGAATACTCCCAACAAGAATAGCCAAATTGTATAGTTAAATAGCCAAATACGGGAAGGGAATACTTATGAACGTGAATGAATACCTGTGGGCTACCACAACACGGAATGTGTAATTAAGCTATTTGTTTCTCTTTGCTGTGCCAAATCATAATTATGTGGTTCTGTTTGACTTTCAAATTAGAGTTACTAATGAATATATGTGCCACTAAGTTTGCTGCTTTAATGCCTTTATGAGTAAACCCCCAAATTTATGCTACACAAGCTAGATTAAGGTGAAATAACAGTTTCCTAGACTTGAAAAAGAGAACGGAAGAGTGGCGGAAAGACACCAACAAACGTTTGAAAGAGCAGCAGAGGGTTTTACACAGTGAAAGGTTAAGGGTGTAACCCAGACTGGTGGAGGGATCAGCATTGCCTGATCCCATTCTTCTCCCAAGTATGATCACAGACTTGTTTCAAGTAACAGAAGACCAGTAGTATCAGCATAGAAATCCCAGGAATAACGGTGATTGTAGCAGCCACGATACAAAACTTCCTTCCAACCCACACAAACCCACTAAACTGTATAGAAGTGAGAAGTTATGCCATCAGCACCAGCCAACCAAAACACATTTGTGTGACTTGGAAGATGAATCTTTTCTCCTACTTCTCCAGTCTGCCAGCATGAATATTTATCAGATGTCTTAACAGTGACACAAAAACATGGTCACGGTTCTTTAAACAATGACTTTTGTCCCGACCTGTCAGTCTGCTGAGTTTGAAAAATTGTTTTATGTAACTAGTCCGTTTGGACTTTTGTTATTTCAAACAAGTTGGAGCACGTGCCTCTTCATAGAAGTGCTTCAATTTTAGTTATCTTTTAATGTGTAACGGGATCACAGTATAAAACCAAACTTAACTATTGATAATTTAGATTATGGAGTTTTTTTGTATGGTAATTTGTCTCCAAACCCACAGTCATACTCTTCTTTCAGCCTAGAGTCTACACATTAATTGTACTTTGTTACCTTCACTTAGTTGTTTCTAAATCCAACTTAAACATGCCCTCCTCTTCGTGTGAACTCTGACGAAGTTCAGCTGAAGCTTTCTTTGTGTCCTAATAACATCAGTATTCCGAGTCAATGGTTACATTATCATCTTACCAGGAATTCTGTATTCTTAGAACTATTCTTTTTAACAGTCTTAGTTAATATGTCTCGTAATTATTTCAACATAATTTTATGATAATAATAAGTATTGTACTGTATGCTTTACATAACTGTTTAAATACCTAATGCATCTACAACTATAATTTATGGAAATGAAGGAGACCGATGAGAGGCATTTAACTTTGCTCAGTTAACACTTTCAGCTAAGACTGTACAAATAGGCTCTTCAGAACGTTTGCAAGGAAGAAAAGCCGAAAACCAGTGTTGAAATGTCAGAAGTGTAAGCAAAAATTTTCAGTGTCGTTTGAAACATGTCTTCACTGGAAAACCCACACCGTTAGTAATGATTTTTGCCTTTTCTGACTGACCTCAACCCGTCTTTTTCAAGTTGTGAATTTACTTCTTTGGAATTCTAAATGCTTTCTAAATTCCCTTGGCTTTTCCCTGAAAGGGGGAGAAATTTGAGCTTAACAGGCAATGAGGTGAGAACAGAACTTAGAGGTAATGTACTACTGAAGGAGCTTCATCCTGTGACAACAATTAAAAACTTATTTGAATATGGTACAAAAAAGAATATTTAAATCAGAGCAAACTATCCAATCCCAGCACTGTACATGATTTACTGTTTAGTCCTTAACAAAAAACCCCGTGAATCGACTGTAAAAAATAAAAAATTCAGCTCTACTGGCAGAGCTTTTGTAGCAGGTTTAGATCCTTATCCCATGCTTTTTATTGTGTATCGCATCAAGTTATCCTGAGACCTACCTGCCTTCAAGTCCCAAGTCTTTAAACACACTAGAAAAAAAAAGGAAGGCACTACTAAAAACTACGCCCATCAGGAGGGCATAAGGAACCAGAAAATTAATTAATCCCTTGTGAACAGCCACTTGCTGGTTTGCCATGACAATGAAGAGCACAGAAATGTAAGTTTCAGTATCACAGCCTATTGGAAACACAAAGAAAGAAAAGAACGATTAAAAAATTGCAATTCCTAAAGAAGCTTAAGTTTCCTCATTCTAGAATTCAGCCTAACTACAGGGTGGCCAGGGAGCAGAGTAAAAGCTTTTATTTCAGCAAGGAAACCTGAATTACATCCAAGAAAATCGCAACTCCTCTGTCCACAGACTTCCCAGAAATAACGTACCTACCCCAAAGTTCACCTGCCTCTGCCATCCCTCATGGGGTGAAACACAGTTCTGCACACCAGTCTATGTTATTTTGCCCCCAGTTTAGTGAGAGTCCGACAGCAAACAAGTCCTGTCTGGGCAATCATGTAGTGATCGCCGTTCATTTGCAAGCCACGAGGGCCGGTGACCACGTTGCTGCCGCCGCGGGAATGCCGCGGTGCTGCACGGGGACGCTCCATGGGGGAAGGCAGCGTCTCACAGAGGTGAGGGTGTGTGTGCAGCAACGCAATGGCAGAAAGCAAGATTTGCCTCTCGTGCAACTGCTTCAAGGCAAACATGGAGCTCTCAGCCATGTTGCTTCCACAGGCTACTTAGCAGGGATCTCACTGTCCATTTTACAGACTGGCCAACAAGAGCATCTGACAAAGCATGTGAGGACCTGGCTGTGCTCCACGAGAGCTGGGGCCCATGTTCCCTGGGTTCAGGCTGCAGGGCAGTGAGAGCCCACCACGCGCCGTCTGGTGAAGCGTTACGATTGCCGTCTACAGTACTGCTCCAAACAGACACCCACCTGACAAAACCCAGTGCCGAGTTGTGTGGCTCAACAAGGCAATTTATTTTCCTAGAGGGCTGGGATTACGGACCGATTGCGGAGCAGCCTGTTGCGATGGCTGGACGAGGAGCCAGTCGTACCTGCAGCACTGCAGGAGCAGCGAGGGGCCGGCGCAACAGCCCCAGGCACTGGGAGCGTTTCTCAGCGACTGAAGCCGCAGTTCTGCCTGGAAAGCAGAACCGACCAACCATACTCCAGTGCAGATGCTACACCATGTGCTGCAGCAACTGTTCTGTAGTGAGTAAATGCGTACGCCACTCACAGCTACAGCCTGTAGTAGTAGCAGGCAGTAATTACTGCAGTAATCATATCAAAGTAATCAAATCTAAAGTTTGAATACCAGCATACTATTACTGAAGCACGGAGTCATTCTTGCCTCATGAATTACGATGCTTTACTTGATGCTGAAAGTACTACATCCCACAGACACATTACTTAGCAGATAAGATCATTAGTCATCACAGCCAAGATTTACTACATGAGAACTAGAGCACTGTCCTAAATCCAGCTACTGCAAGTGCAATAATTAGTATTACTATTATGTCATTTTCACATTTAGTAGGGTATTTTTTACAAGTTTCTGAAGAGTGGGGAACAGTTCCAAAGCAATTATTAAAGCCTGATAGAAAGAATGATGCAGAGGGACACTTCCTGACTTGCTCGGCTATGCCATTACCACAGACCTCTCTCCCATTATAGTAAATGACCATTTTTCCACTAACTTGCCACAAGAGCTGGTAAAAACTACAATCAGAAGTAGATAATGCTTTAAAACTGGTGAAGTGGCACCATAATTTCTTCCATGTAAGCTGCTAGAGCACTGCCACAGCTGGTACCAGTTTGTGAGGCAGAAGACTCAGAAGAAGAGAAAGCACCGTGCGTTACAGGGTAGGGCTCAGAGACCACTCAGAAGTTTAAACTGAACCAGATCAGTTCCATTTTCAAAATTACCTGACTGATACAGAGACCAAAACCAAGCACCATGTGTTCTAAAATTATGATTCCAATATTTCTGTATTCTCAATTTGTGAATTTATGCTGGTAAGAAACAGAATCAGTATTTTGCTGAAGCACAGTTGTCATATAACCAGGACACCTCTACCAAACATACTCCTTCCAGTGTGGTAAAGATTTATAATAACCTATTTTGAATCAAAAGATCAAGATCAATATTATTCATAGGTTGTTCCTAAACCTCTACAAACCCTCAGCAAAAAAGCCCCATGTCATAATACCGAGCAGCATAACCATTAAAATATTAAGCAGATGTTACTTAAACAGCATTTTTCTACCACAAACCACCACCACTTTTCCTCAAATTGACTAGAAATGTGCTTCAGTCTTCATAAAGAAAAAAAGCCTCAAACTCAGGAATCCTCCCTTCACACCTCTGCTTCCAACTCACCTTAGGACAGGTCAAAACGCTTTTTGATGCAATAGCAACTTCTGTAGTGACACTGCACTGTTCAGCAGTTATTATGGTGTTATTGCATGGTTAATAAATAGAATACAAGTGACATGGGAAACAGCTTTTATTTCAGCAACTTCTCAACACTGGCAAGAAAAACGAGGGAAATGCAGCACAGATTTTTTTTGTGTTTAGTAATGCTTTACTTTACTTTGGAGACAGAGTCTCTTCTTTCTCCTCGTCTTCAAACTTCAAAATATTTCCAAACAATTTTAAGACAGATTAAGTATAAATTAGCTCCCAGTTTAAAAATATTATGTAAAGGGCTCCTATTAGGATTTGCGCAGCTCAATGAATGATTTTTAAGCATTTCAAAAACCAATACTTTGTTGAGGAGACACTATAATCAGATAAATAATATTTCGAACATCAGTACAAACTTCATTTACAAAACATTTCCAGAATTCTTCTGAAAAAGGGTCTTCAGCTGACAAAAATAAATTCTATTCATTACCCTGAAAACCAGACAGGTATGAACAGGATCCAGTTACTGGATAATGTCTTTCCTGTGGTAAGATTTAGTTCTTTTTTTCCTTTCGCATTCACTCATGAGAGCACATAGATCACTAAGTAAATATGTGGCTATATCGATGCATATAAAAACAGTCTTTTAAAGGACATGTCAGAAATTCAACTCCATATTTTTATTTATGGAAACAGGTGCATGGATCCAGAGTTTTAACAAAACGCACAGATGAGGGACATCATTTCCGGAAGCGTTTAAATAGCGGATGGATGTGTTTGTTTGAAGACGTTTTACTCCGTGCAGAGTGGTATTCCATGTAAGCCATATCATCTGCTCCTGACATGGAGCTCATCGTGCCCGCACGACGGGACACCTGCAAGCAAGGAGAGAAAAACCACGAGCTTAGTGTGTGATCAGACAGACCACGTCTAACCTGCTGATGCCCACTGGCTGCTGGGCAGCACCCTTCATTTAGTGATCTTAATGCTAAAGAGCCTTCCAAGTTGTTTTTTTTTTCTTTAGAATTTCTACAAAGGAAGTTGCTGCCAGCCCCTCACCATAAGTACACAAACATGTCAGGTTTAATATGGAAAGATACCTTAGAGTGGGAATTCCTAATGCATTTCACACAGTGCCATTTAGCTAAAAATTAACCATAAAAATTAATGACCAGACTGTTGATTGATTTTAACTTATAGATCAATAAATGTTTCAGGCTATTTATTTTTCTCATATCTCTTGCTGAAAATGTCAAACTGCAATGTACAATAATAGTACTTCTCTTGAAAATTAACAGAAATGGCCCTTACGCTTCTGTCTCCTGGGCATGACTCAAGGAGCACAGTACCACCACAAAGGAGCATGTGCTGTGACATAGGTGCATCGGAAAAATGTTTTAAAAAATGTTCATTGCTTGTGACTTAGAAGATTTACTTCAAACTCTGTAACAACAGATGTGTCGTCTTCTCCCGTAAGTATGATGGAGGACATTAATTCCATGTCTAACTTCTTTCTAGTGCCAAACAACTGAATTACTCACATAGCTACATGCTAATGCAGCTTACAACAATATATCTGTTCTTCAGTGTTTCACAAAGATACCAGGGCATCAATGATGGCATCACATTTAGAATTAAAATGGAACAGTTGAGTTCTGTTGCATTTGTGGTGCACCTTTTCAAAGCATTCTTCATTACCTGAGCTGATTTTGAACCATATTCTCCAGCAACTACTTCCTCCTCAGCATCCAGGTCAGATGCTTGCAGGACTTTCTGGAGAAGCTGCTGCTGTTCTTCTTTGGATGAAAATGAAAGTTCTTCTTCTTCCATGCCTGCGAGCTTTGTTATTACCTAAGAAACAGCACAGTACAAGGTGAGGGCTCTTCCTGCTCAGTGTTAGCTATTCAAAACCAAGACAAGGATTTCTAATTCCATGTCCTGTTGGAACTGCCTTCCACTTTTATTAATGGTCCAAACAGTTTAACACTATAGATAACAAAGATGCATATAAAATCTTGCAAAGTTGTGTACATATATATACACATCCCTTGTTATAGTATAGTTGGAAATGCAAAATACAAACCTTTAGAAAAAAAGAGGAAAAAGAAAAAAGCAGCTCTGGACAGATAATGTCAGCCAAACACTATCTGTACCAGCCTGACCAAGAACCTGGCCAAAGCACACATAGCTCAGACGCATATTCAACTTACTGCAAAGTGACCTTCATGCTTTGGGCTCTAGATTTGCCTAGTTTAAGAATTAGTACTTTATATTTAACAAAACCAACCCAGTAGCTTTCCAGACACTGAGAATTTTGGCAATAAATATTGAGGAATATGGGGAAAAAACCCCAAAAACTAAAAAAATGAGATGTATGATCAGTTGTTGAGAGACAGTGCAGCAACCTGCAATAAAGCATCAGAAGCAGAGCAAAAGGATTCTTTCCATGTCTGTGTACTTAGACACAAGATAACTTTGCTGTTCCATTTGTTCTTTTTGAAATTCTTAGTAGCTCATTTGACAAGCACAGATGCAGGGCACATGCCATCTACTGGCAATACAGTGCCATAAACCCCATTAGCTGAAAAGCCTCTTCTGAAGAACTGAAAAGCTCCCCAAGCTTCTGTTATAAAGCCTTACAACTGGCAGCTTGCTTTCTCAATTAGAGGCATTTTGAAAATTGCACAAGTATTTTTCCTGCAGTTAAAGGCATTCTGTTAAACATGTTTGTACACGAGAACCTCAGTTTTCCCGCTATGCTTCCAACTCGAAGAGGTTTTGATCTAATTCAGCCACTTCCCTTGATTATGTCATGTTTCCCCTCCTCATCTGCCTTTTTCAGCTTGAGTCAACACAATTAGAAACTAATTACCCCAGTAATGTGGGCTAGATCTGATAACAAAGGCTGATTAAAAAAATATAAATATAAATACAGCTGAAGGTAAAATAAATCCACATTAAACACAAAGTACGTTTTTTGAAAAACAAGGTAGTAAAACACTAGAACAAATAATCAGAGTTGTGGGCTGCTGTCAATGGCATCGACTAACTGGAAAATGGACATGCTTCTGAGATGTCCTTGCTTTAGGAATCCATCCAGGGAAGCAACCTATATGGCTAGAGGAACACTATGGTCATCCTTATTTTTGAGTTTATTTAGAAGCACGTGCGCTATGATCACCTCGAAAATAAAGGAGTAAAAAGAAAAACATTAAAATTTGCATTAGCCTGTTTCTAGTTGTGGTTGCATAACAGTGCTGACATGATTCATAGAGCGGAAAGAATTCCCACTGCATCGGCGGTTTTCTAAGCTGTTCAACAGATGGCAAGTTTAAAGTTAACCCCAATTCTTTGATATAGTGAGTTCTTCTGCTATAGGTTTAAAATTTAATATATCCTACATTCAGCCTCTAAATAAAAATGCAATATAGTAAATAATAATAGTTATCTAACAAAAAAAAGCAGTAGATAATTAGACTCCAAGCAGTAAATTGTGATGACAAGGCTCCTTTTTAAGAAGCAAAGACAAAATATGTGATTTAACAAATAAATACTATTTCCGTTCTCTTTGAAGAAAGTCATAGAATTGAGAAATGGGTAAAAAGAAAGTTAAGTCCTAGGAAAATAAAAAAAAGACAATTGTAACGAATTTTTAGTATTTTAGGAACAAAAATTCAGAAGGAGAGGACATCAGCACTGAAATAATCACCTAAAGATGAGGTAGAGTCTCCATATTTGGAAGAATAAGGTGGCAAACATCTGCAGAGATTGACATACACAGTTGATCCTGGCTTGGAATGAAGAAACAATAGATGGTTTCTTGGAAGTTTCTTCCAGCCCTATTATTCTTTGCTGGCAGCTATAACTAAAGCTTAAAGTTTGGCAAACAGAAGAAAATAGACATTCTAATATTTTATTCTTAAATTGCAAATAAAGAACATTCTGGTAGTGGTCAGCTACAATGTCACTCTGGAATCTCAGCTGCCACTTGCTCTGCTATTTTGTTGTACTACACCAAAGCTCCTAAGACTTGGTCTTCCTTGCAAAATAAAATCCCTCTGTTTTAACCTTTTTATTCATTTTGAAGTCCAAGGCATTCAAATATAAGTAAAGGGATTTCTATAATCTTCTTGGCTATAGCCACATAGATGCCTTTGCTGCAATTAGCTGCAGCTTAGTACCGATCTACAATTTTGTCAAAATACATTCACTACAAAGCAAAACAAGGTTTTTACCTATAAAGACTGTGACATGTCGGGGTGTAAGACCCCCTTAAAGCTCTCTTTAATAGGCCGGTGATTACAGAGCAATTATTAACCTCAGCACAGCTGCAGTTCAGAGAGGTTTGACCCCAGGGATGTCCCACACTCCCCGTGTGCCTCAGGAGGAAAAGCTCTGAAGTAACCAGCACAAGCGCAACCCAGAGGAGCCGCCTGCCCTTGTGCCTCGTGCAGTCCTTGCATGAGTCTGTCCACAACATCAGCCTGAGCTTGTTCCCTGATCCAGGTATGGGAGCCATATCTCTTTTATTCTTCTTCTCCACCATGTTACTTACTGAGAAGGCTTCTAATCAGAGCAGTAAACTCCAGTTTTGCAAAGGAATTATCTACCTAAAAGCAAGAGCTGTCATGACCACTGTTGCCTTTAACAACCGAAGAGATGAGCATACGGGGCAGCCCACGGATTAAAAGGAAAATAAATGAGATACACCGTGAAATCTACAAAATAGAGGAGCTTTGGTGGAATGAGATTTTATATTTGGAAGAAGATGACACACCGAGATCCACAATAAACTGAAGTATAAGGGGTGATCAATTTTCAACTATGTCTGGAGAAATTAGAAAGCATTAAGTCCTTTATAAAAGGGAGACTTCTGACTCTCAAGTCATGGCGCTGTTGCGTTAACACTGAAAATGTTCTCTATTTTGAGGAGCCTATTGTAGTTGTAGGCAAGAAGATTTCTACTCTGCAGTAACAGTCTTTTCCTGCAGTAAATTCTGTCATTTTTTAATCAATTAACATTCAACCCAGTGATTCTGGTGATATACTTTCTTCCGTGCAGAGAAAATTCCAAGAGGAATGGCAAACTGTTGGTGAAGGCTCAGTAAGCAGTCCGAACACCTCAATCTGCTAACACAGAGCCACTGTGGCAGCCTGAGGGGTTTTCTGTACCACTGCAGGCTTTGGGCAGCGTTGTGGAAATGGTGCACGAGATCAGTGTGTGGGCAAAGATCCCTGACAGGTATTTGTTTTAGAAGGGGTTGCTGGACACTTCAGCCCCCTAACTTGATGATTTCCAGAGTCATACGGATAAACGCAGGACAGATGAATCCTGCCTGCTCTATGTTGTCTTTACCCACAAGGAAAAATATTTTCTCCCCATAGTGAAATACTGGTCTGAGACTGGAGTTCTTTGGAAATTATTTGTGACTTGTGATGCTCTGGAAGTTTTCTGAATTGCTGCTGGCCACTGCAACACGAACACCCATCAACAATGCTTTATGTGCAACCAGTATGATAACGTACAACAGGAGCCCTGCACGGATGGACAACCGAAGAGCACGAATATAACCCAACCATGCAAGTAAAGGTCTGCTTCACTCCCCAGTGAGTGCTTGGTTAGAAGTTAGAATCCTTACCTTCCTAAAAGCTGTACTGAGCTACTTGTAGCTACCCTCACAGTAACACAGAAGATAAAACACCACCAGAACAGTTCTTGCTTGCAAGCAAAACCTTCATTAATACATTCCACAACCAGAATTCTCAAGTATTTGACCAAATACTAACATGAAAGCATATCAAAGTTACATTCTTAGGCCACAAGTATTATGAACAGAAGGGACAATTTACCTTGAAACTATAACCTTGATCCACCAGAAACCGTTGTCGCTTTGTTGAATATGCCATTTCCTGAGTGTCTTGGGACACAAGAGAATAAAAAAAGGCATTGTATTCCTCTGCAACCGTGCCTAGGAAACAAAGACACTGAGTGATTAGTTCCATTTGGAACATTGCAACCAAGAACAAAAAAAAAGACTGCACGCTGAAAACAGGTGTTTAAATAAGTTGTCTTTCCACAAAAACAATTTGCAATTACCCAGATTGTACATAAACTGATTGACAAAGCACACAGCATGGAAATTTCTACTCTTGTTTGTAATAACTTGAGAATGGGTAAAAAGGAAAAAAAAAAAAAAGGAAAAGCAATGCAGACTAACACGATTACACTGGTGCTCTGAGAAGAACCTGCTTCTTTATTATGCTAGGCAAGGGGAAAGATAAAATTATTTAAAGCCTATTACGTGAAGAAGATGTAAAAAGGTCAGGAGCAAGGATTGCAACACATGTCAGAGAAGTTCAATACAAAAAGACAAAGGAAAAGATTTATCAGTGTAAACCAGAGTTTGCAGCATTTTCGCATTGAAAAAAGGTGAGACAAAGATATTCAGCTAAGAATTCATAGGGCTATTTGAAGCCCAGGATATACCAGGCTATCTGTTCCAAACCCCAAGGTTTCACTAAGACTTTGTTAATAGCATGTAGGTTGTATGCATTTTCAAATGAAGGCTCAGTTGTAGCAAGCACAAATTGCACAGAAAACAAGTGTATGCAGATCTTAAGTGCAATTGGAAAGTGTTTTAGGAATCATTTTTCTAAACAAAAATCTCCTTGGTTATGTTTTGCAAAACCAAAACTAGTTGGAAACCAAGTCTTATTTTTAAAAGAAAGTAATCTGCAGTATCAAAAATGTGCTTTCTAGAGACTTGCTGTTTAGAGTAATATTATGGGATTTTAAAACTACTTATGTTGAGGAAATTATCAAGGAATTAAAAAGTGAAGAAACCAACAAAGAATAAAAAGTTCATTTTCCTTCAGCTTTTTTTTCCCTTTGGCAGTTTTCCCAACACAAAGCTTTACTGACCCAGAACATGCTTCATGTTCATTCACTGGTATATAGGCATATTCTCTTTGACTAAAACATAGTCCAAGGACAATATCAAGAAATGTAACGAACATCCAATTTCTCCGCAGCAACATGATAATGGCCCAAGGCCCAGAGCCCAACAACCACCTTACTTACCTTTTTTGGCTCTCAGCACTCGTCCCAGTCTTTGAGCCTCCTGTCTTCGAGACCCACCATGGGACGAGATCTGAATCAGAACATTGGCTTCCGGCAGATCAAAGGACGTGTCACCAACCTGCAACACAGCAGCAGCCTCTGAGCAGTGTCTTATCTCCATATACCATAAGGACTGACTTAATACAAAGTACACCTTTGTGAGCTGCGATAGAAAGACGTCAGATGCGTAACACACACGTATAGCTCGCTCTTAAATAAAGGTCACTCTGAAGATGGGTACAATGACACACTGAATGTCCTCACCTTGGAAATGAAAATAGTGTTGATTTTTGGATTGTGCTTGAAGTTTTGTAGAATTTGCATTCTCTCTCCCTGTGCAGTAGGACCGTATATATAGGGTCTGAAAAGAACATACACACATTAAATCGTTTCAAGATTTCTCAGTCATTCCTTATGAGGTACTAATTCACCATAGCAGGGAGCACAGTACATATTTGAATTGATAACCCAAAACATTTTGGTACAGCTTACATTTTACTTTTAGCTTGTTTGGCTCTTTATGGCAGCTACCCAGTTGTTCGTGGAACCCTCTGCAGCAAACCAGTCCGTCAGAAATTCTGAGTTATAAATGTTTTGCAATTACGTGCACCAACGAAGCTGTAGATCAACAGACTGAATACATTTGCTAAGCCTACATGAAAAGACTGAAAGCAGCTGTTAAGAGATTTTTTTTTCCCCTCAAATCCACCGAGTTAGCACATTGACAGCTGCAACCTTTGCTTCCTATTTAAACACTCGAAAAGCCAGGCTTCTCTAGCAGTGGTGCGCTGAGTGTCACAAGCTGGTTGCTGGATGTTGTTCTGGGAAAATTATTTTTGCTTTTGCAGCTGAACTCTTGCCCCTCCTAATACCTTCCGGACCTACTGAAATGAGAACAAGGTCCGAAACATTCCATGGCCACGGCACTTCACAGTGACATTTCACCCAAGGTTTCTAATGTTTGACAATGAATCACCTGGAACATTTATTATCTCAATCCAGAAGGCTCACACAAACTCTCAATTATCCACAGACTTCATGGGTAACTTGGGCTCCTAAGAATTTTCCAAGATGTTCCCTAGAGTCTGGCTGTTTTCCTCCCACCTAAGCAGATTAAAACAAAACCAAACCAAAAAACCACCAAACCAAACCAAACCCTCAGCAAGCCAGCTAGAAATGGCAGAGCACATATGAAAAATGAGAGAAGTGCACAGCCACTGCTTTTCCATCTCTTGCACTACTTTTCGAAATGCTCGTTAACAACCTTCTCCAAATACAATTTCTATTTTGTTCACACTTCCATAGATTATTTCTAACACAAGGAACCAACCTCAAATGTTTCATTTAACTTTTACTGTTGCACATGCGTGGGTAGCAGGCGAACACAAACATGCATGGCACAGTACTAAGGTTTGCTATTCTTACTGAACCAATTCCTGTGCATTGGCTCCTCTTGCTTTCATCACTACAAACTTTATTCCAGTTTTTCATTTACCAAACAATCTTAGTCACTTCTAATCTAATTCTTCTATTTAGTGTATTTAACCAGATTTTTAGAAAAAACACAGCTAAAAATGAAAGTGGCAAATGAGTCAACTCTGAAACAATACCATTATTATTCAATAGTAGCATTTAGCAGTATCTTTAAGCTTTATCTGGAATTTCTTTTAATATTTAAGTTGTGACAATTTTAATCCCCAAGGAAGATTTAAACTGAAACTAAAGCACTTGTGAGACTTCTGTTTCTTAAACCCACCAAGAAGGGGTTCACATTTTTTTATTAAGAACAGAATAACCTAGAACTTCCTACTTAGCAAGCAACCCCTCCCAGCATCGCCTTTGCTAAAGGCTTTTTCTGTGGTGCACTGAACACTGCTAGTGACATTCCAGAGGCATCATTACAGCTAATCTCTGTCCAGACAGATTAAAAAAAAAAAGATGAAAGAGATCATGGGTGCTGGAATTTATCCAGCACCATTAGCTCTGTTTACTACTTGATGTCACAGCGCACCAGCGCAACGTGGCTGTTAAACTACAGTCAAAACTGATCACGAGTTTTGCACAGCATAGGGCTCGTTCGTGGTTTTGCTAAGAAGCACAGCTGAAATTCCTTGATGTGAAATTGCACGCAGGCAAAACGCCCCGCAGCCAGCAGCAAGCAAGGCGCTATTTGGGCTTGTCGAAGGAAGGATGAGGCCAGCTTCTGCGCTTATTCTGCACAATTCTCTATGCCTGATCCCGGCAAACACTCTCCATGATGATCCCTCCCCAAATCCTATAAACATGCTGATGCTAAATTCCTCGTGAAACTCCGTTTGTACCACCTGCCATAGCTACACTCATTTTAGAGTCACTTAAGGTAGCTGAGGAGCTCATGGGAGCAATATGCTTTCATTTATTAAATGATTACAGTAGTTCTAGGCAATGCAATGGTACAGCACAGATGCCCAAAAAGTTAGTCTTAGGTTTTTAGACAAGGTTAAGACCTTCTGAGAACCCAAAATGGAAGGCCCTGGGTCTCAAAATATCTTGAAAGAGATCTGGAGAGCGTTTATTTGAAATCCTTCAACTCAGAGAAACAGAGGAAGCTACCATCCGTTGCAGAAATAGTTCTAGTTACATTTTTTAAAAGCCCCTCATTTTTCCACTGGCTTTTAATAATAATAAAATGGATAGAGAAATACTAACAGTCTTTCACAGAAATCCTGGAGGCAAGTGCTGAACAGAGGTTCTTTTTAACCACTTCTACACCAAAATAATGTTGTAATGCCAATAAAACCCATCCAAAAAACCCACCCTCCCAAGCTCCTTTTTATACAGGAGGATTGGAGTTAAATCAAAGTATTACAAGAAATATCTAAAGACTACTGAGAGCTGTGAGATTACGAGGCAGTTTTGCAGGAAGGAGGAAAACAGCAGTACCATCGCTGGTTGTGAACACTTACTTCCCGAGCCTGATTGCGTACTCCTTCAGGGCAAACACATTGTCAGCAAATACGATGATTTTATCATTTCGTCGCTCGTGAAACTTAATGAGGAATTGGCAGGCTCTGAATTTATTTGGGTTCATGGTGTACAGCAGTATCCGTTTCTTTGTTTTGATAGCTATGTATTCTCTATAAAATTCAGGTGACATTGGGCACCAAACCTAGAATTAAAAAATATACACACACAAAAAAATTAACGCTCCATTATTTATTTTATTCCCATGGGAACTGAAAAGACATTGGGGGGATGATCATGCATTATAACTTTCTGTATAGCACAGGCTACAAAATTTAACACAGTAATTTCTATACTAAAATGAAAGCTGCAGGTTGGTGTAGTCTCTGGCACTGCCCAGCTCTGTTTAACCTCACTCATATTGTGGCCTTTCAAAATGCTGTGGCAGTGAGATCCACGACAGAATTAAGCAGCCAGATTGGAACAGGACGGGAAGATATGTCCTTTATGTTTCATACTTTATAATTTTACTGAATGTTACTACTTTTTCCAGAGAACAATTAATAGAATGAACTGTGTAGTTGCCCTGTCAAAGCAGTCGAAGTGTTTTCCATAAAAATTAATTTTCATCCACATTCTGAAAGCTCAAAGACACATTTAGTCTTGATGACAGAACAAATTTACTAGTCTTTTTCTCATACTCATAGTGACCTTTATTTTAACAGCTATTGAGTCTACAACTTGCAAAAGACTAGGACTGATTAGAAGTTTTCACTAGGTTTCCCTAAGCAATGACTTTCTTATGTAAATACACATCACAGCAATGCACAGGCCACGCTCACTGAGATATTTTTTCTACTGTAGCATAAAAAAAGAAGGTATTACAAAGTTTAAGTTTGTGCCAATGCAATGACACTATCTATAGCATATAATGGCACTATCTATAGTGTATATAATTTAGAAGACATTGATTCTGCTGCACATGGGTGATTCCCCCATATCCATCGCACAGTACAAATTAACAGAACACTGGGAAGAAAAGTCTCTTGCATAACCACTGTTCAGCTAAGGAAGTTAGGTGACAACTTAGATGAGTTTATACAAGCAACCTGAATTGTTTTGTACTGTTGAGAACTAATTTTGTGTTTAAAAACATTTTTTCCAGTGAGTTAAATGCTACGTGAGGCTTTTTTCATCCCTTGTCAACAATCAATCGAAAAAGGAGGGGCGACAAAGGAAAATAATTGGGCTGTAACTTCAATTGTGCATTCAATTATGCACTGAAGAAGCTGCTTTGTTATTGTACGCTGTCTATATGGAAGATTTTAAATTCTTAAATCAGAAGAGAATAGTTCAAAGTGAGAATGAGATATGAATACTGAACATTTGATTGTAGTAAAATAACTCATCTATTGCTCAATGCCTCTGACTAGAGGGGAAACTGAATATATTTTGATTTGTATTTGCACTCTCTTCTGGATTTGGAAATGCATAAAATCTACTTCTCACCCCAATGATCTTTCCACTTTTACACTTTGCAAGACATGCACTCCAAGCCCAAAACTTTGTATGGCAGCTGGCAAAAAAAAAAATAAAAATTGTAAATTATAAAACTCTGAAAATTGAGAACAGGCTTGTTCTCTTTTCTTAAAACTTCTCTGAGCCGTGCTGCCTGTTCTAACTGGAGTCCCTGCAGTGCCCCGGACCTGCCCTGGCCGGCAGCAGCGCTGCCCTCTGGCCACCTGCAGAGAACCGCAGCCAACGGGCAAACCAGGGCAATAAGGTGGGGTGATCAAAGATGCTACTTCCCAACAACCCGGCAAGAAATCCAAACAAACACGCAAGGCAGTTGTGCATGTATTAGATCGTTATTTACCAGCCGTCAACACTGCTGGTTACGACTCTTTGCTTTTGGTCATCCCATGGAATGTTATTTCAAAACACTGTCCTAAAGAATATAAACGTGCAGAATTTTCACATCATTCAGAAGAAAGGCCACTTACGCTTCACTGTTCAATGTCTAGAGGGCAGTTCAGAGACTGCAAGAATTATGCTCCCAAGGCAGAATTAACCAAAGTGCCTGAAAAGTCAAATCTGAATTTGCAGACTGGTTACTCTCCCTTCAACCTAGTTATTTTCTAGATGCTGTTCACTTGTATTCTATTACTTAAAAATAGTTGCGTTGGTTTTTTTCCCTTATACAACCTCCAGTTTGCACAAGGTTCGAAATGAGATCAGCTGCTGACCTGTATCTGCATCTTTTATTCCAGTACCAGAGCCAGGAACAAGCCCATGAAACTAGCAAGACAGGTTTTTAAAAAACTCAACAACCACCAAAGAACAACAGAGATGCCCCCCCTCCCCAACCAACCAACCCCAACACAAACAAACAAAAAACCCCAAACACCACAAACCCACAAACGCAAACAACTGTCTCTTGGGTTTTTCCTGCATTAAGCTATGAAACTCTACCATAGCAAGTTGTAGCTGCTTAAATTTTACTTCCATTCAATGGGAGTCTGGACAAGTTCATGAAAAAGAAACCAACTGATGGTTACACAGGAACCACATAAAACTCATAAATGACTGAGCGCTTGGAGAAGTATCAGGAGAAGCAACAGATATGCTTGTCCTGTTTTTATGCTCTTCCCTGAGTATCTTCCTTGACAATTACTGGAGACAATCTATCAAGTTAGAGCTTTAGTCTGACCCAGAAAGGTTACTTCAATGCTCTAATGTGCCTGTGTGAAAGGTTTCCGCTTCTCTGATACCAGATTTTTGTCTCATCCATATGCTGGAGAGAGCTCACATCAATATATTAGAAAGAAATAGTAAGATCCAGTCTTACGTTTTCAATTTTCACCCTTGTGCATTCAGGCTTAGAATAAGCAGGTGTTTTCTTATGTTTTTTAAACTTTCTACTATCCTTTTTTAAGAGTTACAAGAATTTTCCTTAAATGGCCACAGACCATCTACCAGCTGAAGTCTCTGAAAAGCAGCTTCCAGCGTACCCTGATGTTACACTCACCATAACATGATGCTACCACAGAGAACTGAGTTTAAGGTACGAAGCCAAGTTGGACAACACGAATGTAAACTGCATCAAACGAGGTCTACAGTGCTGCAGCCACTGTTCCCATTTCCAACTGGTGACTCAGAGACAGCTGATCAAGCACCACGATCCCCGAAAAGAGAAAGAGTGCTGAAGCCACTCTGAAGAACATGTGGCTACTGGGTTTGACCAACACCAGCCTTGCCTAAGCTACAAAGTAAATTAAAAGTCCGAATGGCACCTGTTTTTCCCAGTTAAATATTAATACTTCAAATTTTACACATCTTTCTTAAAATAAAAAGTGATAAGCATACTAAATAAACACTAGTAGTACCAAAAAGCAGAGCATCACCTCAGCACACTGGACTTTAGCAATGTAGCCACTGTTCTGCAGCTCCATCCAGTTGGCTTCATAGAGCTTTGGTCCAATCAGGAAGTTCAGGTCAACAATTTTATCATCTTCTCTGACCAGAGTAGCAGTCAGCCCCAGTTTACAATGAGCTTGCACAATAGTGAGCACACGTCTGAACATTTTTGCTAAGAAATGCAAGACAAATGTTCTGTTTACTTTCCTGAGTGGATTTAAAAGACAAATAGCTGCAACTTAGAAAACACACTCCTGAACACAAAGCAAGCACAGCCTTGGGAAATTTTACCTCATTTCACACACACTTCTAACAAATCTGTGCTACAGCAAAGCTTCACACTGATTGCAGCTTTAATTTACATCTTCATTGTACTCTGAAAATCCCAGTAAACCTTCTGCATTTCCCATTTCCCAAGTTAGAAAATTAATATAGTCAGAGGTTACATGTCTTGTTTTAGGTCACACAGCATTCCCCAGACAGAACTATGACACAAGGACTGACACAAGGACACTCGGCTGACTGCCACATTCAGGCCCTCTAGTGTATGGCAGAATTACTCATCTTTAGTGGTGCTAGAGATCACAGAGGAGATTCTAGACCTTAATTTTTATGAAAACAAGAAAGAACAAAAATGAAAGAACAGTGGCAGCAATACGCAACCTTGATAAAATGGCAGTTAAATATCAAGGTCTACTTCTGAAATCCATCAATTCTGTAGACACCAAACTGTATTTAAATGAAATGAGAACAAGGCAGAGCTGCTAAGAGGATCCTGGGTAGTACTTTTAACCAGGATTATTCCACAGACACTTTAATACTACATCATTGCTTTCCAACAGTATGGATCTCAATTACATAGTAATTTAAAATATAATAGCTATTTCTGGACAGTAATCACTATGGTTACTCATATTTTATTGAGTAGAAATAGACATGAAAAGCCTGCCTGCAGTGCCACTACATTTCAAAAGAAAAGAAGGCAGAGGAATTGCTCTCCTGTTCAAATTCGTCTACAGCAAAATTATACAGATGTAATTCAGGTATCTTAAGAGCACTTTATCAAACCACACACAAGGAGAAGGCACTTGTATTTTACACTGCCACTATAGAAAACAGAGTCTGATTTGAAGGATTTCAGAAAACTAAAGATGAGTTAAACTCTGTATCATCATGGAAAAAAAAAATTTAAAAGCACAACAAGGCAGTTTACTTGTCTTAAAACCCTAAGCCACGGGTTTACTCTATTAAACATGAGAAAAATAGCAAACCCCCACCACTTCTAAAAGAGTAGAGTAACATTAACATGTACATTACATGAAAGGTTTGCAAACCATCTCCTTACCAGGGATAGTATGTACTTCATCAAGTATCATAAGGCCCCACTCTTGACTTTTAAGCCACTCCATTACTCTTTCTGCTTCCCAGGATCTTTTTGTCGTGTGTCCCAACATGGAATATGTGCTGATGGCAATAGAACAGCCAATGGGCTTGTCTTTGGCGTCAGAAGTGAACCGACATATCTGGCTGTCGTCGATGGTGGACCACATCTTGAACTGCGCTTTCCACTGCTCTACAGACACAGCGGAGTTCCCAAGGACCAGACACCGCTTGCGGACAGTACACGCAGCTGTCACTCCAACGAGAGACTTGCCAGCACCTGCAGAGGAAGAGCAGCAATATTCATTTGTCATCTCTTCAGGTATCAATGGAGTAGGAGGAAAAAAAGAGCAAAGGAAAAAAAGGAAAACCATGAGAGGATGTGTTAAGTCATGTAAGGGCAAATTCTTTGTTGGTTCTTTACAACAATAGTCTTAAAGAAACATAGCGTTCACTTCTGAAAAAACAGCTGAATTGACTACTGGACACAGAACTGCATTTTCTCAAGAAAATAATTGTAAACAATGACTTTGCCAATTAGAAATGATCATTTTAACACTTTCTTCACTTTGAAAGCATGTTAAATTCCAGGTGGCTACAGAAAGCTTCCCCTATAAGTGATCTGTCCTGCTGCCCTTGCCAGCTGTGTTTGTTCCCCTACACAGCAAGCCCCTCAGTCTTTCTATTCCTCTTTCACACTCCTTCCAGCATCCCTCACACGCTCTCTCAGGCCCCTGCTGCATCTCCCGTGCGCCCCCTCCACCCCCAATACCGAGGGCACACCTATGCCATCTCCTGTTCTCTCCCTTTTCCATTGCTTCCCATAGGCTGTACCAATCTGCACATTCCTTATTAACATTCCTAGTTCCCCCCAGTCTCTCTATTCCAACCACGGAACAAATTATTCCAACGCCAACAGCTTTACATTTCACTAGAAGATCAGCAGAGGTGATGTAGAGGGAGCAGTGGAAGCACAAATGGTGACCTGAAGCTACCACAGCCCAATTCTTCAGCCACTGCAGGGACACTGACAGCTCTCCAGCTGGGCTCTCCCACAGCCTCACCCCTCACTCGCTAAAAACCAACAGGACTCTGAATCCTGCTACCCAGAACACTCCCCACTATGGTCTGAAAGCTAAGCAGCTGCCATATTCGGAAGTTACTTTACTACAGGCAAATAAAAGAACAAAACCGCTAAAAATCAGCCCAGCAACTTACCACATGGCAAGACAATAACACCAGATCTGGCTCGTCCATTCCCAAACATCTTCCTTAGGCTCTTCTCCTGATAGGGCCTGAGGACAGCTGTAGGCTTCAGATCTATATTAATATCGGGATTTACAGAATCATTTCTGAAATCATATTCTGCCAGCAAAGGGTACTCCAAATGGATACAACGTTTCTGGAGCTCTTCAATCATCTCCTGAAGAGGAAACAAAGCTTCAGATGGTAAATTCTCCACGTCTGAATTAATTCTTTTTTTCCCCAAACAAACACATTATGTAGTGCCATGTGAAGTTACATTTATCTTTTATGCTCACGAAGTCTGCAAAAGTTTGTTCCACAAATCTTTATTTGTGACGACCCTCACCTCCTTCAAACATTTTAAGTAACATTCAATATTAGAGAGGGCTATTCAGACAGAGGGAAGACCATGACACATTTATCTCATATATGCTGTTTATCTGGCAGTGACCAAACTACACCCTGAAGTGCTGCAGCAAAGAGCTCAATAACAGACACAAAAGGTTCTGTGTTACACAGAAGGACCTACCAAAATTCTTCGTCTCTTACCTGGAAAATCTCCATACGAGGGCAATGCAGTTATTCCACCACAATGATAGTTTGATTCAATCACCACCAAGTTTTTGGTTTATTATTTTTTTTCAAACGAACAAAATAGCTACTAAGTTATCTTTTAAAAAAATTTCCATTTTCCCCAGTAAGACATCGTTAGATGTCAAGTAAGACATTGTTAGATGTCTTACTTGAGGAATTTTACAAAAGCTCTCTGAAGGTCAAGCCAGGCCTGCGCTCCAATCTCCAGCTACGAAATCAGAACCATCAAGAGTTTCTTCTGTAAATATGAATCACAAAACAAAAATGGAAAAAAACCCCCACCAAAACCCAAATAGAATTAAGTCTTGCAGGCAGGGAAGGAACAAGGCCCAGTCTGCCGCCCTCTGTACTGAAGAAGATCATCTTAAGATCTTGGAAGGCAAAATCTTATGAGGAGTGGCTGAGGGAGCTGGGGCAGTTTCACCTGGAGAAAAGGAGGCTGAGGGGAGACCTTATCACTGTCTACAACTGCCTGAAAGGAGGTTGTAGCATGGAGGGTGTTGCTCTCTTCTCTCAAGTAGCAAGTAGGACAAAAGGAAAAGGCCTCACGTTGCACCAGGGGACGTTTAAATTGGATATTAGGAAAAAATTATTCACAGAAAGGGTTGTTACGCATTGGAACAGGCTGCCCAGGGGAAGTGGTGGAGTCACTATCCCTAGAGGTGTTTAAAAGGCATTTAGATGAGGTTCTTAGGGACATGGTCTAATGCTAGAGTTAGGTTATGGTTGGACTCGATGATCCGGAGGGACTCTTCCAACTGAAATGATTCTATGAAATGTTAATGACTCCCTGTGATCTCCCCTGTCAAAGAAAGACCCACAGTACTTTACATTAAATTCTCATGTTTATTTGCAAGTTCTGGGCACATCCCCCAAAGGAACAAATGCAGAAACTAAAATCCTCATACCTGCTTGACTTCAAAAGACACTGTCTGCATCTCCTCCTCCTCCTCCTCATCTTTGTCCATCTGTTCATAAAACTCAAATAAGTCAGCTGGGACATCTGGCTTACTCTGAGCATCTGTTCCCTGCGATGTTGAAGGACCCGAGCCACCTTCACTGGATTTGGAAATCTGGAATAGATGGACAGGGATTTTCACCCCAGGTTTCATTAGAGACACACACCAACCCCTCCCAAACTTGGGCTCATTAAGGAGACACAGATCATTGCTGACAGAATTCAAAGCAACTGCTGATACAACAAACAACCAATAACCTGTCCAAACTACAACAGTTTATCTCATGTTCATGCAATCATGCTAAAACCTGCCCAAACATACCACTGATTTACTTGTGAACGTCTCTGTAATGAGCTCTGTTTCTTCACCCTCAGCATTTCGCAGGCGACAGTCTTTAATAACATGGTCTTGCAGAAGCTGCTGAATGACATCAGGGTGGGTACTTTCCACAAAATATCTAAAATTAAAGAACAAAGAAAAACACTATTATGAATTAAACACCTGAATAACTTACAGAAAGAGTGGCATAGATACTTAAATATATATAGATACCCAAGGTGCACTCTCAAGTATCCCATCTGGAGGGTGGTATTTTAAAAATAAAGAAATTATGGCAATCAAAATTTTTAAAAGATGCCTCACACCAAAAGCATCGCATACTTTGCAGTCATCCATCTTGCCCAAATATTCTCTAACGTAACACCAGTAACAAAACTCCAGCAGAACTGCTGAGACAGAGCTCTCACATACATTCCTTATTTGTGATATAAGTCAATTTTTTTGAGATTGAATTAAGGCGAGTCTGTAAAAACATGTATATGGTGCTTTAAAGTCCTGCCCACAGGACCAAAAAAGCCCAAAAGACAAAAACCGAAAACCATCTACAAATTTTAAATTAATGCATCCTGAAATTGTTTCTTTCCCTGAAGATTCATCAATAATGATGCTGGTTGGAGATCACAGTTAAAATGTGAGCCTAGAGAGATTTAAGTATGAACTGACAAGGAAGAAACACCTAAGAAGGTGGCAAACACCTGCTTGTAATACTAGTGTTACCCAAAGCAGCAGGTTGAAAAGGCAGCAGCACAAGTGGAGCATCAGGTTATAGTCCTTGGGTTTATCTGTGTCTGTCAGACAACAGAGAACTTTGCAAGAGAAATAAACGGACAAAAAGAAAACACAGGCAAGGTGCAGACACAGGCTTCAGGTTTCTTCTGTCTCTCTCTTCCCTCTCCCTACTGCAGAATCACAGGTTTAGATAAAACTGGTCAACTTTAAGCTTGCTGACCTCTCAAGGTCCCTTCCAATGTTATCTTTAAAACAAAACAGATTCAACCCAGGAAAAAGCACACACCTCTTACCAATGGATTTGCTTATTCTTCCTGAATAATGAAATACAGGGCAGAACACACATGACTAAAGGATGGCTGTAGAAAAAATTGCCTGACCAGGCTCATGTAAGTTAGGCATGAATACATGAAACAATTATCTAAAATCCTTAAGGATATGTTACAAGTCAAAGCAATAAAGAAACAACATAGGATATCAAATTTGCAACCTACTTTTAAAAATGTAATGATAACCACTAGTAGGTCAGCACAGCCAAACTGCATTCATTGACTAACGTATTGAACATTTTCAACAGCTGAAAAAGTGATTGTGTCCTGACAGATGCTACACCCAGCTGGGAGCTGTGAGACCCAACAGCTCCTGAGAGCGCTCCCTTGTGCCCAGCTGTGCCTCTGGAGAGCCTCCTCAACCCCCTTGTTAAGGAAGAAGCCACTTACCTATTATGTTTCAGTACCAGCTTCACCTTCCCATAGCTGAGGGTACAGAGCTGCAAATGAACCAGAGCGGTCATTAGGAATACGCAAAACAGCAATTCCAGATTTGGGACCAAAGGCTGCAGTGCAGTTTGGGTCTCAGAAGCATGGTACACTGTTATGCTTATGGAACTAACCTGAAAAGGTATTCATAGAACACACACACACATCTCACATAGGAGATCAGTCACAGATATTCAGGTTTTATACTCAGTTCCAATCTGCTTCCAAGATTGCACGAGCATACTCACAGGACAAGGTAAACTACATTCTATAAACTACATTCGCCTGACCACTCCAGACTACCCCCCATGTTCAGTCTTCCAGAGCAAATCTGAGGAAACTTTCCTCACACACCATTCCTACTGGCTGAAACTGTGTATGGAGACACTGTGGTATACTTATTTTTGTTTAAAAGCTATAAACCGCACCCAAGATATATTGTGGAAACAGTATTCGTGCGATATACTATAGAAAAAAAAGACAAAAATTAAGATAAATCCTCTATTTTCTTGAAACAGTGACATAACAGGATAAGACAGCAAAACCAATGCACTACTGATTAAAAAAGAAATCAGTTAAGCAGAAGCAGCAAAGAAGGCTTTCACTAGTAGCAGCAAAGATATTTCCAGTGCTGATAAAATAGTCTTACCTTGATAAACTGAACTATTCCATCTGGGACACCAGTCTTGCTCAGTTTTTGTAAGTACTCTGTGATGTCACTTGTTTGTAAGCCCACGCTAACAGCAGCGTACAGTGAGTAAGCGGTCAGCTTGTACTCGTGAATGTGGGTTGGTCTGCACACAGGCTCAGCAATGGCAACCAAAAAGTCCTGTGCGTATTTGTAAATTGGAGAAAAGGCTTCCAAAAAAATATGCCCATCAGGAGCCTATAGAAACAAAAAGAAATGCTGAAGGGACAAAGTGTTAGTTGAGAAAAATATAGAATTTCCTATAAAGCGGGTATTATGCTATAAAAACAGTCCACTATTTAGGTAGTAATGTGTAATAGGGTTTGAAAAAAATATCTGCCCTAACAACGAAGTTACAAGAAAAAGAAAGAAGAGACAGAAACATACAAGTTTTGTCTTCTGAAAGGGTCCAGACATTGATTTGTCCATGTCCCTTCTACGGCACTAAGAAGAAACGACACCCAGATCGATTAAGCTTTTCCAGACTGACATGTTACAGTATTTTTTCTTTTTTAATGCTAAGCAAACTACTTGAGCAGAAGCAAGCTTCCAGCACTATTCCCTGAAACAAAACAGAACTCCTCACTCATCTCATGCAGAGCAAGCAGAGGAGATGACACTTGTGTGTCACAGCATTCAGTAACAGCAAACACCTCTTCTCTATGAGCTTGTGCTACTGGCTGTGTCTTGCACAGGGTTATCGATGTCCCTTTCTGGGCAAAGAAAACAAACGGTACAAGCTCCAGAAGATGAGACCAGCCTGGTTTAAAGCTGCTCCATCCCAACACACAAACC
Source organism: Pampusana beccarii (assembly GCA_013399365.1). Taxonomy (NCBI): domain Eukaryota; kingdom Metazoa; phylum Chordata; class Aves; order Columbiformes; family Columbidae; genus Pampusana; species Pampusana beccarii. Next base: position 1,921,908 of record VWYH01001497.1, read on the forward strand.
CCATTGCTGTGTCACTACGACAACAGATCCCACTCGTGTTATTACCCAGCACAGTCACATCCACAACCGATTTTACCTCCCTAACCCGGGTTAGGTCTGTAGTGCTCCAGCGCCCCGGCCGCTCCACGCAGACCCACAGCAAGGGGTGCCCGATGGAGCGGGGGCCCGGAGGCGGCTGCCGGGACGGGAGCGACTCACCCGGGCACCCCGGGGGCTCCAGGCATGGCCGGCAGCGGCCCCTCGGGCCGCTCACAGCCGACCGGCCCCCGCGGGGCGCAGGACCCGCACTCGCCCCCCGCCCGCAGCAGCGCCCCGCTGCCGGGCCAGTGCCGGGAACCCGCTCCCTCCGAGTCCCCGCCAGGCTCCGGAGAGCGGAGCGGGCGCTCTGCACCAACGTCCCGGCTTCTTCACGGGGGAAAACCCGCAGAGCGAAGGCGTCCCTGCGAGCCCTTCCCCACTGCCGGCGCGGACCGAGCGCAGCAGCCGGGCTGCCCGCCCGGGCCCGCAGCGCGTCCCGCTGCCCGTCAGCGGCGGCTCCAGCGCCGCCACCGCTCCGCTCCGCGCAGCCCCGCGGCCGCACTCACCACCCAGAGGGGCCGCGAGGCGTGGTCGGCCTTCAGGGGCATCTGCTGCCGGTAGTCCTTGGCCCCGTACTCGTCCACCTTGGTGCCGCTGTCCTCCACCTGCTTCCCCGCCGCGGATGGCACCGCTTCCTGCGACTCCTTGCCGGGAGCTTCGTCTTCATCCTCCTCGTCCTCATCGTAATGGCGCTTCTTGGACTTCTTCTTATCTGCGAGCGAAGCCGCAGCCGTGAGGAGGCGGCAGGGCCGCCACCCGCTCCCCCGACACCCCGGGGGGCCCTGCTCGCCCCGCTCCCCCGACACCCCGGGGGGCCCTGCCCCGGCCCCGCGCCGCCGCTCACCGCGCTCCTTCCTGCCCATGGCCCCGCGCACCGCCCGCCGCAGCCAGCGCGCGGCCCGAGCGTCACTTCCGCCGCGCGGGAGGGGAGGAGGCATGGAGCGCCGCGCGCCATCGATTTTCTGTTCCCGGGGCCGCCCCCTCTGCGGGGGAACGCGCGGGCGGGCGGGGGAGAAGCGGCTCGGATACAGCGGACAGCAGCACCCCGAAACGGGGCGAACCGGCGGGGGAAGAATGGGCCGAGGCGGAGAAATTGGTTAAAAAACAAACAAACAACAAAAAACCACAGGCTTCCGCAAAAGCACCTTTTAA
>VWYH01001497.1:1923153-2204025 GCA_013399365.1 Pampusana beccarii
AAAAAAAAAAAAAAAAGCCAGTAGGGAAATTCGGTATGATAGTGACAATCCACATGGTTCTAAAATACAAAATTCTTAAAAGAGAAATCACACTGTTGTCCCTACAGAGTGTTTTAATATATTTCTAAGTACAATTCGTGTCTGATTTTGGAAATACAAATACATTTCGAATGGTTAAAAACAAAAATTAAAAAAATATTTTGAACATCAGCCAGCTGAAAATATATTTATCTAGTAAATCATCTCTCAAAGCTTTTATATATTTAATTATTCTAACTAAACATAGTACCCTTAAAAACCAAGTTCATAAAAATGTAGAAACAAAATTGTGAAATAAGATTACTGGGATATATACACACACACATTCAATGCATACACAGAATTACAAGGGGGTTTTGCCTTTTTTTTTTTTTACCTTTTTTTTTTTTTTAGGTTTGTAAGGTTGCCAGACCAATGGAACCAGTAAGCAACGCTCAGCTCCTGAGTTCCTCAACCAAGATAACCGTAGGCTAATTTTTTAAAATTGTTTTTATCTTTTTATACACAAGATATTCCATGTAGAGCAGCAACAGCAGTGCAGTTACTGGCAGCAACATCTCAAAAGTAATAAAAAAATCCATACATCCAGACAGTAGTACATTGCACACACACGTGATTCTCATACATCCATCAACAATTGGTCAGAGTATTAAATCAGTGTACAAATTAAATATTTCCAAAAATGTGCAAAAAAGTCAACGTTGATAGAAAAAAAACACCTTTGTGTACATACATTACAAACTGTGCCCAGCATCCAACTGAGAGTAAAAACATTTACAGTGAGAAACTGATAGATTAAATAGAGAATTTAATGGCTACATAAAAATGTACATTAGATTAAGAGTAAATTTACAAATTTTTATCCATAGCTTCATGAAAACTAAAAGCCTACGCTCCAACTCACCTAAGTCTCCTCCACGTATTTACAGTGATATTCTGTCATCTGCCTCCTGCCAGGTCCCTGCGCTGCAACAAACCGTTCCACTTCTAGGATGACACCACCTTTTATATGGGTATCAACGAGAAACAAACACTAGGGAACCAACGGTCTAATGCCTGTTCAGAAAAGAAAATGCAATCCTTGGTTTTAATTCCGCATTCTATAACCTCTGGGGAAAAGGATTGTCTAGTTTGGGGTTAAAAGACATGAAAAACCTCTGAAGTATTTCCCATGACGATCCACTCTGGAGTTAGAGCGCCCTTTTCCTCTGTCTCGACAGAAAACCCTGACCTCCAGTAATCCTTGCTGGTGGACTCAATGTAAGGGCTGAACCATCAGAAACAATTTTAACGTGTTTTAATCCAGTTCCTCTCCCTTTAAAGTACGTTTATGAATACGAAGACCTGGCCAAAGCGTGACTGCAAGCATCGGAGCTTTGAAATGAGAGATTTTGTTTCCCCCACCCCATCTACCCCTCAAATCCGTCCCTGTATGTACTTAACTGCCAGAGAAAACCCAAGGGCTGCTCCAGCCAGTGGGGAGCTGCTGTGTCCCGATTCAAGCGACAGGGACCTGCTATGAAGCTGTATGTGAACTCACATCTTATTCAGCAGCCACCCGTGGCCACCACCTATGCAGTACTTAAGTTATGCCAACTAGAAAGAAACAAACTGTGTGAGCCAAGCAGGGGAAATTAAAAGATAAAGGAGCTCCTTCGTTTCTGATAAATAATTTTGAATCGGAAGCCCCGGGGCGGCAGCGATTCTGCCTGTCCCCTCTGCTGACACCCTGGTAACTGTGGGTGACACTCAGCTGTCACGTCAAGCCCACTGCTTCCCAGCAGCTTTGACATGTTCTTACTACAGCACACAGCAATCCAGGTCACAGATCTATTTCATGGCATTCCTTAAATGTCCCAAAGCTCAAACCTAGCTATAAAAGTCATCAGGTTTAGTCACCAAGCTTACGCATTAATTTTAGAATGACAACAGTAAGATTAAGTTAAAAAGAGTTTCAAAAAGCAAAGTCTTCATTTTAATGCTGGCATAAATTTTGCACATCAACACAACTACTATAAACACCCAAATCTCTTAAATACGGGCAGTGTCTATCACTTTTTACTAGTACCTGCTTTACCCAGTTAGCAATAGCTTACTGACAGATATATATGTACCTATAAGTAACAGTACCGATCCATGAAACATCACTTTTGGCTACATGTATATGGGCACAGAAAAGCTTTGGTAATTGTATGTGATTTTACACTGCAGACTTGTCATTAACACAAGACAGCAAGTTACCAGCAAAAAGAAATTATACTGGCAGTTAATACTTTTGCTCTTCTAGAAACACCATAGGGACTTGCGTTCAAGCACACATATTATGCTTCTCTATATGAGTGACTAAGACTTCCAAGATTTAAAAAGAAATTAGTGATAAGTAACAGTAGGTCTGACCAATTTGCTCATGTCTGTGGAGCTGCAGTCAGATGTTGCTCTGTGCTGTCCCAAGGAACGACCTGCTGCTCTGCGCTGTGCCTACAGGCACTGTGAGGCGTTCAGTCAAGACAACGGCAGGATTAGGAGTATCCAAAAGGCACAGGAAAGAATTTAATGGGCACAATTTCACTGAGAAATCTGTTGATTTTCTTAGACACATCATACTCCTCTGTACTGTGAATAAACAGCTTTAAATGCAAAACTGTGCTCACAAACGTAAGACTCTGACTTGGAGTCCATTAAGAACTCTGCTGCTGTGTCTGTGCAAACCCGGAGTCTGGTACCCAGAGCTGCATCCCAACTAACACGATTTCTGAGTATGCAGAAAAGTCCTTTTTCTGGTATGCACATCAGTGTACCATCCCCAAACCACAAACACAACCCTGGTATCAGCACAGGGAGCCCTCAAGAAGTGGTCCAAAAGATCACTTCTTAAAATTCTCAATTTAAATCTGTGCAGCAGATTATAACAAAAGTGCACTTTTCAATGCAGTTAGGTGAATTCTGGTTTGGGCACTTTGAAAAATCCCACACTCTTAAGACTGTTTTGGTGACATGGAATTGTATGACATATTTCAATACGGTGTTCAAATATGAACAAAATTAAGGCATACAGATAAAAGGCACGAGCTATAAAAAACCCCAACTTTTCATTTTGTTACACTGAAAAGATTGGCTACAAATCAAATCACAAACCAAGTTAAAATTTTAAGACTATTTAAACTGTCCAGAAAAAAAAGGTCTATGTAGATTTAACTTTGCAATTATTAGATTAATACTTTTTAAAGTCCTTGCACGGATAGCTCCATGACCCAAACTAAACAACTTGCTCTAACATAACTGAAACCTTCAGTCATGCTCTGACAGGACTGTTAGTTACACCATTAAAACCATACTACAGGAGTAGCTTAACTGTTGTTACTTAATATGTGCAACAGACAGAGTGATGAATGCCTTAGCTGATAAGTCCTTTGAAAATATGCACACTCACTGAGAACGGTGATTGTTATTTTTCAGGAGCACAGCTGCATTGTGGCATTTACAGAAAAGCAAAACAATTCTGCAGCAGTTGGTTGTGTGGATTTTTTTGTGTTTGGGGTTTTGTGTGTGTGTGTGTTTTGGTGGGTTTTTTTTCTTTTTTAAACTGCTGCTGTCTTTGTTGGTAAGAGACAAGAAGTTGTGAGCAGGGAACTTGGCTCCGCAACCCTCCTCCAATGGAGCTTTAAACATGCGATTCCATGAACCCTCTTAAATTCTAGAAATAAGGTTTGCTCATTATTATGCCAGAAGTCAATGTAAGTGTTTTACAGACACTGTGTACAGAGGTACTAATTACTTAATGCAACTTGTTCTACTACATTACCCTACAAGGGATAAACATTACCTAACCTTTTGGTAAAAGTCTGATTTACCTTCATATTTAATTCTAGATCAAAACATTTATGTTAATAACCATCTAATTTATTGTAAGTTGCTTACGTCAGTACATAAATTCTCCATCGGATGAAAAAAAAACCCTTTAAAAAACCCAAGCCTAATCTTTGTTAAATTAATACAATTTTAATAGAATCATTTGAACTGGCAAATTCATCTTAATTTTAAGAAGTACCATATTTACGTTGGCAGCCTTTTGATATGTCAAAGAAATTAAAGAAAATGCATTCTGTAAATTCTTTTTTTCCTGGCATGAAAATGCTTACCGTTGTCATGACTAAATGCCATTTTTTAGAAAAGGCACAAAAGCAGCAAAAGCGATTATTCAGTAATTAAAAGTCACAATGAGAAAGTGATATTGCAATATACATGAGCCAGCACTGTCTCACAAAAAGGACACAGAAGAAAACTAGATTGCAAAAATTTTCAAGCTTCAGAGAAGTGCAGTTTCTTTTTAGAATAGTATATTTAAATGTTATGAACACTACAGATAAATCTGGTTACGTTTTCCCTTTAATGTCCTTTTTTGGTAATATAAGGTTTCCTTACCTTTTCAGGTTATCATTGTCCACTACTGAGTTTTATACTCACTTTCACCTTGGTTTTGGTACCTTTTAAACTGTTTGAAATCAGTCATTTAAGCTACATGATCTTTAAAGTACCTACATAAACTATTAGGCTCTACATTAAGCTTCCCATCCCTGCTGTCACTACATTTTGTTTATAAAGCAAAGGTCCTTTACAGCAGAATACATACCAATTCTTCTCAAAGGCTGTGTTCATAGCTTTAATCCAGTGGCAGAGACGCAAAAAAAGCCAAGTCAGTTCAAGGTGACTTTTCTTGCAGCCTTATGACCCTTCCCTAGTCTGATTAGTTCTTTCCATGCTCAGGAAACGCTGCACAGTTGTTACCCTGACTGAGAAAAGTATAGGCTGGGTGAAACACTCTCATAAACCAAAGAAGCCACCACTCTCAGTCTCAAGGAGAGACACGCCTCCACCCCCTCAAAAAAATAATTCTGACTCCACTACAGGTAAAGTCATTAGGATAGATCCATACTCCTGCTTATGCTCTGGTACAAAATTTGCAAGTTAGCAGCATAAATTCAGAAATCTCATGAGTGAACTACCATGGGAATGGCTAAGCTTATTGTTCTGTCTCCATGCACTTCATGATTCTCATAGTCCTCTAAAGATGCAAACCAGGTAGAGCCCTGTCAGAGCGGACACGGCTCACAGTACCAGCCCACTCTGCCTTCACAAAACAACAAAAGCAAGCAATGAATCATCCAAAACAATATACATTATTTCAGTTCTGTAGTCCAATAGTTTATTTCCAAATGCCCTTTTAAATTATTTATGTCGTGTTCTTCTACAAAAATATGATAGTTTGACTTTTCTGTTGTGAAAAGTCAGTTTATTCACTACACCTGATCAGTACCTGGGCTCCTTGACCGAGAAGCACTATTTCAGAGTTTTACCTTTGTTCTTTTATTATACCCTTTAAGAAGTGGAAAAAGTGATCAACACACTTTTTATGACAGTTGGAAATCTGACAAACACCAATCATCTGGATTATCAGGCTGGAGTAATCACACTCATGTTATTTATTTGTTGGCTCTCTTTGCGCTTTTTGCCTGTTATTCATACAATCTTTCGTGCTGTGCCTCCTTGTTCACATGGATTCATCATCGCTACCTTATTAAATATATAACTGGAGTCTTATCTTTCTCAGTGACTTATTCCTGGTGTTAAAAGATGTTTAACTGTACTTCAGGAATTTTCAACACATCCTAGATGACTGAATTGTGTTACTAAAACAATATTTTCAGTGCATAATGGGAAGAGTTTTATATTATTCAGGCACTTGATGTTGACATACATTCCATCCCAGTGCCTCTCGACAGCTTTGAAAACATTATTTCTTACAGCTCATTCTGAACCAAGTAACTCATACTGCACAAGGATTAGTCACTCCCCTTCACCCCCCAGCCATTCATGGCATTGTGGAGGAGAACTGACTCCCAATGTCACTATTTTTTCTTATCTAAGATAACCGTCTCCCTCCAAGCTTATGCAACAGAGGTTCTCTTTGGCAGAAAGAGCAGGAGGCTTTCTCCTCACTATTTACATCCCACAGCTGACCCTTGTCTATTCTGGAGATTTTTCCCTTGCAGTATAGTACTTTCTAGGAGTCTGGGTCCATAATCTGCTTACCTGTAACTATTTTCCTATTAAGATAACATGATAGATCTACACCAAAACCTCCAACAAGTACATCAGTGTTGAGTTCTTTTTGTTATTTTTTTTTGGTCACATAGAAGTACCGGTTAGACACGCTGCTGTAAAGAGTTCCAAGTTCTTCCAGCTTTATCATTAACTCTCAGAACCACGTGTTCCAGATTAAACTGTAAAATCCAGAAACCAATTAAAACGCTAAAATATAATAAGACCTTAGAACTCTCTGCCGCAAGTACCTACAATATAAAGAACAATCACAGAGAAGTAACCTTCTTGTCCTTTAGCTGCATGTCTATTTTTCCCTGCACCCTGAGTCAGTCAGCGGTGTCAGAAAAAGTCACACAGTTCCTGACTGTCCAAGCATTTGTCTTTTTTTTTTTTTCCCCTTTAAATAAGGAACAAATATGTACTAAAGTGCTTTATCTACATGAACCACATCAGTACATTATAGAAACAAAAAGTTCTAGTCCTGGTGGGAGAGGGGGAGAGAAGATTCTCATTTTAGATACAAAATTTTAGACTGTTTACAATCTAAGTGAAACAAAGATTCAAGAGAATATTCTCTCTTGTCTTTTTTCTCCTTTTTTCATAAAAAATAAAAAATAAAAGTGCAGTCAAATAGAAAATAAATGCAGTAGATGCAGGCTGAGTTGAGGCAGGCTGTCAGTGATAGTGTGCAAACGTGTGTCTTAGCAGTTCATCTGCAAATGGTCGCAGCTTGGCCTCGATAAAAATCCGTTTCAAGAAATCCCGAGCATGGTCAGAGACGTGAGGTGGCAGCTGGGGGTTGGTTGGCTGAGTGGCAATTTTAAAGATGGCAGCCATTGCTTCGAACTCTGCCCACGGGGGCTTCTCTGTGAGCATTTCTACCACTGTACAACCTACGCTCCTGAAACAGAGGCAGAAGTGAAACAGCAGGTTACAACAGAGTCGTGCCCTTCTAGGAATACAAGAAATAGCTCAGAGCTACTAAAACACCACAAATAAGTAGCATCCGCTTAACTCTACAGAGCGACTTCAGTGGAAAACAGGTGTTGAAAAAAACTGCGTGTACAGCTGTACGCTTTAACTCAAAGTTACACAAACCCTGCCTACACCTTCACTTTACTGCAATAACGAGGCGTTTATCTGGGCGCTACCACTGGCTGTGTCCCTGCCCCGTGCAGTGCCCAGCGGGCTGACACAGGGACCGCGCTGCGTGACCCTTGTCCCCGGCTCTTCAGAGACCTGCAGGTTTGAATGCACTTGAAAGCCTCCTTGCTCAGGAAGGCCAAACAGAAATGCAAAGCAACAGGAATGCTTTGAAGTAAGAGTACACCAAGTATTCTGCTAGTTCATTAGAAATGCACAAGTTATCGCCGATGAGTCATGTGCAAACATGGAAGTTGATAAGTTTAAAACCACACTTCAGTGGCATTTTTAGTGTTCTTAACTAAAAGAGGAAGATAGATTGCCAAACAAAATTTTAAGATCCTAAACAATCTTTGACTACAAAGCATATGTTTAAAGGATTCGGAAGGCCAAAGGCCGCACACATGGCGAGAAAAACTTTGTTTTGTGAATCCTGCAACATCAGCCTCTTCCAATAACAAGAAAGTGATACTGCAAAATGGATAAGTTGGAATAATTTCACAATTTTCAGGAAGTTTTATGGTTTCTTGAGATGCTTGCAAGAAGTTTTATGGTTAGATAGAGGTATGTTTCTTTATACAATAAGGATTTACTGATTTTTTTCTTAGTTTTGACCAGGATTTTCATCATCAAAAACAGGTATTGACCTCAGTACATATGCTTCCAAGTTGAACAAGTCAACTGCCTGAAATCTATAAGGCTGTTCTATTATTCAAGTATAGCAGAGTAATTACTAAGTAATCTAAAATAAGCTAAATTAATTTCCCTGACATTACAAGTATTGCCACTGTTTGGATATGATGTGGCTCCTGTTTAAACACACAAAGCGTTTCTACTCCTGCATATCTACTGATGCCAACCCACGATTCTGTGTGTTCACAGATCTCCTGCAATTCAAGGTGTCTAACCGCTAAAATCACTGTCCTTTGAGCTGGAGCTATGTCACATTACACACCGTATCACAAACATTCCTTTTTGAAATTTACCTTTCCCTCTTAATTTTTAAGTATTTAGTAACAACTTAAACCAAATAATTTTTGATACCTCCCATTTTAATCTGGCTAATTCACTCTTATGTGCTCACTTTTTCAAGGACTGCCATTTCATTTTCTCTCTTGCATCAAAGGTATTGCAGTGATAAAGTTTCATTACAGGACAGTGACTTAACTGATGCTTCGAAGTTTGACATATTGCTTTCACCCAGTACCTCTCCATGATTTACAAACAGTCTGGTAACCCTAACTTCATGCAAGGTTGGTTCAAAGGATTCTCTTACGATCCCTAAATCAATGGGCTGAGGAACTGTCAAATGAAAGACTCACATATTGCAGTTTTAAGCCATGTCAGTGCTCACACCTGCCACCTCCTTTGGCTTAGACCCCAGAATGAAACACTTCAAATAATGAACACCTATACCCTGTTGAAAACAAGCCCATTCTGAAATGACACCTTTCAGTAGAGAAGTTCTTTTTTAACATACCAGATATCTGCTTTTCTGCCATACCCCTCTCCACTAATAACTTCTGGACTCATCCAGTATGGAGTTCCTGTGACAGACTTCATTCCAGTACCAGAGAGACAGATCGTCTGCAGCCGTTTGCTGGCACCAAAGTCACCAAGCTTCACGTTGCCTGCTGAGTCTCGCAGAATGTTTGCTCCTGGAAGGAAGGAAACACAGCGTTATGTTTGTGAAAGGCCCATTAACATTTTGGTGTGGAAAATGGTAACAAAAGTTTGGATTCAGTCATACAATGCAAGATCAGCCAAGTATTTCAAGCCAGAGAATTTACTTTCTCTACTCATTCCTATTACCCTGTTCCAGGGTTCAGAAAATAATGAATCGTACACATTGGTTTGCATCCTTGGCCTTTTCCAGGTAGTGCCAGTCACTTTGTAAAGCCTTCCTGACAAAATAAGGAACATACTGTACATGGGAAATAAAAATAAATGGGAGAGAAGTTTCCCCACAACTGAAAATGTCTTCAAACTATATTAAAGCACAATCTCAAACTCTTACAGAGTGGTTTAAAACACTTATCTGCATAAGCATGTACAAATTGACCGTGACATCTCAACATTTTTTGCAACAAAATCCTACCGATACAAAGCAAAAGGAAAATTGTAAAAGTTTTAGGAAATACTACAGCATTGTGTTCAACACACCTATTTTGCACGTCACCATCTTCCCACATATTTGTAACTTACTTACGCAGCACTTGCAAGTCACCTATATCTATCTGCAAAACATAAACAGGGCTGTTTCCTCAGGTTTCCTGGCAGTAAAATGGAAGAAAACCGAGTCATTTGGTCAGGCAAGTCACCTCTGCCAGTCATTCCTTGTACCAGTGAAGTGCTGGGTAATTTCTATATAACTGATGAAACAAAACTCCATAGAAACAAACTTCAGAGTAATGATGCTTTCCTCAGCATATTGTATTTATTTGTAACAACATCATCCTTTGATATATTCAAAATTACTAATACTAAAATAAAATCAGAAATAAATTTATCATTATTGTTTTGCAGACAGAGACTACAGAAACATTTTCAGAAGTCTGCTAGAACATCAAAAAGATGCTTCTTTTTCCTACCTCAGGTTACAACAGTAAGAGTAAACTACGGAAAGCAATCTCATTGATTTTAAGTCAGTATTTCGGCATTTCAAACTTAATTACATTTCAGCATTTCACACAAGACTAGACAATCTGTAGATAAGAACATGGAATGTCTCATTACCCTTAATGTCTCGATGGACAATCATATTACTGTGCAAATAGTGAACTCCTTCCAAAATCTGCCGCGTGTATTTACGAGTCACATTCTCTGTGAGTGCTCCGTACGATTTCAGTTGGTCTTTGATGGAACCCTATGGAAAACAAGGAGTATAAAACACTGTAACATTTCTATAATCACAAGTGGGCTTATACTACAGTTGAACTTCAATGAAATTTATGCCTGAAATGTAGACATTTGAAGTTGCAATACTTCTCTAGATCAACATAAAAGCACAAGTACAGTTTTACTTCCACTGAGAAAAATAGGAACTTTGTCAAAAAAAGAGGCTTCAGACAAGTCATATACTGAAATGTTAAGCTATTAACTTTAAAACTGCCAAGCAGCTGAATAGTTCCAGTGTGACGTACAGAAAAAGAACAGCAGTATTTTTACTCAACCACCACTCTCAACTTTTTTGATGGTTAAATGGTGACACTCAAGTTGGACAAAACACATGCCATTTATCCTGGTTAGTTTACACTCTGGAAAAAATAAAGGTTGTCAAAAAAACCCACAAACCACCACATGTGGGAGGATGGTGCTTTATGTAAAAATTAATAGGTAAGTCTTGGCTTAAAATTACATAAAATCAAAAATTCATGGTTTTGTAACTATTTCTGTATAACCTGACTTTGTCACACAGTTACAAACTGCTGAGATTACTTCTGTGACACTGTCTTCCAAATATCACACAAATCCAAGAAGCACTCCCTGCAGCCACCCCACTTGGTAAGAAAACGAAAATCTACAGTTTTCTGACCTTATAATATTTCTTAACAAAACAGTAGAAAGACAGTTCAGCACGTACTGAAATGCCGCACAAAAAAAACAAGCACTAAGATTGTTTTCTGTGTGCAGTTATTCCCACACCCATATTAGCTATTTTTTGTTTTCCAAAAATGATTGAGCACTTGAGATGGTGACTACACAACAGCACAAGCTGGACCACAGAAAAAAAAAACAACCCAGGAAGATTCAAGAGTTCACTAATGATAATATTGTCTTTTCAAAGGCACTGCCAAGCACTTCTTATGTCAACATGAAATGCAAAGAACTTTTGTACAAACTACTGTGATTTTGAAAACCCAAACAAATAATGGAGAAGATGGGCTACTGTAAGTGCTTGCCAGCAGCCATTTTTGGCTACTGTTTTTAACCTGGACAATTCATTAATATCTGTGTGCACTTTTCACTTTTGCAAACGCTGTCTTTTTAGGTGCTCATCACATTGCGTAGAAACAATGCCTGAAGTGGACCGGCTCTCTTGCTTACCCCAGGCATGTATTCCATGAATATAGAGAGTGTTCTTTCTGGTGAGTCTCTCAAGAAGCCGTAATACTGAACAATTCTTTCATGCAGCAGATTTTTCAGCAACTGAATCTCGCATTCAAGTGCATTTACTTCCTAAAAGAAAAAAACAGACAAGATGTAGCAGCATGCTTGATGTAGTAATAATAACGTTTGGGATTTGTTTTTTTGTTTTTTTGGTTGTTTTTTTTTTTTTTTTAAGGAGGACAGTATGCACACACTAAAGGGACATGTAAACTGAGTAACAAAATACTCTTGCATATTATGTAAAGCTACATTTTATAACAGGAAAATATCACCATGGCTTTACTAAAAATTGACTTTGCAAAGAGTTTGCTGTTATTTCATTTTTTCTCTTATTTTGAAGTTGTTTGTTTCAGAGCACAGCAGATATCAATACTTGACTGGATTCCAAATTTCATCAAGAAGTCTTTCATCAAAACTTACATTTTATCCATCACAGACTATCACTGATGCCCTTATACTTCTGAGCTTAGAAGGAAAACAGATTTTTTGATGCTGAGAGGCACACATTACAAAATGCAAGTGAGGTCACAAGATTGTTGCTACAGGAGACACTACAGTAGTTAACATTTTCAAAGCATATTCAGTTGTTTTGTTACATTTTCAAGAAGTAGCAACAACAACTACACTAGAATTCTACAGCACAAATGATTCTTGGCTTTTTCCTTGACCTTACATCACTGGTAGCAGCAACTATAACTGGCAGCCACTCAATTCGCAATCACGCCTACATCCTTTGTCTCCCCGGCCTTGCTCCCCACAGTGCAGAACACAGTCCTAATGTGGGAAAAGTAATAGTTCTTTTTCCATCCTGTAAAAAGCAGCAAGTATGGTTTGGGAAAAAGGAAATGAAAGATTGGTGCTACTTTTAAATAGTTTCTCTCCTCAAGTATCCAATATATACAGAAGGGCAAGTTTGACTTTGGAGAATAAACTGACAATGAAACTCTTCAGAGAGAAATCCAGTGAGTAACAGTAGCTAGCCCTGATGTCCAAAATTTTGTGGGTTTGTTCGTTGTTTTTGTTTGTTTGGGTTTGTTGGTTCCTTGATTGTGTCTTTTGTTTTGTTTTTTAAAAAAGGTAAGAAAAAGGACAAGATTCTCAAATTGTCTTCATAGCCAAACAAAATACCCTCAATAATTTATTTTCATGAACACTTAAATTATTAATAGTACATATTTTTCTGTTTATAAATGGAACTCGTTCTAATTCCTTTACTAGTTTAAGTATAAATAATTATCAATTTCAGAGCACAGTTAATAATCCATCATTTAATTTTAGAGGCTGAGACTGCACCAAATTAACTTATGTATGTTCACTGCGTAAGGATATGTCTGAAAATTAAAAAATGGGATGTAACACTAAAATCAGGTAACCAAACTAATTCTCTGAGGTATTAACAAAACAAGATTTGTAACAAGGACATGAAACCACAACATCTTTTAAAACATCATCCTGTTCAAGGAAGGGAACCCCAGTCTAGCCTGGAACACAGCAATTCAGCAGAAGCCCTTTACGAGCTTTCGCTTTGGCATCACTTACCTTACTGGTTTCTGGACTATCAGGATCAAACTGAACTTGTTTAACAGCCAGTTCTCTTCCGGTATCAGCATCATAACACAGATACACTCTGCCAAATGCACCTTGACCCAGCAGTTTACCAAGTCTCCAGTTAGTTGGAGCTCGTGGTGCTGAAAATATAAGTATGTTTTGGTTTTCAAATGAGCTTGTTATTCAGTTGATCGAGAAAAACTGGAATACACAGAAAATAATTTTTTAAAATACTACGTTTTTCAACAACAGAGACTGCACGTCCTGTACCTCCCCATATAAGTTACAAAGATCAATAAAACTTCCTGTAAGATGGAAAAATATTTATTCACAAAATAATTTCTGACAGAGACACACATACTTAAAGCAACTAGTAACAGCTAATCTGAAAAAATAGCTAATCTGAAAAAAAGACAAAGCATGTTACGCAAACTTAGTATTATTTTTTAAACAATCAAGGCATGATTAAAATGTACGGGCAACCAAAGTCATTAAAAGTAGATTTGCTCCTGAAATGGCACCACAGATATAAAACAGTACCACTTAAGGCCTACAATTTATCGCAAAACTTGACCAACATCTGCAAAAATAAATAGTAACTGCAACCTACATAACCCTTCTCAGGTCCTTGAGAGTCTAACAAATCATCAAAAATATTTTATAGTGTTTTGTTATCACAGATGTAAATTCCATGTGAAAATCTACATGAACGTAGGCACAGTAAGCAATGAGAAAACTGCTGAGCATATAGCCTTGACTTTTTCCTACCAGAGAGATAAAAACATATTACTCAATTGCATGTACTTCGATGGTGCTTAGTTTTGACATGATGCGTTTGAAAGGTAAGAGTTGTACCACAGAGTTCACAAAGTGCCTTCACTTACAGCGACTGGGGGGGCTGATGTCCATGACTGACAAGGTAGGATTGTCGATGTCACTTCCCCTCCTCCTCATTCGGTTTTCTTCGTATTCTGGCGTAAAGACGCTGCTCCCGCTACTGGTGCTCAGCGAGTGATCGGTGGGACTGAAACTAACTGGTGATCGGAAGCTGTTCCCCTGAGTCCTTCTGGCTCTTGGAAAAGTTTTACGACCTTCAGTGATGCACAAAGAACACTAATGTTACACTACAAAAAAGTACTGCTATGCAATGTGTGCATGCCAATCACTTTATGAACTTCACATAATTTAGTTTAAATCTTCCACAGCATGTGATATGATGTAATGATCACGAAATTCACTGGCTGAACTTTCCAACAAGAAGAAAATGTTCGTCACAGAATTAGACCGAATCCAAAACCGGTTTACATTTAAGAGACCAAAACTGGGACCGAATTCTGGAACTGTTCCGAAACGTAACCAACATACTTCAGAAACATGGGGGGCTGTAAGATAAGGAAGGAAAATGCTCTGCCTCTACTTTTATTGCTCTATTAATGTGTAAATAACAAATTTCTCATAAATAGGATGAGAGATATGTTTACATTCCAGTGGTGCCCAGGCTGGTATCTTCACCCTGTAAACTAATAATATTTGAATGCAAAGAAAGACCTACATATGGAATCAACGGAAGACCACAAAAAATGTTAAAAATAAAAAAATAATCACAAATAGTGCATAATTCAGAGACAGCTACAACATTAGAATAAAAACGGCATTGATCTTCAAAAAGGTTAACTACAACCAGATGATTAACATGATTCACGTTAATATATTCAGATAACATGAATGAACCTTTTTACATCAGCATAGCTCGATGAAGTTTCATCCCACAGAACTCATAGAAACAGCTGAAGGAGTCTAATTAAGAAGGAGTCTAACTCCTTCTACACTGTAGAAGGAGTGCCCAGGGGACTTAAGAAGGCAGCTGAAATAGTTTTGTGAAAGTACAGGCAGATTTATATACTGGTCTGGCCACTTTCAATTCCAAGAAAGATACACAAACAAATTATTAACCAGCTTTATAAACCACTGAGAAGATAATAAGGTGATAAACCAGCCATAAATAGTTTGTCACATGTAGCTAATCCAATTTCCCCATTTCATTGGGACATTCTCATGAAGTAACTAGTCAAGTGTTGCATGGACCAACTTACTATGCAGAGTATGGCCAAGACAGATTCAGAGCAGTTGTCAGTGATTTCTCAAAGAGGAGGATAATTTGAGTGGACATCAACAGCAGTTTACCTTCGGTTCACTTCCATACACTATTGTAAGTGACAATGTATATAAGATGGAACAAAATACACTGAAATATTGCAGATGACGTCAAGTAAAGTGTGTCTGAAAGTCCATTTAAAGATAAAAATCAAAATTCGCAATATTAGTAAGTTGGAGATAATTCAGAAACCAACAAGATGAAATTCAGTAAGGAACTGCAATATAAACATTTGAAGACAAATCAGATGCAGAAACTACAACATGTCAAGTAATTGCTTGGCTAACAGTCATGTTGAAAAGTATGTAGGAACCGCAAGAGACCACAGACTGAACAGCAGTCAGTATAGTGACTGTGAAAAAACTGAAGTGTCCTTCCAGAACGTATTAACATAACCATGACTCGGTAGGTAATAGTAATTTCCTATGTTAAAAAATGGCTATGAGAAAAGCCTCAGCTAGAACACTCTATTGAGTTTTGGCCACTACAAGAATGGAGAAGAGACCAGGGGAAAAAATGAGGCTTGCAAAAGTGTCTGACATTAAGACTTAAGGCTTGAAAGAAGAAAACTAAGGAGAGAACAGATGTCTGTGTGATGTAGTGTCATATATGGGCAGTGACCAATTTTACACTATGTCAAAACGGAGTAAATAGTTACTAGTTTCATTTGCCGGAAAAATGATTTAGAAGACAGAGAAAGGTAAGCGATAAGTTATCTTTGAAGTTAGCCACCTAAAGAAAATTAGTTTCTCTTCTGTTAAAGTCAATTTATAGTTTACTTAAAAGTCAGTGTGACAGATGTTTGCCTCTTCCATCTTGCCTTGGAGCAAGGGACTGGACTGAAGCTGCTGTGCTTGGTATTTCTGTGATTTCTGTAACAGAATTCTGTTTATTGCTGTGCGCATTCCATACTGCAAAGGAAACTATCTGGTCTTTGGAGAAGTTTCTTCTTAGCACTTCTCAGCTAGTGCTTGACACAAGTCAGACAACCCTTCAGCTGCTCCTCTTTCCTTCCTTTGGAAATTTAACATTAGTTGAATTGACATCAACGTTATTACTGTCCAAATCAGTTTTGTGACCACATCAGCAGGCACTGTCTTGCATTCCAACAATTGATTCCATCAGCTAATTGTTAATTCTTGGTTTAAACTACTGCTCTTCAATTTTATTTACTCTCTTAATTTCTGGAACTGTTAATAGGAACACCACTGTATTTGTTTTTTGGGGTTGTTTGTTTATTTTGGGGGGGTTTTGTTTGTTTGTTTGTTTAAATTTGTTTTTGTTTCATTTTTGTTTTTTTTTAATGTGTGTGGGTTTTGTTTGGCAGGTTTTGCTTGGTTTTTGTTTATGTTTTTTGTTTTTTTCTTAAGCAAAACAAGGAATGACACGGTAACTGACATACCCACACTGGACAGAAAAGGGTCAAAAAGGTCAAAAGCTTACACTGGATGACTCGTGCATGGCTAAAGATAGAGAACATTTTTATAGCTGTGCATGAGTCATGAACTCTGTAATCCATAACTTTACCAGAGGCAAGACTATTCAGCAGTGCTTTCAATCATCAGAAGTTTAGCAAGTGAGTTTGGGGAAAGAAGTTGAGCTTTCAGTTTCTTCAATATTTTCATTCATTAAGATTTCACAATCTAAATTTTCTTCTTCTAAGAAGAGAAAAACAGATTACTAAAGTAGAACTCTTGCAGTATTCACACTTACCATCATTGTAGTCTTGTTGATGATATGAAATATGGTATCTTCGGGGATAAGTCCCCCCCTTTCCAAATTTCTCAAATATCGGGATATCATACTCTACTATAAAATAAAAAGATACAATTAAAAATTTAAAATGTGGCAAAACCAGTTTGGTATTACAACTTAAGCATGTGTTAACATATCAGAGGATATGCTTCTAGCTGAAGCATCAGAGCATAAAAGATTATAGAACTAAAGCTACAAGTCTAACAAATCACACAATCTAAAGGGACATTCAGTCAAAAGCTCCAAAGGATCAAGCATTCAATAGCTCAAGGGTTTGTAACCTCTTGTTTAAAAGAATGTCAGAGGACTGCAGCATGCCCACCTACTCCAGTTTTAAAAATAGTTTATAGAGCAATTCTGGGAAATTACATTTCACCAGAAAAATTGGCAGAAACTATTACAAAGAATAAAATCGGTGAATATGAAAAATTGGTGAATGAGTCGACACAGCTTGAATTACTAAAACACATTCAATAGGCCCTTTTAAAAAGCTGTTAAAGGAGAAAAGTATTCACAAGATACAGGGAAAAGCCCTTCACGCATAAATAAGTGGTTAGATGGTAAATACAAGAGATGGGAGTAAATGGCCAACAGTTCCACAGGAACCTGGGCTAGAACTCATGCAGTTTAATTCTGCATGAATTCTATGGATAGAACGATGACTAGTGAGGTGACCAAATCCATTTGGACAAAGGAAGCCAACAGATGAATTACAGAAAGCCCTTAAGAGTCTAAGTGATGAGATGTTAATATGGCAGGTGAAATTCAGTGTAGGCCAGTGTGAAGGGCTGTGACGGAGAGTTCCAATAAAGCAGCAGCTTAACTCTATGTATTGGCTAAACAGCAAATTAAATGCTATAAATCATTAAGATGTACTGAACAAAGTTTTGGTCCACTCCATTTCAAAGGATTTAGTAAAACTGAAACAGATTTTGGAGTACAGAGATGACCCAAGATACAAAATTGCTTCTCCATAAAGAATGTAGGCCTCTGTAGACTAGAAAAGCAATAGCTGAAAGGGAGACAAAGAAAATCACAAAGGTCATACTTTGTCATAAAACACAGTGAGTTCCAGAACTTCTTGTCATGACATACTGTTGATACTGAAAAAGTTTATACAAGTTGAAATAGGGACTGGAAAAATTTGTGGAACGGAAAAAAAAAAAATCATCAGACCACAGATGAGCATCTTGCATTTGCAAGTCCTACATGACTATGAATATATTCTGAAGAAGGACTATTACACATTCCTCTAGAGAAGCCTGCTACTGGTTGTGGCAGGAGAAAAGATTAGGCTATCTGGACATTTTTTCTGACTCTATATACTATATTCTGGTTTTGTTACACATCAAATAATGAGAATAAATATTGAATATCCCATTGTTAAAATACCAGAGCATCCCACAGGGAAAAAAAAGTATTGCAAGATCGTCTTATTAGAAAAGTAACCACAATAAACAAACACAAGTAAACTAGATTAAGATTACCAAAGGCAAACAGATTTCTGACATTTCCAACTTTTTTGGTATTTATTTCTGCCACTTAAATGCTTCTTTATACACAGTTTGAGTTGTATTTTCATTTAAAAATGGTGCAATCTGTTAAGCATCTAGAATGCTTAAAAGAAAAAAAACACCATCACACAGTTATCTGGATAAAGCTTCATAAACAAAATAGAAAGAAGCTTTAAAGTATATAACAGACCAAAAAACATAAAACATCGCAAATTCACTGGAAGCTAATTATTGTTTGACTGCAAAATTCTGTAGCAAGGCACATCCACGGGAGACACTTCAAAGCACTTTCAAGGTTACTCACTGTACTTTGTATCCTGAACCACACACAACAGCTTGGATTCAAGCCAGAGTATCGTATGAAAACAACATCAGTGGTGATGATTAATTTATAGGCACAGCACACGGTTCTTCTCCATCCGTCTGCTTTGCAGAGCTTTCAATTACAGAAGTCATGAGCACTTCAAAGTGATCCTCATTTCACATAGAAGAAAACAAAGGCTCCATATACTGGTTTTGGTTGGGATAGAGTTAATTTTCTTCATAGTAGCTCCTATGGTGCTAACGATTTGGATTTGTGACCACAGTGTTGATAACACAGGGATGTTTTAGTTATTGCTGAACAGTGTCTACACAGCATCAAAGTGTTTTTTTATTTCTCGTGCTGCCCCAGCAGTGAGTGGGCTGGGGGTGCACAAGAAGCTGGGAAGGGACACAGCCAGGACAGCTGACCCCAGCTGACCAAAGGGATATTCCACACAATATGAGGCTGTGCTCAGCAACAGAACCTGGGAGCAAGAAGGAGGAAGGGAGGATGTTTGGAGTTAGGGTGTTCGTCCCCTCAGGTAACCATTAGGTGTGATGGAGCCCTGCTTTCCTGGAAATGGCTAAACATCTGCCTGCTGATAGGAAGCAGTGCATGAATTCCCTATTTTGCTTTGCTTGCATGAACAGCTTTTGCTTTACCTATCAAACTGTCTTTATGCCAGCTCAAGAGTTTTCTCACTTTTACCCTTCCAATTCTCCCCCCCATCCCACTGTGAGCAAGCAGCTGCACAATGCTATTGAGGATAAACCACAACACTCCAAAATGAAATAAATTAACCAAGGTTATGCACCAACTTAGAGATGGATATTGCAGTCCAGTTCAACAAACTGTTGCATGCCCCTGTCCACTACATTATTTGTTCTTTTCAAAGAAGCAGATAAGTTATACTATGGACACTAACAATGGGGTTATACACAATAATCTAGAATAAAATATTTGAAAGATCTTACATTTCACTGTGCCTTTAACTGTGTGCAGTTGGATTCAATTTTGTTACTTTTTTTCTTCTACTATATTGTTTGTGTAATAGAACACTTCTCAATATGAAATTCCCTTATAAGCCTTATATTTGCAAGAGAACAAGTTTTGGAAAGCTAGTATGTCCAGTGATTTTTGCATACCTGAGAACTCCTGATGATTATCTGGATAGCTCTGTGCTCTTGGCATCCGAGACTTGGGATAGTTGTCTCTGGAAGTGTAAAAACATACAGAATCTAAAAACTGCTGTTAATTTAGTCCTTAAACACTTAATCTTACTGTCTCACAATTCTTATTACTGATGAGAAGTTCTTGCTATACAAGTTGCAGTTTACAAATATGGAACCCAATTTTGGAAATCAAGTCTAATAGGCATCAATCAAGTCAAGATCAGTAACAACGAAAAGCTTGCTTATTGACCTTAACAGAGTGAGAAAGCAACAGACTCTGTTAATGAGCAATGATATTAGTAAAAACATGAATTACCACAAGTACAGCCACAAAGGAACACTGTTATTGTTTATTGCTAAACACAATGTTTTATAGACTGGCAAAATCTCTTATCTTATACAACCTACAAAAATTCTTGAGGAAATTTAACCAAGGAAATGCAGAACCTTTTAGCATCTCAAAGTATTTCTTCTTCTCTCCATTGAAGTCATAGGATTAAAAGAGTAATTTTCTCAAGTTATAGAATGATGAAGAATTTTTTGGTTCTTATGATCACATTGTTTCTTACCTACAGTGGGTATGTAACTCTCAGCCACCAAAAGGAATGAATGGGATTGCCAGTCAGAGCAACCGATTACACTATATTGCCATAAACATACCAAAACCATGCCAAAACAATGTCCTCCTTTTTCTGGTAAGAATTTCTCTAATGGGTAACAGAAGCTAAATGGAGACACAAAACCTACATCTTTGTAGGAAATACGTGAATGGGAAAAAAAAAAAAAAAGGGGGGAAAATAAACTAAGTAGACCTGACAAATGAAATAAATAAAAACAACAACCAAAAGAAGCCGTAAAGAAGATATGTGAGCCAAATTAAGAGACCCTCTCAAGACCCATGAATCTCTTAACAGATCAAACAAAACAGATCTCCAGACTCACCACAGTACACGCTGCCTCTTGCTAACTGACAGGTTTAAACAAGAAAAAGTAGAGAGTCTGTAATGGCAACGAGGGGAGAGGGATGGACAGTAATTGCAAAGAAAAGGAGGTGACTGTCTGTTCAAGTCTTTATGTGATTCCACCCTCTTTCTTGAATTGGGTACCCTCAGCCTTGGAAAGGGGAAGCTTATTCATACAGTAGCACCTAAGAAATGTAAATTTGATGGGGCTGCTCACTGCCAGGGAATATATTTCACATATATGTAAGACTGGCAAAATTTTGTAAAAATCTTCAGTACATTTTTGTAGGATCTGAAGTCTACATTTTTGTGTTTCAAACGCTAATTGTAAAGAAAAGAAAAGGAAAAGAAAAAAAAAAAAGCTACGTCTATTTTCTGTGCATTAGTAAGGAATTAAGTTTCAATAACGTTTTATAAATGTTCTATAACTTACAGAGGAATTTCTGGAAGAAGTTCAGTAATAGGTGTTGCTGGAGAGATACGTTACGACTGATACATTATGCAATCTAATAAAGATAAATAATGAACGTAAATAATTCTTACCCATCTAAAGGGCTGTCAAGTGAAGGACAGCTTCCTGAGCCAGAGTTTTCAGGACTGCTCAAAGACAATGGATCCAGCATCTAACACATAACGAGCAGAGAAAGACCAACAAGTTCAATTTTTGTTTTTAAAATGCTTGAAGGTTTCCTTTGAAGGAAACACCTAATAAAATCCAAAACCAAACCAGAAATATTAATTACTAGGAAAAAAAGTTAGCTGCCATAGTTGAACCTGCATTATGTTCTTTTTCCTGAAATGCTTGTCATTTTTCTCATCTCTAACTAGAATGTAGTTAAGCTATTTAACCTTGCATCATGTTGTGTACCTAACAAGTTGTACTGCTACAGTCTTCTTCCACTGACTCTTAATATAGTGTATCAGTAGTTTAACAGCTTATACCAAAAACAAGGCATCTAAAGGATAAAAAGCTGAGACAGTTTAAAAAAAATGTGGGGTTTGTTGTCAAAAAAAAAAAAAAATCTCAAACATGACACAGATTGTGATGAATGCAGTTTACATAATCTCGGTAATGGTTTAAGTTTGACCAAGCAGAAGTCACAGAAAACAGCTAAAATGAAATACTGTAAAAAGCTTTTAAACATTTATCTCTAGTCATGGCTCCAACCAAGTTACACAGAATTTTAAATAAAACTTTTAATAGAATAATTTAAATAGAAGAGAAAATGGAAGGAGAAAAGAGGGAGAATGCAGAAAATTTATAAACACTCTCCACCCAACCCAAAATTCTATTTCAAACAAAATGAATTTTCATCCGAAACTGAAGTTTACAAAACCACCAAAGACAGATATATTTTTTTTCCTAAAACACTTCTGATGACCTAGTAATCAATGCTCATGAGCTTTGCGGAATCTGCCTTGCATCAGTCTGAAGAAGTCAAAACTACGTCAGCCAGATCTATTACATAAAGAAAATAACAAACAACACTTTCTCTGTTGCTCAAATTCTAATTCAGAGAAAAAGACATGGACTGATAGTAAAGAGCATCCTCCTGACTACCATCTATTTCTGTTGGCTGACATTAATTTCATTTATCTTGCATTAGCACCCTTAAAGTCCTGAGTTCAATGACAGGCAAACATCACGCCTTTCTCTTTTGCAGTAAAGCAATCTGAAATATTTTGCAGATTTTTCAAAACAGTGGAAACAGAATCTAAATTCTGAATTACTGAATGTGAGAATTTTACCAGCCTGCCTCTCAAAAACAGAGTGGAAGGCTCATCTGTTGTCTTAAAATGAGCTCCTTCCTAAAATAAAGTTTGTTTTGGTATATTAGATAACATATATTATTTTATATGAATTGGATGCCAGCCTTTTGCTGTAAATTAAGCAGTTGCTCTTCCAATTTTTACAGTCTGTGTTGCATCTTAAAGATCCTGAGCACATACTTTGCCGAGCACCAGTCAAGGACTTATCACAGAAAGTGTCCAGAAAGTGAGTTTGCACTCTGCAAACTCAGACAGTTAACTCTGTATCAGGGAGGACAACATTTACCACAGGTTCAGAAACTATATTCCTCTTTTCTCATGCTGAGTCCTGAAAGCAAAACCCTCCACTCCCAAATTCCCTTCTTGTCTTTGTGGGGCAGGTTCTGAGAGACGCAGGCAGGATGGCCAACAGCTGCCAAAGTGATGTAGGAACTCAGGGAAGGGAGCAAACAAACATGGTGAGTTCTCAATGCTCCAACTTGGCCCTCAAGGCTGCTTAGATTGAACTAACCTGGCTTCCTATTAAAGTAAAATTCCTGTGTTTAAACCCTGCTGACAGCTGACACGACCTGCCTGTTTGACCAGACTGTGACCAAAAATGCCTTTACCCAGGTCAAAAGTAACCATCGCGCTGAATGAATCCAGGCCTGGGCTGGATCTGACCACATGGCTATGATAATAAATAGCACCCTGGGCTGGAAATTAGGAGATTCAGCCTCTATTCCCAGCTCAGTCACTAAAATTGTGCAACAAATTGCACAATCTCCTTGCCTCTATTTTTATTCTATCATCTGTCTCTCATTTAGTCAGCTCCTAAAACCCATTGCTTCTTGCCATTTATGAATACACCGCCAATGTCAACAAGGACTTGAAGTGATTCGGGTATGCAGCATGATTGTTTTTTCCCCCCCTAAAATATCTCTTTCTCCATTGCCAGTTCGGTGAGCCACACATTCCTCCAGCTTTTCCCGCTGTTTTTAAGGACAGTTTTGATATTCTGAGTGCAGAATTTTTATTCATGGCAAGCGTGCTGATATCCCACACAAATAACGCAGGTGAATATGAAGAATACAATATAGTTGTGACCCTCCTCTCCCGCAAAAAAAAAAGTGACTGTGGAAAGTATGTCCGAGCTTATTTGTACCAGGCCTACTGCCATCCCCTTGCCTCTACCCCAACACAGTATCAACTGAGTCTAAATAATTCTGACAGATCCAAACTTTTATTTAAAATCTCATTTGATTACCTGGGAAAGTTGTAAAACTGGTCTTGCTTACATATTCTTCTAATTAAAATGAAGGTTTTTGTGCTTTTTAATATAGACATATCCCTTGCTGTAATTTATATCTATCACTACCTCACTCAGCTATCATGGAAATAAAATATTTCCACAATACCATGGAAATAAAATGACTTTCTCCTTGTAGCAATATATTTAAGTAATTGAAGAGACTTACAGAGTAAAAACAGGTTTTACAAGACTAAACGAACACAATTATTTTAACCTTCTCTCACAGATCATGTTTTCCAGGATTGTCATCATTTTTTTAGCTGTTCTAACAATTCCACATCCTTCTAGAACTGTACCACTTCATAAATGAATCTAACAAAACCTTTAATTTAAATAAATCACACACGTACCTGATCCATACTTTCTGGAATGAATTCACCCTCACTGTTGATACTGGTGAAGGAGCCATTTCGGGCCACCTGATGCAGCTCATCTGGAATGTAACCTGGGGGAGGTGAACTCCTGTCACGAGTATTAGAACCTTGAGAAAGAAAAGGGCAAGTCAGAGTCTCTCCACTAACCCAGAATCCAGGGGCTTTATTCAAGTACTTCTTGGGCACTGAGCCTGTCTGGATCACTTTGTGCTTCAGAAATTTCCTGAATGCCTACGCAATACAAGACTTACAGCATTCGAGATCTGTAATCCAGGAAT
Organism: Pampusana beccarii; assembly: GCA_013399365.1. Classification (NCBI taxonomy): domain Eukaryota; kingdom Metazoa; phylum Chordata; class Aves; order Columbiformes; family Columbidae; genus Pampusana; species Pampusana beccarii. Next base: position 1,947,671 of record VWYH01001497.1, read on the forward strand.
TATGAAACAGTCGGAGCGGGGTTGCTTCAATGGCATTAAAAACAATTTTCCTTATACAGGAACAGAAACATAATTTGCCTGCACATCTAACTGGGTAAATTTCTTCTTTTGAAACAAACAAACAAAAATCCAAACCCTTCCACCCATATCAACTAATCCTTTCCAACTCTTGCGAATTTCAGTTTCTCTCTGTAGAATATTACGTCTGCAAGAACATGAATACCTCTATTTACCATAAATGTATAATACATTAATTAAATTGTCCGAAAAAATATTGAACTCTCTAGTTCATTATTAAATCTGGAAGTTAACTTCATACCAATTTTAAAACATGAACAGGCAAAAAGGTTATATCAACGCCAAAATAAATATCTTAAACAAATGTTCACACATTAAGATTAAAAAATATGGGAGTCCTAAACCAAGCAAGGAAGCTTACTGCTATATAAACAGATTTTTCAGCAACTCATTCCTGTATCAGAAAATAAAAGGGAGTACTAATAGCAACTTTTCAGGATACTCATCGGTTATATCAAAGAACTCTACATAAATTTATTTACATACATTTTTTAGTTAATTTTCTGGACTCTCTCTATATATACACATATTTAAACCACCTTTGACTTAAAATTCAAAATCCACCCCCCCCGAGTGCAAACTCAACAGTGAGGTGAGTCATTGATGAGTAAGAGAAATTCAAAGTCTATGTTGAGATCTAGGTATTCATTAAGAGAATATTACAGAAGTTTTTACAATTAAAGTTATTGAAATACGTAGCTTACCTATTACAGACAGCCGCCTTTTTCTGTCTGTAACACCAAACACCGTATTATCTAAATCTTCCAGTGAAGGCAAGGGTTCCACGTTATTTACACTGGGTGACTGAAAATGCATACATATTAGAAACTGCAGTTATTACTTCGTACTCCTGACAATGAAAATACTTCACAAACTTTAAAAGGCTTTGTGCACATTTGACTGCACAGCAGTCAAAAATAAACTTGTCAATTTACATCAAAATTCATCTATTTTAGTAGCTTGTTCTTAATGTTTTAAAATAATTTTCAGTATGTACTAGTATGCGAATCCTATTAACATCATGGCTGTGGTGTCAAAATAACTCAGTATGTAGCCTATAGTCCATTGCTACTGTTTATTACAATATTTAACTTGCAACAAAGGAGTTTCACCAGCATATGTTTCTCAAACTTGTACATCATCATCCTACTAAGGAACCCTTTTCTAGCACTGTAGGGAAAGCACACAAAGAGAGAGGAAAGGTATCCAGGAAGAAGTTAAAACCAAGTGAAACAAAAATTTTAATACATGCTTAAAGTGAACTGAAGAAGCAACCAGTAATACTTTCAATTGGAAAAATGTCATCTTTAAGAAAAGATACAAATTATACTTCAATATTAAAACCGAGGAAAAAGACATTTAGCGTGTCAAGTCGTACCTGTGTATTTCCATGTATTACAAGTAATATCTTGAGACTCTTCATATGAACACTACGGTCAAGCAGTTCAACAGCCTTGTCCAGGTCGTCTTGTGTGGTTAACGGAATTACAAGCTACAAAAAGGGGAAAAAAGCAAGAAAAAAAGTCTTAAACAGGACACAAGAAAGAAATGAGGAAGTCAAGTGCAGAGAAACAAACTGATCCTATCTTTCCTTTCATTCCAAACAACTTGAAAATAAAATTAATTAAATGATGCATCAAGTTGCCACCAAAATGTCTGAAGTTCAACCTTAACTCTTCCTTCAGATGGCTTCAACAGGTGTAGCATGGTGGAACAAGTCCTCACAAAGAAGGAGGAATCATTTTACATAAGAACAACTTAATATTCTGCAAGTTTCAGAGCAACATGCAACAGTATCAAGGTATTTGCCATTGCCTAAATTAATGCAAGTCTGTAAAATAAATAAGTTCTGTTTTATAGATTATAAAGGACATTTTTGTAGCTCACAATATTACAACTATATGTATTTGAAGTTGTATCACTAACAAAATTTCTCCACTGAATAACAGAATTTGTTAAGGGAAGTGTTTCAGGTATGATGTGATCCACATGGAACAACTGTAGTCCTCACCAGAATCTTACTTTGATGTAATTAATTAGAATTAACTTGGCATTCAGGTATCTTTAGAACGGAAAACATTATACCATTAAAGTGCATTCGAGATCTGAGTTCTATCATGATTAAAATTGAGCTTATGTTTCAGGAGTGTAAATTACAACTTCTCTTGTAAAAAAGGAACAGCACAACATAGATCTTTAAAAAAAAAAAAATCTATTCTACCTGTAAACATCAGCCAGTGATGCTCAAACACAACATCAGCTGCAATATGGTACTTTTATACAAAAAGAAATGAGAATAAGGAAGATCTTGGTAATATGCTCCATTTTAAGTTGCAGTTTTAATGCTAATGACAGGTTATTACCACCACATTTCTGAAAGGTGATGGGACAATTTGCCAGCTAGTGCAGAAGACAAGCAGAAAACCTGTTCAAATGCCTCAAAACCTATCAGAGGAAGGAGCTGCGGCTAAAACATCACCAATGGCTATTTCTTCTGACCTTCGTAGTCTCCAAAAGCCTTCTCTTATTAGAAAAACATAAGCTAACCGGTGAGCAACCACTTGTTTTCTCTTTCACATCCTTCTTATTCATTAGAAGAAAGAAAATAAAAACCTAGAAAAATTGCATTTCTCTGAATAACTTATTGACTTCCCACCTTATCATCCCTTTAAACCAAAACTCTTTCTGTCCATACATAAAGTACNGCACAACATAGATCTTTTAAAAAAAGAAATCTATTCTACCTGTAAACATCAGCCAGTGATGCTCAAACACAACATCAGCTGCAATACGGTACTTTTATACAAAAAGAAATGAGAATAAGGAAGATCTTGGTAATATGCTCCATTTTAAGTTGCAGTTTTAATGCTAATGACAGGTTATTACCACCACATTTCTGAAAGGTGGTGGGACAATTTGCCAACTAGTGCAGAAGACAACCTGTTCAAATGCCTCAAAATCTATCAGAGGAAGGAGCTGCGGCTAAAACATCACCAATGGCTATTTCTTCTGACCTTTGTAATCTCCAAAAGCCTTCTCTTACTAGAAAAACATAAGCTAATCAGTGAGCAACCACTTGTTTTCTCTTTCACGTCCTTCTTATTCATTAGAAGAAAGAAAATAAAAACCTAGAAAAATTGCATTTCTCTGAATAACTTATTGACTTCCCACCTTATCATCCCTTTAAACCAAAACTCTTTCTGTCCATACATAAAGTACAATTAATGACAAACTAAACATCTTAACAATCTTTGTTTTGAGGATCAGTTTCACAGAAGTGCCTGGTAAGGCAGTGAGTAACCAACAAACAGCAATTACAGGCATTTTATTCTGCAAAGATGCAGATAGATACAGTAATTGCGTTGTGCATAACCAAACACACAAATAATCCTCCACGCACTTTTCTGACTCATGGCAAAAAACAGAAGTAACTCCTAAGAATGGATCCTGCATCTGAAAAAAACACATCCTCTTAATAATTCCATCTCTACTTCTAAAGGAAAGCTGGAAGTAATCTCGATAAGGAAGCACTCTTGATCAGTAATCTTGATCGTCCGTAGCTTGACGGCATCAGCACTGTTCCCAAGAAATCTTTCTGAACCATCCACTTCCAGAGGAGCAACAGTTAAGCCTAGTTCTCCAATCTAAACATTACTAAATGCAGCACTCTAGCTATTACCTAACATGACAAATTTCAAAGATGTAAAGACTTTCCCAAAGTCACACAAGAGGACTGTGGCAGAGCAGGAACAGAAGTCACCCATTCCCAGTCAAGTCTGAGATGCGATGCATTAAGATATGACTCTCCTCACAACACATTTCATGGATTTGCCTATCCTACCTTACATAAATCTTACATATTTGAGAACACACACATTAGAAATTTGGAGTTTTGTCACAGGAGTGGTTCTCACTCCTTATGAGAGCAAATTTCAGCCTTGAAATAATCAATGTACAAGTCACTGAGAATTTAGAAGACGTAGAATATTACCTCATTATTGCTGTAATGTAAATCCATAGTCTGTCCAAAAGCAACTTTAGCTTTAGCTGCAAGATCTTCAAGTTTAACAGGCCTTGGTAATTGCAGGATCCTGAAACACAATTTAAATTATAAAGAATTTTTGACCATTATGAAAACCTGGCAACTGATTACTTAAGAACACTCTTGGAATTAAATTTATTACTAAAAAGACCATAAGAAGCTACTCTTTATTCCCTGTCCTCCATGTTTTGAGTCATTAAAAAAAGAGAAAAAAGCAGTGAAAAAGTTATAAGGGATAATCACGCCTAAAATGCTGCTTGGCACATGGCTTCTTTCTTAACCTAATGCTTTGCATGCCTCCATTCCAGAGGCAAATACTTAGAAACTTCTAAAGTTTTCTCCTTTAGAAAACTAAGCAAGACAATGAAGTACCACAGGTTGACAAACATAAGCATCAGGAAGGAATTACTCCTACAGCCCCCACTTTTCGGAAATCCAAGACTATCTCAGCTGAGGAAAGTAACTAAATGTCACCATCTTTACCACAATGAATTACACGCTCAAACTGTTGAGTCCATCACTAACTGTGCTTCCCGTGTGCTCCTATAAGAATGAGGCAGTTGTAGCTCAACAACTCATCTTCCTTTATCTGAATGTCTCAAACCAAATAGCCCAAAATGCCTGTAACTGACCTTTTACTATAGAAAACTATTGTATTATTTCCGACAGAACACCATGGAACAAAAACATCTAGTGAGGTATGCTCTGTTCACATTCAAAAAAGAAACAGCACTCAAATTTTGTGAAGCAGAAAAATTAGCAAAGATACCTGCCCCTTTCATCAGTGTTTTAATTGGTACACTGGTTAGGGAACAATATTTCTCCCTGAAATGAGGCTAGAAGCCAGGCCATTTCCAATAAAAACTATTTTTTAAAAAACCCAACTTTAAAAACAACCCCACCACCACAAACCCCACCACCATCACACAAACAAAAAGCTCTCCAAACAACCGAAAAAACCCCACAACACAAAAACCCCACACAACAACTCCAACACCAATTCCCACTGCAGTTAACAATTTGTTTAGCAAGCCTGGAGTTCTGCCCATGACAGCGCACACTCCTTGGTACAGAGTGCAACGCTCGCTACCGAACAAAAAAACTCTGGAATCACTCACTTCTCTTTTCCACTTCCCTTTTTAAAAACTAGTGAAAAAAGTCATTGCATAACTTATTTTTCTTGCACCATTCCATTATTTTATCTTTAGATCTACGTGCTCAGGCAACAGAAATACTGTAACTTATGCTGAGCAAAGAGCCTTGGTTGCCCAGTCCCCCCAGGATAGTGGGCTCAAGCTACTTGGGACAACCCAAAACAGAGCGAGGCCCATCAGCATAAAAGGTTGGGAAAGGGGTCTGTCCACACGCTTACTTAGGCTTGTATTCATTCTGAATTGTTAAAACTTAGTCCACTATGAAAGTGAATTACGACAAACTACAGAAAACAAAACAAACAAACAAACAAACCAAAACAAACAAAAACTGTCCCTGCAGACCAGCAGCAAGTGAACAATTCTGTCTTAAAATCACGCTTCTGCTTATTTCACAAGAAATTGCTAAGTAGAAAAGTCCTCAGTTTTCAAAGCTTTTGAAAACACTCATTTCCTCCAAATTACTTACAGCATTTAACCATTAACCACTGTTACAAGTGGTTCAGAAAAGTGATGGAAAGAAGCTGAAAAATGTTAATAGGTAGCGCACTTACCGCTATTTCACTAACCCGTGTAAAGAGAGGGCACAGATTGGGCAGCACGGACACACACTGATCTACTGCCCAGCTCACTGAACACTGCCACGGAGCAGCACAGCTTCCATTCTGAAACAATCTTTGCTTAAGGAATTTACCATTTCTATTGACAAATAGCATGACCAGGATATTATTTATTTTTGCATTAAGTATTTTCAAAGATCTTATTCTATAACTACGTCTGTGTAGGTGCACCAGAGGTTTATGCTCTCAGAGACAAACAGACAAAATGAGTTGTCCACAAACTTGTTCTGCCTTCTGTAAAGGCTTCTGAGCAGCCATCAGAGCAGAGATACATAGAGATAAATATTGTATACTCCGAGTAGGTACATAATTTACCTCACACACAAAATGAAAGCAAATTTCAACTAATTATTCAAAATTACCAACGAAAACAATCCAATTGTAAATTCTAATAATTCTTCCTATTACAGTTCTTCGATTTGTTCCTCCAAAGTACAATCCAATACTGAGCTGTAAGACCTCGGCTTCTTCCTCTGGGTGTTACAGTAACAATATATTATCAGGCATCTTAAACAGATTAATTCTCCTTAAATTCTGTTCATATCGAAATTAAATTTAAGCTCAACCCAAATACATGCAGATATCTGAAACACTTTGAACAGTTATTTGAAACTTTATGATAGGAGCCCAACAGAAGTCTATAAATAGAAGACAAGACTGTTTCCTGTGTTGCCACCTTACCTTTTTTCACCTCGATGTTCAAATTTGACTCTAACATCGTTCTGTAAACAAAAGAGATAAAGGAACCACTATTAGTTTGTTACTACCTCCCTTTAATGAAGGCCATGAAATCCCACTCAATAATGCTACACTAGAAGTAAAACCCTTATGTAGTCCATATTAATTTTCTGTCCTTTCTGATATATTCAGCATTTTAACAAGCTACTTCTGCTGAGGTATCTGAAAGGAGCCTAAAGTGTGTAAAACAAACAAACAAAATATTCTGAACTACAATGAATGCTTCTGTAAGTAAACAGGATACTTTTTTCTATTAACATATTTTAATGTTTTAAGAGAGTCATGATTTCAAATTCAGTGTGGAACTGGTTACCAAAGATTTTTTTATTATGAACAGGTAGATAGACTTAGCTACCAGAACAGGATTTTATGGACACTTGGAGCTGAGCATTCCACATTTAAGAAACATATCTTGTTTAGAAAGCATTACCATAGAAGCCCACACATGTAATTACAGCAGCATTCATCCAATCAAAGCACCTGTAAATATCTGCAGTAACATGGAAATAAAATTGCTTCACAAAAATCTTCATTTTAATAATAAAATTGTATTAGCAAGCATTGCAGGAAAAAAAATGCATTCCACCAGAGATTATTCCACCAGCCAAATAATAAGGTCGTATCTTCCAAAAGAATTACTCTACTCACAAGTGATTACCTTCAAAATTCACAAATTTAAATAGAATAACAGACATGTATTTCCCCCTCACCACTATCACATTTAAACCCAGAAATGGCTTAAATATTTTTCTTCTAACTTTCTAAACACTTGTTACATTCAAATAAACATACAGTTAACTAAACAGAGCTATTACAACAATTCAGATAAAAATCCACATCCTCTATAGCAGTCCAAACTTAAGTATTTACTACCTTTCCATCTATGTTCAGTATCCACAGAAAACAAAACAAAAACGATAAAACAAAACCAAACAAACAACAACCACCAAAACAGCAACAAAAAAAACCAAAACACCAGCTGAAAAGAACTCACATTTCCAGCACATGAACAAACAAAAAACTGAGGGCAAAGATGGAGTAAAGGAGCTTAAGTATCTTTCCGCTGCTATTCTGACACTCTTTAGAATTAGCTGACAACTGGGCAATCTAATATACCTATAAAATTCATTCTAAAGAAGCATTCCAAATAAGGAATATTTGCACACTTCGATATTTTAAAGTAGCCTAGTACCAATCAAATAATAATAATAATAATTTTGAAAAAGTCTAGAGACACGCCTATGATCTTCAATTTATCAGGATCAAAGTCATTTAAGCATACACTATGATATAGTCTGAAATGCCACCATTTGATTTTGCTGCTAATTTAAGAACATGAACAAAGAAAATGGCAGCACGTGTGGGAGACTAATAGCTTATTCTGGTATGCTCACTGGTCTGGCAAGAAAAGTGATTACAGAAGTCACAGCAGGACGTTCAGTGTTCAGTGGATTAGTAAGGATATTAAAAATTACCTGTTTTTTAGGCGAAGATGACTTTGGTTTTCCTGTTTCTTGCTGAGGCAATACAGGACGACTTGCCTTATGAAGCACAGCCAAATCCTGCATGATTGAATTCAAAGCTTGCTGCTCATCTGCTCAGAGAAAAAGACCAAATAAGAGAAGTGTAAATGAGATTACAAGAATGACATGGTCAACTCATTAAAAAGCATGTACAACTTGAAAAATCAACATCAAATTTCAGGTAAAACAAATGTGCTGTGTTTAGGAAAAACCAAAACAAACAAAAAAACCACACAGACACAAAACCAACCAGCCCCCCCCGCCCCCAAACAAACAAACCAACCAAACCAGTTACAGAATCTACACAGTCCTGGCTTCGCACTGCAATGACACATGATGATATGATAAAATTCTTTAACATATATTCTGTTTTTTTTCCCCCAATAGCCATTACCATCCAGAGCACAGTAAATATTCCTCAGTACCTTAATACCATGAATCTCAATTTCCTATGTTTGGATTTTTAAGCTACCACATAGTGAGAGAAAAGTTATATTTCAATGGAAAAAAACAGGAGTATTTTGAATAGAAGCAAAGCAGCTGAACACTGCCTTTCATGTAGATGTTACATTAAGTTACACAGCCAAAGCACACATTTCCTAGAAATGCTATCACATTAATGGTTTTGGTATTCAGTAGAAATGAAAAGTACTGTATTAAATTTTTCATACACATTACACACGAGACTTACCCATAATGGCAGTGAGCCTGAAAGCCTGAACTTCAGGGGAATGGTTGCTTCATTAGCATTATTTTATTTCCTAAAATGCAAAACCAAAAATACACAATTATTGAAGTTGTCAAATCCATGCAAAACAGTCAACTCTTCCTCATTCACAGAAATCTTTTCTAATATTCTACATATCAAATACGCATATAAATTACAAATAAGATTGCCTATGCAGATATGACATGAACAGATACTGTCCCCAAAGTCTCACTAGGCTCTGAGCAAGATACACTTTCAGAAGACAAAAAGCCCAAATTAAATATTCTGCTAGACTTAAGCTGATTTTAGTCTCTATCTACACTCCCAAATTATGATTAGTTCCTTAATTAACTGTATCACTCTACTACATGGGATACTCGCATCAGATTATTAAGAACTGATTCTATTTCTACAGGTTCCTGTATCTGGCACTCAAAGTTCCATGTGCAGAACTACATATATATAGTTCATATATATTAATATATTTGATACTCACAGCACAAATCAAGAGGCATCAATACCTACTGATTACATAAATCAGAAAACTTCAGTTGATAAGTTTTCTTCATCATAATTCAAGACCGTTACACAGATATCCCAACACCTCTGAAAGCAAATGCCTCTGGTAGACAGCAGGTGTTACCTTTTAATATATAAGTTATCCAGAAAAGCAGAAATATAGCAGGTACTTTTATGAACAAACCCTGTCTTATCACAATATCTTGAACATCAGCAAATTGAAAAAAAAAAAACCCCACCCAATTATTAAGGAGCAATTAAAATAACCTTTCTATAGTATGCTATTATGGAGCTTAACAGCAAAAAACTAAAGACATATCCCTAAATAGACAATGAGATTTGTTGCGATACAGGTTACCACAAGAAGAATTCAGAATTTTTCAATGCAAGATCATAGAAGAAAAGTCTCTAATTTCTTGAGCAGTCACTGCCACCAAGCAGGGAGAACCTGTTTCTTTCTCCCTTCTCCTGGCTGCAGGTGGAACATCCACCTTCCTGCCTCAGAGCCGAAAGATCCACCCCATTCTGATAAAATGGATCCATTTCTCTGGAAGTCCAGTCAAGCAGCTACATCAACAGAATATGACTAATTTTTTTCTTTTTTTTTAACAGAATTTGTTTTCTCATGGTTTAGTTCCCTATCGATGTCAAACAACCCCTGATGCCAGCACAGGTCCGCAGGTGAAGAGCACACGGCTGAGAACAGAGGAGAAGAGAGCCAGCTCTTTCGGCACCAGCCAGATTTCCTTGCCTGAATATTCTGCCAATTTTCTGGCTAACAAAAATTACAATTTTCCAAAGGATTTCTGAGCATCTTCAGTTAGGCATATGTTTCGAGCATCATGTCTCTCATATAGTCATTTCAAGAGTAACCTTTTAATCAGCATTCACTTCAGCAGTAGAACCAGAAAGCTTCAAGTACTTCTGGCACATTTTTCAGAAAGAAATTTGGACTTGAGAGCCATATAAAGTGCTCTGCTGTACACTGCTTTTTAGCTATATATCAGATGGCTCATCTGCTTTCATCTATTTCGAGCTCCATAACAAACAAGCAGAGATCGGGCTTCTAAAGAAGACTCAGAGGTCCCTTCCTTACTCTGCAGTCAGAAATCAGTTGAGAGTGCATTAGAATTAAAATAAAGCTGAAAATATGGCTCAAGTGTACTCAGTGTTGTATACTCCCAAGTCTACGGACAGCCTCAAAACAGTACCTGAAACAGTTTCCAAGTGTGGGGAAAAAAACCTCCTGCCTAATGCTTTGTAAAGTATTAAAGCCTGCAAAAGTGTGCGAAGTGCATCTGGTCAGGGCCACCTGTAGTCTCAAGACACAACCCGAACTTCTCCTACTAACATCGTCTCCAGCCCTTCGATGCCACCAACCTCTTCCCAGGAAGAAACAGAAAAATCTGTTTCAAAAAAATTAAAAGAAAAAGCTTCTGTTGCTCCATAACAGAAAACTATGAAGATACAAAAGAATCGGATTTGTACTAACCTTCGGAGATGAAAACAGGGGTTGGATTTTCATTTATTTGCCGAATGACAGTAGCCAAGATCACTCAAAACAGGGACACAATCTTTGGGCCTTGTTTTCACACAACATGCCAGGAGATGTGGTTTACTTAGTTAACCGGGTCTAGATTTACAGCCTTAAATAATACAACTAACTTTCCCGCCACCTCTGATTCTTTGCCTCTTTTGCATCCCTAAGAGTCAAAAAAGCTAAACAGAATATATATTCAATTATTTCCTACATGTTTTCTGTATCAGCAGTAGTTTTGGAGGATCTTCCAAAGAATTATTCACTGAAGTGCTTACAAAACATTTTAATTCTGTATTTGATCCAACTGTCTTAAAATGAGAGCTAGTTTTATTTTCATAAATGTCTGATTTAATTAGCTGTCTAATACATTAAACATAAAAATGTGTTTCATGACTTTAGATAAAGTAGTTTTGCAATACCTCCTTGTAAGCATTTCAAAGAAATACAAAAGTTCTGTGAGGCATTTTAAATCTTCTGCCACGCTAAGAAAATAAGAACAAGTTATATCTCCAAACAAAAATACTCCAGCTGTTCTTCCTCAACCTAGCTGAAATAACCAAACTTGGAAGCTCAGGATATTTGAGCTGCATAGCTGATACAGGACAGACAAACTGAAGAAAAAAGAAATATCTTAGGAAACATCTTCTGCAAGTTCCTCCAGCTGCAAGAGTTCGTTTTTTAGTATTACTCTGAGGCATCTCTTATTAGAACAACATAAGATAATGAGTGAGCAACCACTTCTTTTCTCTTCCACGTCCTTCTTATTCATTAGAAGAAAGAAAATAAAAACCTAGAAAAACTAAATTTCTCTGACTAGCTTATGGACTTCCCACCTTATAATCCCTTTTAACCCAAATTATTTCTGTTCATGTCTAAAGTATAACTAATCACAAACTAAACATCTTAACAATCTTTTGGCTAGCATTTAGTGTGACTTCAAAACCAAGCTAACAACATTAAAATTTCAATTAAACAGGTGACCCAGATCAAACTTTATTAAGATTTTACATTTGTGAACTGAGAAAACGCTTTTGGCTTTTTACTGCTTATTTTTGCAGTGGACTATAATAACAGGATGGTGGTGGTAAGGGAATAAAAAAGATGACAAAAATCAACATTTTTTAAGCAACAAAACAAAGTACACTCAGTGGACACGGAAAAAAACATACCCTAATCCATGGTTACAAAGTAGCATTAGCAAAACACACAAAATCCAGGACAAAAAGGAAGCACAACAGGGAAACCTGGAACTCAGAAAGATTCAGGAGAAGCAAAGGCAGCAAAACGCAAGAGCAGAGGCAAAGGTAGAATGAGATTGTGTCAAGGTCTTGCAGAGAAACACAAGCATCTTCAATTTGAATGTAATTAAAGAAAGGATGACAGAGAGTGAAAAACAAAAAGGTGATGACGTGATAAGAGTAGCAAACAAAGAAAAATATATCCTAGCAACAGCATTTTGGATATAAGGGTGGAGAGATGCTGATTCATATTCATGATTCACTTCCCACCAGCCACCTTCCTTAGTCTTTCAGGATCTGAGAAAGCCGCTGAAGGAAGAAAATATCTAGGTGATTCTTGGAAATTGTTTTTGGCTTTCTCCTGACAAATGAAACAAAGCCTGAGGGCAAATAAGTCACGTGGCAAACAACCTCTCTGTCCAAGTACTCTGAGCTAGTTGTCCATATGCACACACTTCTATAATAAATGCAACAGGGTTAAGCTGCCTCTCAGTTACCAAGAGATAACAGTACACAAACACCAGCACACATATTACATCGTCTCCCATGACTGACTTGGTCACATTGAAAAGCTTGCCGGCTACATTAAAAAAAAAAAAAAAAAAAAAAAAACAATCTTTACCTTCACACAGCAAAGGAAGAAAGCAAGCAAATGCTATATGAGGTGAATGTTTTTTAAATGTGCTAGAAAGAGTGGCTTAGTTCTGTGGAATACGGAGACGTATAATGTGCAGAAATGAAGTGGCTTCTGCAGCATCCAACTCCGTAACATAAGTGCAATTCTTAAAGAGTAAAATTAGCTAGGGCTACAATGAGAGCAGTAAAGCACTCAAGACCATAAGCCAGATTTCATGCAGTGAGGTATGTTAAAAATCAACCAAAAAAGACAGTGAAGCAAGAAATCTGTTTTAACCTGATTTCATAAGGAAACCAGACTTAAACAGCAACACTTCACCTACACAGAAAGGTGCCTTGCACTTCTGGAGTCCAAACATGTCCCAGTAGTGGGACAGGAATCTTAACAATATTCATTCCCTACAGATTTTCACTAAAATAAATCAGTCTGAGGATACATAGTTCCCCATTCTTGCATCAAAGTAAAATGACACAGCGCGAACTCAAAAGAGTAAAGATGCACTATAATTATTCCAATTACAGGTAAAGTCGAAATCGGAGATTGTAGTATATTAGGCATAAGCAAGTAAAACCAAAATGACAGGAAATCAAAATTTGCTAGCATCGCTACTCAGAGACATACTTGACTACACAAAACCAGATGAAACAAAGAGCCAGTTAAACATGAGGAGTGAGCACGCATAGGTAATTCTTTAGGCTGTGGAATGGATAATGAGAATATAAAGTAAGACTATAAAAACTTGTTTCATAGCAAGAAGAATGAGCCAGAGAAAATGGGTTAACCCCCAAAATGTTACTGTTAAACAATCAAATGCCTGGTCTCGTGCAGCCAACCTCTTAGAAATCACAGTAAGCAACGTTGACAAGACCTCTAGTGATCACCTAGTCAAATACACCTACTTAACCTTTAACCAAAATAATGTGCAGCAGTGCTTGTCATGTCTTTTATTCAAAATCAAATAAAAATAGTGTCTGCGAACAAGAGAGCAACAGTAATACCTAAACCTGAACTTCCATAGAAGACTTTTTCAAAGCTCAAAGCAATTGCTGGCATAAATGACAGGAACTTAACATAATGTGGCAAGCATAGAAGAAAATTCAGTATTGTTACGAGACATTAGAGGATACCTAAAATAAGGTAACTCCATAGAAACAGGCATAAAGGAGAGGATTTCATATGGATATAGGCGCAAATGAACACTGGACAAAAAGCCACTCCTTTCAAAGAGTATGAAAGCAGCAGCAGTAACACAAGATCATGAAAGAATAAATAGAAGAAAGCACAGTAACAAGAAAAATATTTACACAGGTAACAGAAAGGTCTGTTAATAATTGGAGTCTAATAAAAACACAGACCTGAGTTCAGTTTTAGAAACATTCATATCTTTAACATATTGTAATAATACATAAAAAAGGTGTTCACAGGTAAATAGAAAATGGAGAGATTAAATCGGTCCAAATTAAAAGCCAATGACACATTGATAAATTAAGGTAACATTTGTAACACAAAGAAACAAAAAAATAGGACTCAGTGAGTCAAATCTGGAACATTAGAAATTAAGTTTAACTGCTTAACAAAATAACAAATACTCTTCCTGCCACGGCACTAAGGGATCTTTTGAAATTAAAATATATTAGAGGGGAATGAATGGATGAAAGATTCTTAGGAAAAAGATGTTTTAACATTTGATTCCAGCCTTCTTGCACCCCTCAAGGAATCTTAAGGTCTGAAAGTTGGCAGGGAGGGATCTTGCTTATCAACACCACACCAGTAAGGGCATGAGCCACAGACCATTAATATTCTCCTCCTCGGTTCTTCCTCTGCCACGTGCCCCCTTCTATTCTGAAGCACTTTGTTCTCCCCTTAGTTTATTGTGATATGGACATTAATTGCACTGGACAGGATACACTGAGTGGGTCCACCTAATTCTGCTGTGCTAGGAAAAACTGGCAAACCAGCAGAACCCATCAAGCTCTGCCAGCTGATGCCCCAGAGCAAGGAAAAGAGACAATCTGGAGCAGCATCTCTCACAACCAGGGCAGTAATTCAGAACTGACTACCTGTCCTGGACTTAGCTAGCATCAGACAGGAAACTCACCTAACAGGCACTCTATTCTCTCCTGTTTTTCCCCTTACTGCTTGCTTTTGGATCATTCAACGATCCTATCCTGAACAGCTGAACTACAGCCAGCTACGTCTATCAGGATAGTGAACTTCATAAAACAATGTTATCCAACTCATTGAGGAAGCCACCAAGATGATCAGAGGCTGGAACACCTCTTCTGTGAGGACAGGATGACAGAGCTGGGGTTGTTCAGCCTGGAGAAGAATCTGGAGAGACCTTATTGCAGCCTTTCAGTGCTTAAAAGGGGCCTGTAAGAAAGATGAGGACAGACTTTTTAGCAGGGCCTGCTATGACAGGATAAGGGGTGATGGTTTTAAACCAGAAGAGGGAAGATTCAGGCTGGACATGAGGAAGAATTTTTTTACAATGAAGGTGGTGAAACACTGGCCCAGGCTGCCCAGAGAGGTGGTGGATGCCCCATCCCTGTAGCCATCCCAGGTCAGGCTGGATGGGGCTCTGAGCAACCTGATCTGGGCGAAGACGTCCCTGCTTATTGCAGGGGGTTGGACTGGATGAGCTTTGAAGGTCCCATCCAACTCAAAATATCCTATGATTCATTCAAAGCTAGCAGACTTTTTAATAAAAAATTTTATATTTAATAAAAATACATGGAGGGGGGAAAAAAAACCCTCCGATACATGTGTTTTACTGACTTTAGATGGTGAAATAGCAAGCGGTGATGAAAAACAGGAAGAAATAGCCAGCATCCATTTTTTGTTCTGGTTTTAAAAAAAATCAAGAGGATGTATCCAAACCACAGCACAGCGTTACTGGAATAGAAATTTCACCACCCACAACAACAACACAGAGATACAGTGCGCTATTTGTAACATATTTCAGATAAAACATTTTAAATTAAAGATCCAGGGACTTTTAAAAAAGTCTAAGTAAGTCTCTTCACAAAATTAGTGGTTCAGTTTTCTGGACCATTCTTGCAAATATTTGGAAATACCTAGAAAACAAGATTCTAGTGGATTCTAACTATTGTATAAATAACTAAGAAAAATAAAGGAAGGGGTCAAAGAGCTGTTGATTATTTACCTCCACATCAATTGAAACTAAAATAATATAATGCTTAGCTCAGTGTCTACCACAGACTTAAAAGCAAACACACAGTAAATACCTTGATTTCAAAGATTATTATTACTGTCAAGGAAAATATGGCTTCCTGAAATAATTACAGATTAGTTAACAGAACGGAAATTACCTTGCTTAAGGTTTTCCAGGATATTTTGCTAAATATCACAACATTTTAATTATTTGTTTTAAAGTTTCAACTAACAGAAAACTCAATTGATAGATTAAAATAAAATATTTTGAGATCCATATTCCTATTTAACAGAAAACATTAATGAACATGATTCCTAGTGCAACCCCCTACAGACCAGCAATGATCGGGTAGGCATAATGAGATACACAAGTTACAGCTTAGGCAAATGACCTGAATCGTGTTTAAATGCAGTCACAGTCCAACAAAACGTATTTAAACACAGTTAAATATTTTAAATACATATCACTGGTTATCGTGATTTTTTTCCCCCATTTAATATTAATTTTTATTGTGTTTAATAATTGGGTTTTTTTAAGAGATGAGATGCATTGATGGTGCTAAAACCGACAGGACTGCTTTTTGAACTTTTGCCCTCTCTGCAACCAAGAGTGCACCACTCATTATTAGAAGTTGTACTTTACGTACATCTAAACACTGTGTTTTATTACATGTATTCAATAATGTTTCCGCATGGAATGCATTTGGACATAAACACAATTATTTAGGAAAACGGAAAAAAGTTGCAGCTGCAAGACAGGACAGTCTTAACGAGACAATTCAGAAGAATTATTAAATCACAGTGTGTAATTATCTAACATAAGTGCAATACAAGATTAAAGAGGGATAACGAAATCCTTGTGTGTATAAAAATGCAGTGTATGCAGAAGCCATCTTGCTTCTGTACACAACCTAGAGATACAGCATTCAGTGCAGAATATCAGAAAGACTGCAGGCAGCAAGTGTGGGATGGCTGAAGCATCAGTACCTTTGTTGTTGTTGCAGATGTATCAGGTACCTTGACAACCTGCAGACTTGAAATTTCTTAAACTGAAAACTTCTAAAATCTTCCTTGCAAGCAAAAAAAGTTAATTTATGCCTAATTTAGTACACAAGACCACGTGGATTATTTACCTTATCTGTATAGCTACAGACATGATTCGATATTTGTCTATTTTTCTGAAAAGAATGGTTAATAGCTGTACTCCTTCCAGAGTTTAAAGACAAAAACAAAAAACCAACCACACCAGACTTGCATAAAATACAACTTCTAATTATGGATGGTGACCTCCCAGTTAAAGGGAGGATAAAACCTTGAAAAGCAGTGCTGTCAGTTCTAGCACGATAAATACAGCTTATCTCTGCAAGTACTTTGAGAAATACACTTCAGAATGAACTGAAGCATCCAACATGACCAGTGACAAAAGTAAAACTTCACCCTACTCAGATTAAATCTTTAGTTCCTGCTGTTCTATAAACTGTAATTTGACACTTTCATAAAACATTTATCACCTTGATGAACAATGATCTTGACTTGAAAAAGTTAAAATGTGCTGGCAAGTTTGAGAATGCAAGGATACAGGTTTTAAGGATTGTTCTAATAAAAATGTAAAGTAGCAGATAATTTAGTTCAAGATGAGTTTATAGCAAAATTATGCTTTGGAGATAAATATCTTAGCACTTACAGCAATATTGTCAAAGAGTAACTGTAGTCTAGGAAAGCTAATCTCCCTACACTTCCTTTATAGTTGATAGGGAGAGATAAGCATATTTAGAGTTTTAAGGCACTTAAATGCAAGTTTCCTGCTTTGAATGAACCTCTTCTTTCCAAATGGCATCAAGAGCCTCTACTGGCTAACCCTTCATAAGACCACTCCACTTCAAGTACATAGAAAAGATAAGACTGTAACTGGCCTCAAAAAGAAAAGCATCTACATTCCTCAACAAGATCTTTCTTCAGCTAATTCAAGTTTCACAGAACCTCGCCATTTCCTGTATCTGTTATTGCCTCAGCAGCAGCCAAAGCACTCCTGACAGCCCATTGCTCGACCTGGCTGAACAATGACTTTGACGATACATCAAGCAAATCTGCCTTCAAAGTCTTGATGCTTTCTTAAGATCTGTTCATGGTTTCAAGAAAAATATATTATGAAACAAACGCATTTTAAATTGAGGAAGGGTCACAACATCTGAAACTTGTGGACAGATGCCACAGTGACACCTTGCAAAATATTGTAGTGTTGCCAATTTTGCAACAGAACATACTGGCCAAAAATCAACTGCTCATACTCCTCTACTCTTATCCAAGACCAGATTTTCTCACAAAAGTATGTTAAAAAGTAATAGACACAGTTCACTGGGCTACAAATAACTGCATCACTGCCTCCAAATCACTCTGGAGTCTTGGAAATTTATCACCACCACTGTAGTGGAACATCTCAGAGCATCACAACACTAGGAAGAACAAATTCCTTACCATTAACTAAGCTATATGCTACACAAACTGATGAATGTTATTCACATCATAAAAACGTTTAAGGCTTACTCAGTATATTAAGATAACATTATAGTGCCCACAAACACACAGAGTAACACATATCTGTGGTGTTCGTAACTTTTTCCTAATTTACTATCTTATGTCAAATGAGTGGCCCCATAAAAGGCTTCCCAAAGAAAACAGGTGTATGAAATTTTAATCCATGCAATCCGATGAAACATGCATTACATCAAGAGTTACAATCGGATGGATTTAGGTCCTTCTGTTTCTCCTAAAAATTTCAGCAGTGCTCTCAGCTCAGCACCTGCTGCCGTCATTTGGAGGCCCCTTCTGAAGCTGTTACAAATGACATCAGTGTAAGTTTTACTCCAAACTTATAACTGGCAAGTCAATATATTCGTGAAGATCAGCTAAAGGTGTTACAATGAAAACCATTCCCCACTACAAATGTAACTGCATGTCCCCTATCCAAGATAGTACAGGAGGACTTCTTTTTCTTTGTATCACAGACAGTCCACAGCATATACCTTAGAAGAATATAGTATCTCTCTCTTCCTTGTGACAGAATTCAAGATGACCAGTTAAGCCAAAGAACTAATGGTACACAGTAAGCAATCTTACTCTGAGCAGCACTACTGGTATTGGTGATTCCTGTAATCATCACAACCTTAAGAATGGAAGACCATGCCACAACCAGTGACAAATTTTAAAAGTAACCATTCCCTAGAAAAGTAAACCTATCATAAACCACTTACAATCTATGCACATTTTTCTTTAAGCAAAAAATAAAGTATATGAGCAAAAAGCAGGCTTCCAGCAGTAACTGACTACTGTAAACAAATGGAACATTTCACTTAATGTAAGAGAGCAATTACATACAACTCAGATTCTTCTTTTGAGAACATACAGAAGAAAGCATATCCTTAAACTCCAGTGACTAGTTATTTCCTTTTTGGTTCATCTTCCAGTTCGATGACCACGATGGGTTGAAAGACAACTATTTTGGAAAATAAGGCAGAGAAATAAACCCACTCTCCATTTCTACAGCCAGTTTCAGTATCTATCTTCAGGTGCTAAAACTGAGAAACACTGTTTTTCTTCAATAGGACCATCACATTTGTCAGCATCTTCCATTCAGAGCAAAACTCAGAGATTTCACAGTTGTGAGTTTTAATCACAGCCACATATCACACTACTATCATTTCAAATCAAGTACCAAAAAAACGGAATAGAACACATATGAACCATTCTGATTAACGTGATCTGCCTGCTATCTTGCTGTGACACCAGCAAGGACAGAATCTAACTCTCTAGGGACATTTTCATGTCTTGACTGCGAAGACATCTCAGTCTCATCTGCTATACATCTTCCACATTTTGCAACAAATCAAGGAGGAATCCTCAGTTAACAGCCTTCACTATACACCATCTTATTAATTCCTCAAAGCACAGTTCTTCCTGCACACTGTATAAAGCAGCGAAACAATGATGAAATCCAGAGTACAATATAACTGATTTTTCTCATCTTCTTCCACTACCTTGCCACCAAGTTCTCCCAGCACATTAACACACCATCACATGGAGCTTCTGCCTAAAATGCCTTTCCCGGCTTGCACTCCAACCTTTCTAGTTCAATACCTCATGTGCTCTCTCCCCATTGTAACTCAAATTAACTCCGTACATTCATTCAGACATTTCTTCCATTATTTCTATCACCAATAATAACAACATAAAATGCAAAAGAATCTCATAATACACTAACACAGAATATTTAAGATATACAAAATCCAAACTTTTTTTTACCACATGTATTTTCGTAGCCAGCAGGTCTCACTGAGTAGGTCTAAACAAACAAAATTGTAAGTTGCCATCTATATTCAATAGGCACCATTTTTAAACTGGATAACACACAGAGGCCAACACATTATGATATTGCTAAGCTACCAAGTACAGAAGCTCTTTTTCACTTTGTGTTTCGGTAACAACCTTAAGCTTCCTGCAAACCAGAAAAAAAATAATTCAACTCAATCCCTCATAATAATATTTAATCCAAAATGCAACAATAAAAACCTAGCTTTGTCACAACATTCAAAAATCAAATGCAAAGACACAAACACATGTATCCTCATAAGGTTTCCTTCTTGCATCTCCCATAGCACATCCCTTAGCAGTAGGTACCAAATCATTACTGTGACATTCTACAACACTATACAATTATACTTTTCCCTCAAGTGATAAAAACAGAAGAATCCTCATAAATACAGCTAATAAACTAACTACAGACTCAAAAGTTCTAGAGGGCGGATTACTATGCACATGCCCACAGCTAATCATCATCTTTAAGACCACAGTTCCACTGCTAAGGTTGCATTTCTATTAAGGGAGTGATCTTGCTTGTCCACAGTAACTGCTGCTTTCCAGTTGAACCTCAATGAAAAGCAGGAGATACAGAGCAAACAGATGATCCAGCTGAAAAAAATTATTTTATGTTTTAACTAACCATCAGCCTACCTAACTGATCTCACACTTCTACCGCACCAACTCAAAAAAAGTAACAAGAACTCATGCTGGAACAAACCCCCTTGGCCACTGCACAGATTTGGATCATTTTAAAATATAGCATGTGTAATGCAGAGATTCCATGGAACTGTAAACAGTTAATTGTGACCTGTAACAAATAAACCAGAAATAATGGACATATGGACAATCGTGACAGAGCAGGGAAGAATAGATATGGCTGTTCCAGTAAGAGATCCCCACTTTCAAACCTCTTGGTGCACTCTGAGCATGTGTAATAAGAGCTGAACTCAGTATCATGGTCTACTTGGATTTCCAGTGCTGGAAAAGTCTTGCCAAAGGCTTTCTTGTAGACACGGCAGAGGAAAATAGACAGACCTTTGCATGAATAAATCAGCTAAAATACAGAAAACATATGACAGACATAGCTGGTGTTGGCACAAGGAGGGATAAAAATCCAAAGGTTACTAGCTACACAGAAACTAGATCAGATTCAGAACAGTATTTTACTGAAAATAGTTAGGGATTGAAAGAATATTCAAGTTAAGTATTATACATGTAAGTCCTGTTCTCACTCTTCTGTAAGCATTCATGCTTACCACTGGAGGAAGAATATTGGATTACGTTTTGTCTGATCTCATTACAGATTAAGATTTTTACCTAAAACTTGTCAGCCACTTCACCAAAACCATTTTCATTTGAAAGTCTCATTTGGTATTCATGATAGTGTCAATATCACAGAGAGTCTTAACAGATATTCTCTAAAGGAACTTGCAGCAGCTTAAAAAAGTCATTCATTACACTATCCACCTCATCCCTGCCAGAAGTTACTGCACTTACTAGCACCAGTAACACAATAAACTCTTTTCTTTCTACTTCCTATCCATTCAGTTATCATCAAGCCATTACACACACACACAAAAAAGTGCCTCAAGGTTTGGGGGTTTGCCATTTCTTCTTCTTTTTTTTTAAATAAGAATCCCCATACCCAAGTTACAATACTTGTGGCACTGCTACACTGCTAAAAACACACACAGTCAGTGTGACAAACAACAATTAAATACATGTTGAGCTTTACCAATCAGTTTTCAGTAGTTAATATTTAGGGTGACAATTCTCATGTTCTTCAATAGAATGTCTTCTTCAGAAGGTTCAGAAGCTTAATTACTGCTTGTGTCAGTATTTGAGTTCTCTTTTTTTTAATTCAAACAACAGCTTGATCCAGATGTTTTCCGGTTTTCAAATCTTTGCTCAAAGGTGAGACTATAGTCCCCGTTGTTATCATTTTGGTAACATGGCATTCAAACTGCTGGCATTTGCAGAACTCTCTTGTCTAAATTATTTTAAAATAATTTTGTGGCTAGGGAACTGGGTGAAAGGCTGTAAACAGAGTGTGGTGGTCAGTGGCTCCTCTTCAAACCGGCAGCCTGCCACAAGTGGGGTTCCTCAGGGATCGATATGTGGCTCAACAATTTTTAACATCTTCATAAGTGATCTGGATGATGGAATGAAGCATACCCTGATGAAATTTGCTGATGATACCAAACTGAGTGAGGAAGTAGACACTTCAGAAGGGAAAGCCATCCTGCAGGATGACCTGGATAGACTTGAAGAGTGGGCTAACAAGAACTTTATGAAGTTCAACAAGGACAAGTCTTGGCACCTGGGAAAACTTAATCCAGGAGAGCAGCACAGGCTGGGATCTATCCAGCTGGGGAGCAGCTCTTTGGAAAGGGACCTAGGGGTCCTGGTGGACAACAAGCTCAATGTGAGTGACCAGTGTGCTGCTGCAGCAAAGAAAGCCAGGGGCACGCTGGGCAGCATTAGCAAGGGCATCACCAGCAGAGATAAAGAAGTCAGTATCCCACTCTACTCAGCGCTTGTAAGGCCACACCTGGAATACTGTGTTCTGTTTTGGTCTCCACTACATAAAAACTACATGGACAGGCTGGAGAGGGTCCAGAGAAGGGCCACAAAGATGATCAAAGGACTGAGAAGCTGCTGTATGGGGAAACTCTGAGAGAACTGGGCTTGTTCAGCCTTGAGAAAAGAAGGTTTAGGGGAGCCCTTATCACAGTGTTCCAGTATTTAAAGGGTGGCTACAAGGAAGATGGAGACTCCCTTTTCACAAGGAGTCACATGGAGAAGACACAGGGCAATGGGTACAAGTTACTCCTGGGGAGATTCCGATTGGACACAAGAGGAAAATTTTTCACAATGGGAACAGTCAGCCACTGGAATAATCTCCCCAGGGAAGCAGTGGATTGTCCAACACTGGACACCTGTAAGATTCTGCTAGACAGGGTGCTGAGCTATCTTGTCTAGACCATGCTTTTACCAGGAAAGGTTGGACCAGATGATCCTTGTGACCCCTTCCAACCTAGTATTCTATTATATTCTTCATGCAAGAAACTAAAAGCCTCTTTAATAATAATTATTGGTGTCTGTTTCATTTTTTGTGAAGGCAGCACTGCTGAAAGAATCACACAATTCATCACACCTGTGATCTAGCCACAAAAATTCTGGATAAAATAATTTACATAAGTCAAATAAAATTGAATAAAGCCAGCAAACCTGTTGAACACATCTGCTTTATAGCTGGCTCCGCAATCCTTCCAATAAAGCATGCCTATAGGATAACAATTTCTTCTACTATGTCATTGAACTGTATGACATCTCAAAATGGCAAAAGGCTTGTTCAGGTACAGTTACACTGACAGAAGTTATCTTAGCAATATTACTTATTTCAAAGGCAGAACAGGTATAAAATATACTGCTAAAGACATTTTTGTTGATAGAAGCTGCATCTAACCCTACGAAAACTTGTTCTCAATCAAGTTTCCTGTTGCAGAGCAGGCTCATGTTCAAAAGCCACAGGGACTGTATGTGCTGGGAAGGGCAGAAACTGCATATTTTGCTGCAGAATCACTTGTAGAACAGCAATCCTGTTGAATCTAGAAATCCTGAATATAAGAAAACTAACCTGAAATAAATACAGTGTAGTGTTCTGTTCTTCAGAAAGATAATTCAAACTCGTATATATGAAGAGATACCTGATTTAGCAAACACTAGGAAAAACTCCAGTGTTAACAAATGCAGGAGCCAAAAACCACCACACAAGAACCAACCATACCTTCGCACACACACCCTAGAATGACATTTTAACAAGGCTGTCATGTCACTTCTGCTGCAACTCAGAGTAAATTAATTATCTATTGCTGTAAGACTTTGGGGAACTTTGAAAAAAGATACAGACAAATCACACAGAGTCCAGTGACAGTGAAGGACAACAAAAGTCTTGAGAAAACACGACCAGTGAAGAAGAGGCCTGTTTGCACAGTTTAGTAAGGAGAAGTCCGAAATAAAAGGAGATAGAGGAACATGTCTTCATGGACGCAAACAGCTGGTGCAAAGACTACAGAAATCATAATCTTGCATGAGTAATAATAGTTGGACAAGAACTAACTAGCTTAACTAGCACCAAAACAGACTTAAGTTAAATATTAAGAAAAGCCTCCTAACTATAATGATAGCTATGTACTAGCTATAAATAGACCAGTGAAGGGGTGTGGTATTCCCCTCTTTTGAGTTTTTTTTTAAGAACAGATCAGACAAACGTCTGTCAGACACGATTTTAGTGTATTTGCTCCTGCCTCAGAGTAGAGACTGACCTAATTAAGTCCCTTCCCTTCTTACACATCTATCATTTCTTCATTTATCCAAATGAGAACTGTGTTACCATACCTGAGCTTCAAAAGTACAGTCTTTGCAATATAAACATCTGAAACATTTGAATTTTATTACATTGCTGTTGTCAGACTGTTAGCATACTTAGCACAAAACATCTCAGGAACACAAAAGCAGCATCTTTTCCTACTGCAGATAATCCCTAGAACTTGATAAAATATTGAATTGAAATACAGAAAGAGAACCAAGTGAGGAAAAAAACAGTGAAGGACTCAAAGAAAAATATGACTTAAAACTAAACTACAGCAAATAAAAACACCTTTTGCCTAAAGAAAATGATTTTCCTCTTGTGAAAAACTAAGATGTAGAAGTAAACATAAGTAAGAGACTTTGTAAATGGACAGGAAAATGTCACTTTTCTACAGGCTTCCCTAGAGTACCAATTCTCCACTCTGTTTTTCAAGCACACTGCAGATACCACTGCTTTGGCCCTGCCTAAGTCCAGCTTCAGATGACCTCATTAAGCTGGGCTCTGAACTATGCCATATGTGCATCTCTGGGTCAAGTGTCTCTAGAGCAGTGGTTCCCCCAGAGGGAAGTCAGTGCGATATCCTAACAGAACTCCATCTTTCCTTCACTTATTGCCACCAAACCCTCTGCAGCTTCTCAAAAAAACACATTTAAGGTGAATATATTAAAAAAACTCAAAAAAACTGCAAACAAGCATGTTTAATAAATTAGGCTAACATACAGCCATAAGCTGCATTTGTTATTATTACTGTATTAGTAAACCAAGACCTCACGCTAAGATCCAGAAGTGAGAATCATGACCAACACACCACATTCTGAACACGTTCCCACTAACCAACTGTATATTTTGCAAGAAATGTGAAATTATAGCATACTTGATCTGTTTTGACCTATTCATTAGCACTAAAAATACCAAAATATTAAAATAGCAATTGCAGTATTGATTATTTTTTTAAAAAGGTTTTTCTTCTCTCCTACGGAAAAATTAGTATGCTTAATAGAACTTTTTTTTTTTAATTTAATACCATGTCAGTTCTACTTCAGGATTTTTAAAGCTTAAACCTAGGTAGAGTCACTAGTCAATATACCTATTTACACGAGTTTGTCATATGTATGAAAATAAGCTCTGCAAAAGTAACAACACGTACTTAATTACACTGATCAGTCATATTTTCATCATTCATTTATTTTTCTCCAAATAGTAGTCTAAACGGAGGATAATCTTAACAGCAGAGATCTAAAAGGGAATTATTAGAAAAATACGTTAATTACTCCAGACCAGATCTGTACCTCTCAAGAGATCAGAACACCTTTGGCTGTGTCTGCTGGGAGAGAGGGAATCAACGAAGGAAATCACTCTATTATCATTCTCAGGTTGCATTTTATAAGAAAACATTAATTTCAGTTCAGAGAATGCTCAGTTTGAGAGCCACTGAATAATATGTCACAAAAAATAAATTAGCTGTTATTCATTACTTTTGACTTAGCTTGCTGATGTAAAAAGTCAGTCTGCAGTAAAAGTAACACAGATAAAAGACAAAAACGTTAAACTTAAGACTGCTAATATGCAGAGCTTTTTTCAAGAACTTCTGCATAAATGCTTATTAATAATGATATGGTTTTAAAAAACAATAATTCTGATTAGTACCAAAACATTAACGCTGTATTTTAGGCAACTGTAAGAAAAAAAATGTAAAGTAAAAACTGTAAACGTGAATTTAGAGCATGACCAACTTCCTTGCTTTCTCCAGAAGAAAACTTTATATTTTATTATAAAACATTAAGTCTTCTGCATTTAGCCTCAATTGGCTGTAAATTCCACAGCCTGCCCATTGACTGGCTTTCCTAAGAACCACAGCAAAGAACCACTGATGAGTCTATGACCAAATTTGAAAGGTTATTTATTTTTACCATAAACTATCTAGAGTTTTATCAACATAAACAAACAAAAACCTACCATGATATTAAACAAGATAATGCTCTTGTTATACTCTGTTAATAAATTCTACTTCTCACAGACACCTGCCTACTCACATACACTATAAAAGCTCTGAAGATTACCAACCCCCACAGCTACCTTAGAAAAAGTTTCATCTCACAGTTTAGAAATCTCAGCAAGACAAGACAAGCAATTGAGAAATATCTGTTTTCTTCACCGTAATCTTCTATTAGTCTCAAGTAAACCACTGATGTGGAGTTCATCAAGACAAACTGTACACAGATTTTTCTCCAGCAACGAGCCAGTTTGACAAATGTTAGTTTGCTACTCTGCTTTACAATAAAACCTTGAAAAAATATCTAATTAATTATATAGAGCCTCATTATCTGAACCAATGTTCAGGCTCAATACATTTCAGTGGCGACCACGATGGAACACAAAGCGTAAAGAACACAGGAATTATAGCAAGTTCTCATTTTTGACTATGTTTCCGAGGAAAGCAGCTATTTACAAAGCCGCAGTATGCAAAGGCATACATGAAAGTAAAATTTCCTCATACTGTATTTCTGTTATTTTCAAATGACAGTGAAAGGTTTAGTCATAGGGTACAGGAGGGAAAAAAAAAAAAAAAGAAAAAACACACAAGAAAATTCTTCTAAGGTTTTTCAGCATAGCGTAAGTACTAACTCATTGCTGCCCGTTCCCTTAAAGCTATCCATAAGGGAATTCCATAGGAAAGAACACTTCCTAGGGTATTCTGCTAGTAAATGCTACGTCACAAGAGAATCCAAGACGTTGTGCAAGACAAGCAGGTAGACATTCATTCTGCAGATACTATGTCTTTGCCATATACATAGCAACACATTTCTGAAGGCCTCTTACATTCTGCAATGTGCTGCATTGTTTAAAGAAATGTTGTAGCTGAGCAACATTTTCTGCATGGACTAGAAATCCCCTTTATTTGATAGCAAGCTTCTATTACCTTTTACCACCCTTTCAGAGGACATTTCATGATACAATACAGCTTAGAAGCATTCAGCTTATTTAATGCTTTGATCTTCGATAATTCCACAGCCAAAAACTCAAACCAGATTTACGAAGCAAGAGGGGAAGCCAGAAAAAAACAAACTCGTGGGTTGCTGCAATGCACCTCAAAAGCAATAAGGGGAAAAATAATATAACATTCACTTTTTCCCCTTCGACAAAAATATCTCGCAGCATCTGACCCACATACCCAATTCATGGCACTGCCATCACTGCAGAGCAATTTAAAGACAAGGGACTACAGCATCAGTACTGCAATCACAGGAAGGTTTACAGTGACATAGAAATATTCGTAAAGCTCGTAAAAACCTTAAGATTCTGCAGTTGTAACGCAAATAACACGTCGCGTGTCTCTCCCCCAACACCTCAAATAACGACCCCGCCGCGCAGCTCCATCCGACCGGGCCCGGTGCCGCGGCGGCTCCCGGCAGCGCGGGTCGTGCTCCCCCGAGCCCGGCAGCCCCTGGACGCCGAAGCTGCCCCAAGCGCCCCCCACACCGGCGGCGCCCTCCCAGGCGCACTGACAAACCCACCCCCGACACACACACACACACACACACGCACACACACGCATCCGGGCCGCCCCCAGCCCGGCTTCCCCAGAGCCCCCGCCCGCGCAGACCTGTGTCACAGCGGAGGCCGGGCGGCCGCGAGGGACCCCCCGCGCTGCCCGGCGGCGGCGGGCGCAGGCCCGGCTGGGCAGGCGGCGCGGAGGGAGCGGCCAGGATTCCGGAGAGGAGTCCACCCCCCCGGNGGGGCCGGACCGGGCCGGGGCTGCGGGTCCCGTCAGGCGTGAGGCGCCGGCGGCCGCCGCTTCTGCTGCCAACCGAAAGCTCCGCCTCCCCCTCCGCCGAAACTCGTGACGTCGTCCGCGCCGCCGGCGGCGGGAGAGGGAGCGCGAAACGTCACCGCGGCCGCGTCACGGCGCACGGGCGGCGCGAGAACAACAGCCCGCCTCTGCGCGCGCGCGCAAAAGCAGGAGGGGAAGGTGGGCTGCGGGGGCGCGTGCGCAGGACGCCCCCCGCCCGCCTGGCGTGCCGGGCCGGGAACCGGCGCTGCCAGGGAGCTGGCGGCGCACAACGCGCTTTCCCATTAGGCGGCCCGGCTGACGCGAGCAGACCTGGGATGGCGCCCGGCCCCGTCTTGCCCGCTGCAGCTGCGGAAAAGCGCTGCCGCCCCGCCCGCTCGTGCGGCGGTACCGGGGGACGCAGCCGGAGCCACGGTAGCTGCCCGCGCTCGGGACCGCTGCAGCACCGTGGCGGGCAAACGGCCCGGGAATCCTGTTGAAGTTTCGTGCCGTGCGCCATCAGAGCGGGGAGCAGCCGCTGGTTTTTGTCAGGCCATTTCCGTTGAGGCCCAGCCCGTTGCTTCTCCGCGTTTGTGTGATCTCCGTTACTCGAGAACAGGATGTGAACGTTCACCTCGCTACAATCACGTCTCCTCCACTGCCTACTTCAAAAAGCCCCTTGCCCTGACAAGCCCAGAGTGACAGTCCTATGGCAGGACAAGCCACCTTGTCCCCACGATGAGCAGGCAGTGCACATGTTTTGGGACACTTCAAAATGCCACTCCGCTGGCTTCAGGTTCTCCCAGCCCAGGCTGACCATTGTCTGCAGGACCAGCTTTAATCGGCAAGGAAGCACCCCCCAATATGTAACAGGACAGCTGTCACTGCTGCCCTCAAAGTCGAAGTAGCAGGTGATTGTGAATACTACCATGGCAATCTGTTTTGTACAGATTTTAAAATAAGCTTACAGGGAGGAACCGTAGTGTGTAAGATTCACAAATGACCTGTGTGTGTTTAGCAAACCCCCTCCTGTGACATGCTGACAGGTGACACAGGTCCAGAGTTGTACCGAGGGAGCGGTGATCTGTGCCGCTGCACTGGACTCCACAGCACGCTAATCCCAACTGAGCTGTGACTCAGGTGCTGTTTTCTGGCCCTGTGGTCACAGGCATTTAATCTTTAAGAGAATCAGAAGTTTGTAAAGCCTGGACAAGCCCTCAAAATGTACCCAAAGCAAGGGCTGTGGTTTATTTTGGCCACTCTAAACAAACCTGGAGAAAAACTACTTGAACAGAAGTTTAAGACTTATATTGTTATTATATGCATATGTAACTACGCTGGTAAGCTCTTTCAAACAGACAAGTCTTCAGTGGGACAAAACCCTGAGCTGCATACCCAGGCAAGTAAACTTCCACTGGGAACCACATATGAAACTAAAAATTTGCACATCAAGGCCCACAACCTGAGTCACTGAAATACACTGCAGAAAATATGTCATATTTTTTAAAACATGGATGGAAGAGGACTGTGCTAAAGGAAGACCAACTGACAAAGCATATCCAAGAAAGGTACATGGCTCTGAATCACAATGATTAATAAGAACTCCAGAGCCAACATGAAGGAGACATAGTCGTCCCTCAAAGCTAAGACCCTTTGTTCCACAGTTGGCAAAATTGTCAGCCATGTTTGTGAGACACTTGTCATGACAAAGTCTATAACTAGAGAGTTTAAAAGGTGACCTTTTCTGCTAAATGATAGTGAGCCAAGAAAAATGCTGACATTGTGTGATGCTCCTGCACCATCAAGCAAGATCAATGAGCCACAGCTGCTTACACAGCTTTGAAAACACATCCAGTGTTTCACTTGCTTTAATGTTCCAGTTCATGGCCATTTGTCAGTTTTAGCATCTTGCAAATGGATTTCACTGACGCTGGAAGGGCTAGTAAACAGCAGATTTTGAAGCTGGAGTTCCCTCACTACAGAAGAAGCTAGAAGGGTTATGGAAATCACCCCACATTCCTCTGCCCATGCGGCTCTTCGTATTTCTGCACAAAGCCCACACAGCACTGAGCACCCTTGCTGCACTATGAGCACCATCCCCAAAGTGCTTTGCAGAGGTCACGTACATCCTGACAGGCATCAGCGCTACTGTGCCATAATCCCTAAAACAGAGCATCTTCTGAATCAGGAGCAGGATAAACAGCTAAATATTGACTTTGAGATAAAAAATATCAACACCAGGGACCAGCACTTACAATGCTGGCTTACACTAAGCTCAGCCCAAACCCAGGGGCATGGTTCCAAGATTATGTATCACACTACTGAAGCAAAATAAAGCTTATAGGAAAAGTGTAATTGCTGATATAGAAGAGTATAAAAATAGATGACAGAAGTTGTAATACAGCATATTAGTTATTTATGCATTCAGTACAAGACCTATACAGGCGATGGAACTCGGGAGGAGTGGGGGTAGAAATTATAGGGTAAGCACATCTTATGATAGTCTACTCAAGCAATTGACTAAAATCTGGCAGTATGGCTCTCCCTGGATTCCAGAATCAATACCTCATTGCAGTAAGAGGTTCTCACATTCTAGATGTTATTGCTTGAAGCAAACAAGTGCCTGTATTAGTTAACACTAAAGGCACAGCTTCTAAACACTTCAAATGGGAATAAACTAGCCCCTTTTCATGGCCATGCCATCATCCTCTTTTTCCTCCCCAAGTTTCTTTGCCTCCCCACCACTCTTTCCTATAGCTGGCACCATTTTACCGTGTTACCATGTTTTGAACTACATCCGGAAAAGGATATAGTTTAATAAGTGATTAAATAAGTGCTTTTTTATCAGAAGAGGGGTTAACTGGCAAAGGAACAAGCTGCTGGAGACAGAGCAGATGAGCGTGGTCAAAATGGCTTCTTCTGGGAAGAGCAGTAGAGTACATTTTGTGACGCAAGGATGCTATAAGATGATCAAGAGTCCTTCCTCACCAGCAGGTGGGCCAATATTCTGTTCATAAATTTAAATCCAGGTCACATGCATTGAGCAAACAACAGTTCTATTTCAAGCCCTTGCTACTTCTGTCTGCTATGCTCCTCTGCCTTTCCACGACAGAAGGAAAAACGTGCCTGCATCTCAGTAGTTCCAGTTCCTCCCGATACAAATGCACCATCACTGCAAGGCTGATGTCAAAAGAGAGGAAGAGCTGAGGGAGGACAGCCCTAAACCACTGCTGGAAGATTCATTACACCTTTCCAGCTAGAGCCCCAGACTTACAGATCTGAAGCAAAAAGTGGATTCCTCAGAGTACATAAAGCTATGGTTAACAGTTACAACAACCAATTCCTTTATCACACCAAAGCAGGAAAAAAAATTAAACTTCTACAGGAATATGAGAAAAGAAGCCAAACAGACTTAATTTTAAGAGATGACACCTAAGTAAGCCTTTATCTACAAACACTTTAAAACTAAGAGACTTGGGTTAAAAAAAAAAATACAGAAAAAAACCTCTAAAATCAACAATCCTGTTTGTAATTCTATTTCAAACAGGCTCACCTCTCTGATAAGAGGCTTCATCTTCCCTCCCAGCAAATGTATTTCTTACCCAGACTGGAATCTCCCATCATAACTTAGTATTTTGCATTTCAGGATGCATTCCCACTGCCCAAGACATTTAAGTTCAGGTCCAGAACAAAATAAATAAAGAGCAGCCAGCCACTGACTTGTCTAGAATACTTGAAACAGAACAAAGTAGGGGAAAAAATACAGTAGTCATTCAAGTATGGAGCTGCTTCTCTAGAAAAAGCACACTATAAAAGAAACTGGGCAGCAGCACTGGTAGGTTTGTCTGCTCCATCCCATCATTGAATTTTATGAAGCAACTCATTTACTGTTAGGACTCAGCCATATTCAGTAATCCAGAACACAGGCACTGTTTACCTTACTAATAAAATTATTCCCCTAATATCTACATTACTCAGCCATTTAACACAAGTCTGCTATTCAAGATGGCAAGAGTAAACTAGGAGATACTGATTAGAAGTATATGAAATTACACTACCTGGCAAATAGCATGCTTTCTTAAAGATTATACAGGATATTCTATACAACCATTCAGAAGACTAAACATAGCCATAAAAGCTTGTAACAAGCAACTGTTGCCTTGTATTTGTTCATTTACATCTTAAGGCAGGCAATGGACCTGACTGCAGAATGACACTGCACAGAATGAAGATTTTTACAAAAGAGATGTCATTTTACACTAAATAAAACCCCTGAATAATCAAACTTCATTTTACGCTAAATAAATACCCCGAATACTCAATATTCTGCTTAACACAAAGAGCATCTGTAAAACATCAGGCAAGTACAGTTGATAAAAATTCCCCTTCATGGAACTACACAGCTTTCATAAACATAAAGTTCTACGACACATATTCAGATATAAGACCAGACAGTGGAGCAAAGTTGCAGTTGACGAGCACCTATTTATCAATCAAATGAGTATCTGCTAAGGGGTAGGCAGGATAGGTACAGGTTTAGCCAGAGGTAAATATTAAAGCACCTGAAAATAGATTTCTAGTAGAATGGTAAATGTAACTCTCATTCTAACATCCTTCTCTTTGCTTATTACAATTGTACAGTGCAGCAAACATTTAAGCTTCAGTGTTTGGTCAATAAATCTCCTTGATTCCTCCTAAGGTTCTTCAGCCCTTTTCCCACAGTTGCATTCACCTCCCTTGTAAAATAAATAAATAAAATAAAATCAAGCCCTGTTATCTGAACTTCAGATACCCAAATCTTATACAGGTCAAGGATGTTTTGTTACCACACCCATTTTTTTTTTTAACCTCTCAATGTCCTTTGATCAAGGGCTGTTGTTACAACAGCGTAGGAAGAGCTTTGCTACAGCTGATATTATCTGCAGCGCTAACAGCAGAAAACCGAAACATTCATGCTGCCAGCTGACATAACGCTGGGTTTCTGCAAGATGCTGCAGAACTGTAATAATAATTTTAATCTGCATAAAAATGGGCAGAAGATGCAAAGACCAAAATAAACCCTCTGTTCTGAGAATTAAATCTCATGTTCTCCCTAGTGCAAGAAGGGGAAAAAGAAAAAAAAGGAAAAAAAAAAAAATAGAAAGAGGCTGTGATCATTGCAAAACTATTGCACTATTGCAGTAAAATATTTACTATCCTAATATCTAACATAATGTGATAAACATTTTAACATCGGGCACAGTAAGCCTCAACACATGGGAGGCATTAGTATGATTACTGAGAAAACAAATAAACAAACCAACCCTACACAAAACAGAAGACACTGATATTTTCCCTTCTCTTTTTGAGGATGTATTTTCTGTATTCTTACACCGTACTTACCACTAGAGTATTCTGAGTATACTCTCCCACTGCTCTAAGCTGTGGCACATTACGGCTCCACACATGCTGGCTGTTGCAACTTTTTGCCAGGGAAAAAAGCCTCTTCTGAAGAACTGGCTTAGGTCTCCTTAATACACTCATTGCTTTGCTGGAAGTTGAAGAACACAAGGTCAAATAAAAGTTGCTTGTATTCTCTGTAAGTGGAAAGGTTTGTTATAATTCTTACTTGTGGAGGAGTTTATTAGCTGCAGACTGAACACGTCTCCCACACAGGAGAACGCTCACCTTCCTAATGTTCCATTTCAGTGAGATGACTGATGCATTTCACCATCATTATGCATAAACTTCCCCTCTTTATGAATATTCAGACTCCAGCAAAGAGGAAATTCGCAACATTATAAAATAATCAAGTTTATTCTGTAGAGAACAGCTCAGGGATATCATAAAAGTAACTTAGTTTTATCAAATCACTTCCATTTCACACCAAATCTACAGTCCATACATTTCATAGAAGCTCACAGTCAAACATGAAAAGAAGGTAAATTCCACAAGTCTCAAGCCTGTTCATGTTTAACCTTCTTTTACAGAAAAATGTTAAGAATGTAGAAATAACCTCTTAACAAACTAAGTAATTTCACTTAAATGCAATGGGCTAGGCTTCTAGAGTTAGTCACCTAACAGGTGCATTTTCTTCCAGGAATTCTCTTGCTGTGTACCCTGAACTAATATTTGCAATAATCAAAATATATCTTGCACAACAGGTTTGAAAAAAGCTGATTCTTACCTCTGTACAAATTTCTCACAAAGACATAAATGACCACCCAGTTACTAAGGAAAAAGGATATACCAAGAGGAGAACGCGCTTTGGCTCAGACCCCTGTTTCCCCACAAAACTGCCATTCAGATTTCCATGAAAAGCAATCTTCATGTACCTATGTCAGTTCCCATATTTTAATTAAAGATACAAAATTCAAACATCTTTGCAGAGAACAAACTGCCAAAGACTCTTACCATCAAGTACGACATGAAGTACTAAAAAGGTTGCTTCTATAGCAGCAACTTGATTCCACAGATTTCAGTTAGAAAAATACAGTCATCACTTATTTTTTAAATTTTGATTAAAGTTATCAGACATGGGAATATTTCCTTATAGCTAATTTAAAAACTGAGTAATGACAAATACAGCCTCTCAGAGGGATACATTGCAAGATTTCTGTTTCTTAAATGGAATCTCTGCATTGATCACAAGAATCACACCTATTTTAGAGACACTGATGAACAAAATTGTGTTACCATTGTAAGACAACATGGTATGGATAGAAAGTGTTTTAACTGGTAAATGAAGGATTCCATGTTTTCCTTTAACAGTACAGCATGCTGCAGAAAGCACTGCAATATACACCACAGCTTTTCCTTCAAGATTCTGTATGTTGAATCTACAGTTTTCCATCTCTATATGTTAAAGCTTAAGTTTATTATCTGATTATTTATTATCAAATTTAAGTTACAGTCAGCTTAACTCTATTATGCCGTGATATCTGCAAACAATTCACAACATTCCCAATATGATATGCCATATTAGTTTGAAACATTAATAACAATATTCTGCCTTATTTTTAATTATTTTCAAAGAAATACCTACTTTACTTAGTCTTTAAAATAAACATTGAACATTCAGTGTGTGGCCACGCAGAAATAGTGTGGAGTTAACAGCTACGTAAAGGCTTACTGATGCAACTAACAATAACAGAGATCTAAATTACCTTATCTCAAAATTCATACAGAACAGATGGATTCTGAAACATTCCCTCTCTACCCCCTTCACTTCAAAATAAGTATTTTTAAAATTCACTTCTGACTGAGATTCTTCATTGCTCAATGCTTGTGCAGATGGAGAATTTGTCTTTTACACCTTCCCTTTTGAAGAGACTGGATGTTTTCAGGGCAGCGAGTGTTTTCAGAGACACAGTATGTACATACAGCCTTTCAAGTTTTAAATATAAACCAACAAAAATCCAGATGTAGTTATGTTTGAGCAAAAAAAATTATATTACTGAGAACAGTAAACCCAAATCACAAGGCAAGATTACCAGCAAGTGTGCAACTGGGAATAAGGTGAAATCTCATTCTTTTATAGCTTTGCCTTGAACTTGCCAGAAAGCAGCTGCGTAAGCATTTCAGAATTTTTTCCTTCTGGTGGTGGGGGCCATCTGTCGTGATCTGAGGAAAGCAAATAAAACAACATACTTAGCTGATTGAGAAACTAGTCAGTTTACTTTTGTGTCCTCCCATTGCCCAACTTCAGTCACTGGAAGGACATTATTTTGGAGACCATTTCTTACCAGGTATTTCTAGGGTATTGCTATATAAACTTTGGCCACCATCCACAACCATGGTTATCCCAGTTATGTAAGAAGCAGCTGGAGACAGTAGGAAACACACTGCAGGAGAGATCTAACAAAAGAATGACAATTTTAATCTCTCTTAAGCTGCTGGGAATTGTTCATGTCAAAGACATTTGTAAAAACTTTTACAGGCAAGACATAGCAACGCTTTCTACTCAGTAATGAAAACCATAACAGTCTTAAAGCCATCTTTCCAGCCACAAACATCAAGCATGTAACAGATAAAAAACAGTAAGCTCTCAAAGATCAGCATCAGATGCTGAAAATCAAACAGAAAACTTGACCAGTTTATCAAAGATACACATTCTTGGTGGAAGAGAGCTAAGCTTTTTAAGATACGCTTTTTTTCACATTAATATTCATTGTTTCAGTCCTCCCTGCTGGAAGTCAACCTGATCAGAACTAATGCCTACTATGAAACATTTCAGCTGTAAGAAGCATCTAAGTTAAATTTTCAGTGTCACAGTGACTACTGGTTAAGTCTCCCACCTGGCACTACTACACAATACTACAAGCTTTTTTCTTTTTTAATATTCAATCACAGTGCAAAATTAAATCTTTTGTTGTTGTTGTTGTTCTCAATATAATGAAATAGCTTCAAAATAGAGAAGTATCACACATGTTCTGAAATACATTACCTCCTCAGGAACCGCTGATCTCTTGGCAGGAACTTTTGGTATGCTCCTTAACCACATCATTGTACCTTGTTCTCCATAGTTTGCAACAGCAGTTTCTGAAAATACTATTCCCTATTTTAAAACAGCATAGTGGAAATTCAGTTCTCTTGTATATGTTTAAACGGTGTTCATTGTAAAATTATGAAGTTGTAATTACTGGGATTCTCTGTGGGATTAAACTATCTGAACGGCACTTGAATGCAAGTTTTTATATTTAATGGAATAGTATAAGTTATACAAGAAGGTAGTTTGGCTGCTAGCCACATCTCTGTTCAAGCACATTAATTCAGATTATTCACATTCTCCACTGTCACTTCAATGACTATCAAGTGGAGAGTATAAAGAAGAAACTCAAAGACCATTTTGAAATTGTAAGCATTTCATATTAGCTTACAGAAGAAAACCACCAAGGCCCAAGAACAAGTTCTCAATACTTTCTTGTACAATCTCTAATGTCAAAGCTAGGGCTTCTATATAACCACTGCATTTGCAGCACCATGCACTAGCAAATACAGCAGGTCTTTCCATACAGTTATTTAAAACAACTGCTACACACTAACTACTTCCTCAGAAATGTGGCAGGCATATTTTAGCTGACCTGCATAGTGGTTTCCTGTCTGCATATATTTGATAAGAAAAAAATCAGAACACACATTTTTACATTCAATTTCTTTGAGAGAAGTTCTGCTCCAAATAGAGTCTTCTTCTGCCTAAAATTAATCTAACTTATCACATAGAAGACAAAGTAAAAGACATTATATGACAGAGCTAAAGATCTTCAAAATAACTTTGTAGACACAGATGGAAACCATCAGCATACCTGAACCTCAAATAGAAAAAGTTGTGTGAACTCAGAAATCATGTAATGATTACTGAGGCATAAAGCATTCAGTAGTTTTATGTCAACGGTTTGTAAGGCAGGTTACCATCTCCTCTAAGGTATTCTCTCATTTCATTATACTAGAAAATAAACCAAGAGTGCCAAGTCAAAGCAAAAAGCTGAAGCAATTTTATCCCACATATCTGGCTTGTCATCTTAACAGTACAAAATAATTTCAAATGACCTGAAGAATGTAGATGAGGGAACTATAAATAAATATATAAATAATCCACAAACAATTACAGGCTATAGATGTTAAAATCTGAAAGTTTTGGTCTGAAAATTTTAACCATGAGCACATATGATGGCTAAGTTTAATCGGATCGTTTGCCATTACTTACAGGAGCAACGCTGTTGATTCTCACTCCGCTGTGGGCCCATTCTAAAGCTAAAGTCTTGGTTAGGTTATTCACGGCAGCTCTCGCAGCTCCTGTGTGCCTATTGAGAAAACAAAACAAAAGAAGTATCTGTTCCCTCAGCTAACAGTGCCCAATATTAATTCTACCACAGCCTCACTAGGGTAGTCAGAGTAGCTTTCTATGGTTGGACCAACCACCTGAGATAGAGATTTTCCAGCTTATAAGTTTGACCATAGATTAATAGTTTACACAAGCTATGCTACAATTTCCTGTCATTTCTGGCAGTACTTATCATCTCTTCCCCAATGTGACATAAGGTCAGCTACATTCTACTGCAGAAGTGGCTTATAAAATGAAAAACAACAGAAGACAAAGTTCAAACTGTGTAACACTGTGAAACATAGGCTGCACAGGTAAAGCAACACTTGAAAGGACAGTGGTCTGAAAAATGGTTTAGATCTTCTGACAAACATGATTCAAACCAGCCACTGTTCAAAAATTATTATAGGCAGGTGGAGAGATGACCATAGCCAGAGTGATCTCACACACCTTGCTGCTGTAGGAAACTAGTCTGAAATCAATACCAGCTCGAACAAATGCAGACCAAATTACTGCAGTGGGACTCAAAGAGTAACAGAGTTTAGTCCCTTTAGCCTCACAAAAGAGAGGAGATAGATAAAATAGCTTCTCCAATACCAGAAAAGGAATAAGAAAAACTTAAGAAGGGCATAAGAAAACCTGACTCATTCAGGTTTTAGGCCAGACTTCTGTTTCTTAAGCCTGACTTATGTTTAGGCCAGAAATAAATCATCTCCAGACATAGTATGAACACACAAACTTGACTAGTTTTATGCTTAAAATTAATACTTATGAAAACTGTATCCAGTGATTTCTGGCATGAGCAGTGGCTGGACTTGTAAAGGCAAGTCTTTTTCAATAGTCTCTTTCCAAAACAGGTATCAATTCAGCAGGAATCTAATTTGAAAGTAGTTCTGTCTAACTACATCCACACACAACAGGTTTTTTTGAGACTTTTTTCCACTGTTACTCAGAACTAGGTTTTCTGTCTCTTGGTTCAACTCTCAGATATAGCTTCAGCCTATTTACCACCACAATTTAAGCAGAGTGGAGAAAAGCAAGTAACTGTAGTTCCAGCACCACCCTGTGGATCCCTAAATTGATTTTGTACTGCCAAGAACAAGCTAGTGAGAAAATATCCTGCTGTTGGTTGAAAATTTGAAATTTTGAAAACTTTCAACCCTGAATCAGGACAAAGACAGGTAATGTAACATTTACTCAAATTATATTTTCATATTTTCTTCAATAGAAATTAACTTTCAAAGTTAAAAAAGGTAGTTTCAAAGAAGGAATTCCATTTTTTTCAATTAAGAAACTGTCAAAATGCAGCATTTTGACAACTTCAAAATTTCCTTTGAAAATAAATAACTGAAACAATTCATTTTCTGAACATTATTTCTCTTTCAACACATTGGAATTTTTTTGGTGGAAAAGTTTCAAATCAGAAGACTCCTGCTCACCTCTGTTTTGGGGGTAAAGAAATTTGAACAAGTATAGTACACATATGGATATGGAGAGGATGCTGCATTTTCATGCAGACAGCTGTGATCATTTGTGTCACTGTAAAAGAACTACAAATGTGGTAATATGTTTGTACCCATGAGCCTTCTTCCCAGTCAAGAAAGGAGCAGAGCAAATAGAACTGATTCTGTGTGTCAGAGAAATGTCTCTGAGAAAGATGGCTACAAAGTGAGGGTAAAAAGGAAAACAGGAAAGGCAGGCATTATGTGACCCGAAGGATAAAGCAAAACATGGTAACATATTAGAAATTTTCCTCCTACTCCCCTATTACCAGTCCAACTCCTATAACTCATTACTACACCCTCAAGACCTGTAAGCTGACAGCAGAAGAGGAAAACAACAGTGCAAACCCTCTAGAAATTTGGAGAGAACAAGTAAATGTTACATTTCAGTGCACCTAGTCCCACTATCACAGCATTTCCAGTGGAAGCTTCACTGGCAAGTCTTCCTTCATAGTTCCTTACAAACAAGTTGACAGAGACCGGAGATGTTGTTTACTCCTGTAGTCTCTACTGAAGTAATAAAAGACATCTCCACACATCCAGCCAAAAGATACTCTTGCTCTCCCTTGACCTAACTACTGTATTTCTATACTGTATGCTGGATTTCTATATGAAATATAAGTATTTAGGAGCAATTAATACTTCCAGGGGAAAAATACAGGAAAATGTAAAAATAAAATAAAATATATATTACGACATTCCAGGAAGCCCATTTCTCACAGCAGCAGTAATGTTGACAATGACTCCTCCATGTTCCTGCATCCAGGCATTGTACACTGTATGAAGGAGGAATATTTATCCTATAAATATCAGGAGAAATGCATACAAATGAACTTGCCAACTGGGAGCCAATTCTGGAGTTTTAACTTCAATTACATGACACAGATCTAGACAAACAATCTGCTCTTTGTACCACAGCCTCACCACTGGAGTGGTGAGAAAACAGGTGTGGTCTGGGTAATGCTCAATGTTTGTCAAGAAGCCTTTTGGTGGAAATCAAGATCTCATGCTTCCACATAAATTGTTTTCATTTCCACATTCCTAATGCTGTCTGAGACTCATGCATTGTACTTAAATTTAACTTCAAATTTACATCCCCAATGGGAGAGAAGTCTTTCCCTGTGTTATACACAGGGAATACACACTACAGAAGTTAAGTGGTTCTCCTGTAGTCCTTTGAGTAACCAAGCTAACTGAGTCCCCAAACCTGGCCTTAACCAGAAGATCATACTTGCCTAGATGTATGTTTGTATATACAAACAACTGTAATGTACAGTTTAATGTAAAGCTTTGGATGAGATTCATTAAAATAAATATCCACTGTCAGAGAAATGTGTGAAAAAAGAAAGTAGGGAAACTTTACGTCTTGTCTTCTGCTATTGCTGTAAAAAACCAAAACAAATTTTAAAAAGCTTAATGTTCAGTCCTTACCTGCTTTGCAGCAGTAGAAAGTGCCTGTCAGATTTGTGTCTATCACAGCATTCCAGCCTTTTGCACGGATGGCTTCAGAAGGGCTTGCAAATTGGCCCCCTCCATTATTCACCAAGAAGTCAATCTTCCCATGCAGACTCAGTGTAAACTTCACCAAAGCTTCTACCTGAAACAATATTTGTTAGTGTGGTATGCTGATTAAGGTATATACCAAATTTCATTCTCAGACAGTATTTTCTCTCTCGTATCATCTTCACACATAAAAAGGAGGCACCAGCCTTCAGAGGGGCTGGAAGATCAGTATGACAGGCTTAGTCAGCTGAGAAGGATTGGGCTGAGTCCATGTTTACTTAGGAAATCTTCCTGGTATAATGCAGGTGCTACACAAAATATCAGCACTGAAAGAAGGCTATCTATGCTGCTGAAGGTTTGTAGAGACAAACACACACAAAAACCTACTACTTAAGACCTACTAAGAATCTCCTAACATTTTTCACAAGAGTGGGGGTATCACATCAGATACTGGAACAGTTCATATAAGGTAGCTACTGTTTTTTTCATCTGACCCATATACCTTAGCATTTTAAATAGAAAACATAAGTCATCTTGTGCAGTTGTGTACATTCACTAAAGCTCTGACATATGAGCTGGCAACAGCCCATCTTCTTATGCACACCAAGCAGGTCAGTTTATTACCCTATAAAACATGAACTCCTACCAAGTGCTGGAAATAGTACAAGTTGTCTTCTTCAGCAAAAGAAAGGTGAATGTTTGATTAAGCAGATACCTTCTGTCTATAAGCAGGATGAATACTTACGATTAAGAGCACTGTCTGGCACTATTTACCTTTGGGTACTCTGAGAAGGTATTAACAGCAAATAGCAATAAACATTTTATTCACTCACTCAAAGACCAGTCAGTGCAGAATAGGAGTGGCTTAAGTTCATATGGAAGGAAATAGATTTTGAGAATCTAAACCTAGCTGTAACACTGACGTAATCTGAGCTACAGGCTGTAAGCAAAGCCTTTTGCATTGTCTTGTTTTGGAAGTACAACAGCTTTGCCACATACTCACACTAAACACAAGAAAACTTCTGGAAGGGAATGTATTCCAAAGCATTCAAAGATTTTACAGATACCAAAGCTGAAGTATTATATTTTTCCTATTACGAGACAGCAA
Source organism: Pampusana beccarii (assembly GCA_013399365.1). Taxonomy (NCBI): domain Eukaryota; kingdom Metazoa; phylum Chordata; class Aves; order Columbiformes; family Columbidae; genus Pampusana; species Pampusana beccarii. The sequence continues at coordinate 1,990,055 of VWYH01001497.1, forward strand.
TAAGAACTCTATAGCAACTGCTTAATAATTTAACTTTTATCTTAAGAAACAGGAGAAGTGGGACAACATGACTTTCCTGCGTACGTTACCTAACTAGATACCATGCATCAGTTATTCCTACTCAGGCATATGTGAACAGTTAATCTAGTATCTGTGGTCAAAGAAAATACAGACTGAAAAAAAAAAACAAAAACCAAAGAGCAGGAGCAATGCTGCTGCTGAAACAGATTTGACTAGAGGAAGGATATCTATCAGCCTTCCTCTGTATTTAGCTAGCAGTAGAAAACATCAGAAATAAAAGAAAAGCAGTGCGTGATCTGTATCTCACCAAGAGTGTCACCAACTCAGTCTCATAAATAGCTGCCTTACAGCGCTTGCTGCTAACAGTTTGGGATGGTTTAACAGGATAGCATGGATCCTGTAGGGATCACAGAATCACAGAATGGCTGGGGTTGGAAAGGATCTCTGGAGATCATCTAGTCCAACCTACCTGCTAAAGCAGGTTCACCCATAGCAGATTGCACAAGAATGTCTCCAAGTGGGTTTTGAATGTCTCCAGAGAAGGAGACTCCACAACCTCTCTGGGCAGCCTGTTCCAGTCCTTATTCAGCAAGGATGCACCCCGCTGAATAAGAAAACCTAAATAGGCGTATAGTGACTGAAGCCTGATTGAAAAACTAATGCCTGCTGAGAAAAAGATGCCTGAAGAAAACAATTTTCATAGATAAATGACCATCTTTAAGTTCCGAATGGCATCTTATTTCTCACATCAGTCATTAGAGCTTGTGGGATCTGAGGGAAAAAAAAAACACACCAGAAAACCAAAACATCTGTGACAGCAGTCCCAAACCCATGACTCATGAGAACCACCTTGCCATAAAGAATTCTAGGTTTGCTCACAACCTAGAAGTTGTGAGAGTAAGTTATGTCTCATTAGGCAGAAAAAGTTATGCTTTGCTCAGCAATATCAAACTTTACTCCTGTCAGTCTGAGAACCTTGCTTTTAAGATTGGTCCCCATAAGTCACTGAAGTATGGGCTCATTTATGGAAGGGATATGGTTTCAGTACAAGGAATATTTGAACAGACTAAGGCTATTCAGGCTCGGGGGGGNTAGAAGAAAAATCCACCGAGAAGAGACATTACAAGCAAGTTTCCAGCAGGTGGACAAAAACTGCTATGACATCAATTCAAAATGGTTCACACATTTTATCTTAAGAAACTGTTGTTGTTTTTACTTGTCACACCATGTTCTCAGGGTAACTAAAAAAAACAAACAAACCGAAAAAAACACATATCAGTTCTGCTTTCCAAAAGCCAGCAAAGGTTGGCAGGTTCTCCAGTGACAGCTCAGATGGCTCCAACTGCAGCAATCTTCACAACGTCTTCTGTGCTGTAGAGAAAGCATCATTGCAGTGCTTCTCCCAGTTACAGTAAACATGGTGACAGCAGTCACCAGCATGGTGAGAAAGAGGGAGCAGTAGAACACATTTAAATCACAGTGAAAACTGAAGAAGATTCCTTTCTGTTCCTAAATATTCACAATTCACACAAAAGGAACTTCATAAAAAAATCTACTAAAGACTCTCTCTGGAAGCAAAGCAAAACTGCAGAAACTATAGCGGGCAGTTTAGGACAGTCTTCTGAAAAAGACTGAAAAGAACTAACTCAGGCCCTTCAGACATAACCAGAAGACTGGAGCTCTTCAATAAGGACTTTTTATGTGTGACTGCAACTCAAAGGTATTATACAGTAATACACTTTCACAGATAACTGAGGTGACAGTACTTGCTGACACAGAGAAAACGGAGAACTGTCCACAGACATTCACAGATCACCTTGAACTTGAGTAAAACTCAGCAGGCAAACTACCCACTACAGCGTATTAGAGATTTGCTATTTGGGGACTAAAAGTAGTAGGCATTCTTGCACAGTGATAACAGGTATTTTTACTTCATGTTATTGCTGTGTTATTTTAAAGCAAGACAACAGGAATCTCTTACCCACAGCTCCCCACCAAGACACATTCTTCCACTACAGGCTTCACAGAGACAGGCATTAAGTATTTATAAACCAGCTGAGACTATGCTAAGCTATAAGGTTTATTGACAAAGAAAAGTTACTAGTGAACTCAGACATAAGGCAAGTGCTATATAGTACTGTATTTAGTCCATCTTGAGAAGTCCTGTTTGTCTGATGTCCAAGTGATAGGTTTTAGCTTTGGGGTCTGGTCCAGCAGCAGTTATTGTTGCTGGAGCTCTAGTATGGAAAGGGGACACTGCACAGAATTCTGAATTGCTGGTTGCGAGAAGAGCAGTGGCCTACTAAATGTGCAAGGTTTTATCTTCCACTTACCTAGATATGTCTTCTACTTATCTAGGTGGCAGTTAAAGAAATGTTTGTCCAGCACATATAGTGCAAAGGCTTTACAAGTTCTTCATCTCGTTCTTTCCCTGTCAATAGATAATGCTGTAGCTCGACATTTAAGACACACATACACATGCTTCCCCTTCCCAACACCTACAAAGATCAACAGAAAGCTTTTTTCATAAGAGACAAAGGATGGGGTCTTTCTCCTCCACTCTAGCCACCGTTACATTGAGGCACTGGAATTAGTTAATTACATCCTTGAACTTCAAAAATTGAGCTTGGTTTGGAAAGACACACACACAGCTGTCTGCCCTGCATCTCAGCAAGAGCAAACTGATCTGCTTTTGTTATATTCAACACATTATGTGAGCAGTTCTAGAAAACATCCAAATAATTAAAATCACTTCAGCTTCATAATCAAAAAGAATCTATATTGATCACTACATACACTCCAGATCACGGGATAAGGGACAAGTGCACAACCACTGCTTCAGGATAAGGTTCCATGAAGACAAAACACAGAAACCTCAGGTGCTCTTACTGGCGTTCCAGAACCCTCTACTCATTCATTTTAAAAAACGGAACGGGTTTGTTATCCTTTACAAAACCTTCAATGGAAAACCAGCCAACAGCAGCAGCAGCAGCAAACTGACAGGTTATGCAATGGCTGAAAATTCTCCATCAAGAAAGATTATGTCTTGCACATTAAACAAAAAGTAAGCTTTGCTAGAAAGCAAGAAGGCTTCTGAGGATGAAGCTTAAGAGACTTAAAAATGTGAATTCATTAAGCTGTTCCATGAGATCTGGCATCAGCCTCTGTAGCAATTAATTCACTGCACCTTCTTTGACTCTTCCTAGGCCAGAAAGAGCTTAACAGATATATTGCACTATATGATGAGGCATGAATCTTCTAATGCATGAATTTCACAGATCCAAAGTAGGGCACACAAGAGGAATGAGCTGTGTCACCTTCAAAGCAGGTCAGTTACTTTAAGACTTGCAACAGGAGGCAAAAAAAATCATTTGGTAATTTTGAAAGCACTTCCATCATTCTTAGATCTCTATTCAAAGTTCCTGCCTCCAGTTTGCCTGATTATAAAATTAAAACCATGACAAAATTCATAGGGGCCTTTAGAGAAATGCAGAACCACTGATGGGAATGGAGGGTTGAAAAAACAAACCTGCATGCTACAGATGGCTCGTTGCTACAGGTGATCATGGTGGCTTACATTAAGAGAAAAATTTACTCTTAGAAAGGTGTCAGTGTCAAAGAGAAGAATATAACAAATTAATTATGTAGTTCTTTGGGAAGCTTTTGGGGCTTTGAGGCTTGTGATGGATCAGTTCTGACATGTAAGGAGGCTTGAACTCCTAAGTTTTTTTCCTTGTTGAAACATTCATAAGGTATTTCTCCTTCACACATTCTATGGTACCTGGTATAAGAGCTGAGAAAGAGGATGTAATGACTCACAGGGAATACTTGTAGAGGCTGTGCTTTCTACCCAACAACGTGCTTCCGTGAATTTCTAAGGTACCTTCTCTTTGGTCACGCTAAGCTGAAACCAGACAATGAGTTGTAAAGCTCTTAGTAAGTACATACAGAGCCAACACGGCTGTACAAGTCTTGTTTCTTTCAGGAGGGAAGCCAAAAGTTTAAATGCCTTCTCACCTCAAATTCCACTGTAGACACGAAGCTAGTCCTGTATTTGTAAAAATACTGAAGTGAGTTAGATTGCTGTGTTGCCTCTACTCAAGATTTAGCCCCAATGCTAGAAAAATTCTTCACTACATCTTCTACTAATCCATGTTACTAAGACTCAAAGTCCTAGGCACTAAATTTAAGGTTAAGAATGGAGTAGGTTTTGAAAGTGGATATACAATGTTCTTTCACTAGAAGTAAAAGCCCAAAGGTACTTTTCCTCTAGTCTCTGCAAGACAATCAAATGCAAACTAAAAAAACTACTCACCATTGCTGCTCTTCGAAAATATAATAAATAAGAATTGTGAGCAGTGGGTTGTGGAAAATCTGCCATATCCCTCAGTTCTAAGTTCCGACAGTTTTTAGCAGTGTAAATTACTGATTGTTAATTTGGGTTTAGCTTTAACTTATAAACACTAAACACCTAAGTGTAAGGAAGTACTATGCTCAACACAAATTTAAAAGCTGCAAATTATTATTGGACACATTTATAGTCCACTAGTAATTTTAGAAATTAAGTAAAAATTGCACAGAATTTAGCAATCTTTGAGAATCTCAGCATTAAAGAACTAACAGAGGAGGAAAGAGCCAGAAAAACATGAGCTAAAACCCAAAAATCACAGGGTCTCTCTAACCAGTAAAAATATCTACTCTTGGAGATGGACATCTGGAATGGATAAGCATTTTTCAGTGGGTACACTTAAGTTCTTATGTTAACATGAAACAGAAATTTCATTCCTTATTCAAAACTTCCACTAAAGACTTGCAAAATTTTCATAGTGTTTTTTTTTTCTGAATAGGACTTCAACAGAAAGAAGCAGAGAACTGAAGTGAGTCAAACTAGGAGACTGGGTCAATGAGTGAAACATTTAAGACTGGAGTTTAATCGACCTTATTCCTCTGAACTCTCTCTTCAGTAGATACAGTTGTGAAATGACAATGGTTTATGAGAACTTCCACTGTCGGAAGACGCCTGATAGAGGCTTCTGCAATATTGTATGAAAAGTTCTAAGGGAGTTCTGGTGTATCTGTAAATGAGCAGAGCTTAAAACTAAACTTGGAAACAAGACAATTCTATGATTAAACTGCAGGGTAATACCAAATACAGAAGTTTCTCCATATATCAGCATGGCTACCAGTAACACAGAATAATCCCTGAACACACAGCTCCATAAAGGCGGCTTTAAAAGCACCTTCAAGAAAGATTCCAAAGCCATCTAAGACTGTTTTGTCAAACACATATTTAGCCACACTTAATAAACAGGAAACAAAGAAGAAATGGTAAGGTTTTTTAGTGGAGATTACGTCATTTCACCATCCAAGCCTTCTACCATCCCACAGAACACCACAGTTCCCCCTAAATAATTTTTAAACTGATGCAGAAATAAAATTCACCTGCAAAAGGTTATTAAGCATGCAGAGTATTTTCTGCAAGAACAGTGATATGAAAGAAGGCTTAAGCCTCTCTCTCTCTTTACCTCTTTTATTTTCTGTAGCTTTAATCTTGTAAATTGCCCTCTGACATCTGTCATAACCTATTATGTCGCACTACTGATGCTAGTAAATACAAACCTAAAATTCACTGGTTGGTGAAGTGACACACTGCACAGCCCAAGGGTTCATCTCCTTCAAGAGAGAAAGTCTATCACTATAAATATTTTATGGCACGAGCTGTTCCATGAGGGAAGAATTTTATTTTTTACTTGCTTTGTGGTTGTATATTAGGATAGTTCCAGAATCTACATAGCTACTGAAGGTCATTAATATTTCTTTAAGTTATGCTAGAATTTAACACAGAATTTGAAAAGCTAAGAAAATGTAGCAATCAGTGGTTACTGGAATACTTTCTAGCTGTCTGCAGTAGGTTCAAAGTACAACCTGATGCTGGACTTTTAAATGTTTAATTACACAGATTTAAAAAAGGAAGGTGAATACAGATTTCTGAAGAACCTGGATTAAGTACTTTTGTTCTTGATCTTCCATTTGTTGTAATATGAAGACAAAAGAAAAAAACGTAACTGAGATAGTAACTGAGTTTGTAATTGTAACCAAATTGTAATTGCAAACAAAATTGGAAACATGGCTAAAAATATCTGTGGGTTTGGTGGGGTTTTTTTTTGCTTTGATACAAGCAAAACTGACAATGCAGGGCACTTGTGTCAAGCCACAAGCGATGAGATTCCATTCTATGACTCCCTGTCTGAAGGAACTATTCTGAGGTCTCCCTCTTCACACATTAACGCCCCCTCACTGCAGTCACAGAAATGTGACACAGAGCCACGCTAAATGGGCTCCGGCTCAGCTGTATAACATGCCAGTTGCCAAGACTTGCTTCGCCCAGAAATATCTGAAATACATATGCATGGTCAAAAAAATATTTGCAATTCCAAATGTTTTCTTGCTTGAGTGGCTAACAAATGGTCTTCTCTTAGAAGGCACATCTTTATCTAGATCAAAGCCACTTCTGAGAGGGCCAGAAAAGACCTTTGGAGATCTGCGAATTTATATACACAATATGCTTTTGACACATTAAGCCCCAGAACAAGATCACTAGTTTTTACCTCCTCTTCTTTGCGGATATTGCACTGTACAGGAGTCACTTTGGCAGGACTCATGGAAGAAAATGTAGCATTCAGTTCTTCTGCAGCAGCTTTTAATCGGTCAAATTTACGAGAGGCAATAACAACACTGCAACCTGTAGAGACAAAATGAAACACCCTTCAGCCAACACGGTTAAAATTACAGTTACGCTAGGTTTTTAATAACATCATAGAGATATCTTGTAGGATGTTCATTTATTAGTCACTGACTAGAAGATACAGCGTTGAATTTCTTGCAAGAGAGAGAAATGACTGATGTCAGGTGCTTCTTAGCAACAAGATCCCGCTGTGCCAAGAAAAAAGCAATCAAAAAAATGTCCACGAGGTTCCCTCTCCTTCCTGCAGAAGGGAAGATAGCCTGTGAGCTGCAGAGTCAGCAAAGTAGCTTTCAGACATCACTTTTGCTGCCTTTGCTCACAGCTGCCTCATTTATCAATTATGTGATTTAAAGATGTTTCAGCAGGTCTTGATTACAAAAAAAATGCTTGCTCCTAAAACCACAAAAATAATCTTACTGTATGTCTGGCTGTAATTTTGATTAGTAGTGAACAAATGTAATCCTCTGCTTTTTAACCCTACAGAGGCTGAAGGAAAGGATGATAGCCTCATGAGATTAATTCTTATCTGCAGACTACAGACAGCAGGAACAGAGGCTTCTCTGTGGCACAGCCACACGCTGTAAAACCCTTGCTCAGAAAGGAGAGGGGAAAAATAGGCAATAGCTCAAACCGGTTTTTTTCTCCAGCACCTAGAGGCAGAAGGACTCGTTCTAGAGAGAAAAACAAGGCAGGTGCCAAATTAATGGCAAACACTGACACAACAACTAGTCTAGCTTCTGTCACACCAGCGGACTCAGGACACCTTTAAGGCTTCAGCAATTCCTACTACACAGACCAAAACAGACCACACCAAATAAAGTCCTAGTGCAAATCCAGTAGGTATGCAATGTCATATTATGGATAAGCAAATGACTAGCTTCCACTGCCATGCAGGCAAGGAGGTCTTGCTCCCAGTTCCCTCCTTTGATAATCTGAGCACCTAGCAGAAGTCATCCCTTCCTCATACCAACTCTGGTGCTCATCTGCTTTAACATAGACCAATTCAACACTCTCAACCAGCCAAAAAAAATGTTACCAGCTTGCCAGGTGCTTTTTTTTTAATCTTTGTTGCTATTTTACTAAGTGGAATTTGGCCTCTCATGTGATCAAACAAACACCAGAATCAACTCAAAATAACCAGTGAGAGTGAAGAGCAGCAAGCTGTTCATTTGGCTCATACTGTCTTGTGAAACTATACATAAAACTAAAAATAAAATTTTAAAAAAACCAAACCAAAACAAAAAACAGAGGAGCTGAATTCTTCCAGAAGGAATTGCTGCAACTATATATCCCTAGGAATGGGAGCTCCACCTTTAATCAGTGGCCATCTTATAACAACGCATGTAGATACTAGTCTCTGAGGTATCCTAATTTTTAAATTAAGAACTCTAGTCACTTACACAACCACCTGACTAACGCAAAGCTGATAAAATGGCACACACAATTACCAATTAACACTAAATCACAGTAGCACAGTTGTATTTATCAACTGAAGTACTTATTAAAACCCACATTGATAGAATAAGGTCCAGTAAGATACTGTATTTTTGCTAAATATGTTAACTGGGGGAGAGGGAGATTCTAACTTACTGAAGAACACTTGATAGCTACTGTACAAGCTGACACTACTTCACTTATTTTTCTCCGCAAAGAATGACCAGACCACTTCCTGATAGGGTCGGAGAGAAAAGGTCACAAGTTTCCAGATGAAAGGTTTAAATCTGTCCAGAAGACTTCAAAGGAGACTGGTTATAGAAACAAAGTACATCATGACTGGCATTATCTGTCACTGCTCCCTCAGGCATTCTCTGTCCAGCCAGTCCCCCCTCCAAAACCAATACAGCCTAAAGCGCAAGGTACACATGGAAATAGTTACTGGTCATATGCTTGTCAGGAGCAGCCAGTAATTCTGCAGGTGAAGAAGTTTACTCAGACTTAAGCCATAGCTCTTTCTTCACTTTCTCACATATGCTTTGCAGAGACTTGTAGCGTTGTTTTCTATTTAGGATGTTACGGACACAGGGCTTCTGTTATTTGTATTTTGCTTGAGAAAATAAGGCAGATCAAATTAAGTACAATTTTAAGGTAACTGGGGAACACCATCAACCAACAGCATGATGATGCTTAAAAAGCACCTCTTTAAGGGTGCATATAAAGACACTTTAAAAAAATACTTAGTTCCCCAGTAATACAAAGGTAACAGAACCAGCCCTCCCTTCAGCTCCACAGAGCAAGGGGAAAGCTGGGGTGACAAAGTCCAGGAGACAAAGAGATATCTCCCAGCACAGCGTTAACAAAGAAAGCTCTTTATCACGCAGTGAAATGGCGCGGTGCACGTTTCGACAGTGTGAACCACGGGCAGTGTGGCACCGTGAGGCACAACGCTAGTGCTGGGGCATCCAACAATGGCAATAAACATGACCTGAAAGCATTCTGATGCCGATGATCCCTAGCACTTATGTGGAAATCTGCAGAAAAGGTGTTGCAAGGTGGATGGATGACTTGAAGATTGCCTTTCACTCCAGATTTTACCATTTCTCGGTAATCAGCACTGAAAGAAAACCCACAAAGCGCACACTGAAGATATACTTTAACTTCAGGACATTCCTGTCACAAGTACTGAGAGAGAAGCACCATTGCTCTAAGCTTACTGTGTGGACAACAGCTCAAAATCTTACTACTCTGCAAGACTTAGTTCAACAACCAGACAGATCCTGCAGCTAATCGAGACGAAAACCCACTTAAGAGGGAATACAAGAGAAAGGGTCTGGGTTCAGTGTAACTTCACTTTGACCGCTGCAATTTAAGTGCCCCATCTTTTAAGTGTCAGAGGGTCAATGACACCACATCAATCCCACCTCGTCCCCATCGCTATTCACCGACTCCCGTCACAACGTCCCACCCACAAACCCCTCACAGCCCCGCTGTCCGGGCGCTGTCCGGGCGCTGTCCGACCCCACCCCACCTTCCCCTCACCCACCCTGCTGCGGAGCCCCATCCCCCGCCCCGCGCCCACCTAGCGCCAGCAAGTCGGCGGCGATGGCCTTGCCGATGCCGGTGCCGCCGCCGGTGACGATGGCCACCCTCCCGCGGAACAGCCCGGCCGCCAGCAGCCCGCGCGCCGCCGCCATCTTCCCCCCCTCAGAGCGCCGCTCGCACAACGGCCTCCACCCCGCCACGTGACGAGCAGCCCCGCCCGCGCCGGGGCTCAGCGCCGGGCACTGCGAGCGGCCGGCGGTGCCGGCAGCGCTACCGGGGCCCCGCCGGGACACCCCGCGGTCCTGCGGCGCGGCATAGCGCGGCACCGGGCACCCGCGGGCGGCAGGTAAGGGGGCGGTTACCCACGCCCGGGTCCGGCGCCGGGGAGGGATTGGTTCTCAGGCAGCGTCCTGCTGCCTCGGGGTCGCCCCTGCCCGCGGGAGCCTCGCAGCAAACCCACCATCCGCGGTTTCATCTGCCATGAGGGGAGGTGGTTTAGTGTTCTCCTGTACCGTTTCGGGTCACCTTCCCCAGCGGCGCGGGGAGATGCCCTCGGGAGCGCGGGGAGCGGAGCCCCGGCCCGGAGGAGCCGGCGTGATGCTGTGGAGGTGGCGCGAATGGCACCGAGAGCTGCGGTGCAGGGACCCGCGGGCGGAGAATCCTCTCCCCTGACCGGCACTTTGTCGGGAAGAGGCCGTGAGGGCTGCGGTGGTACCATTTGCCACGTCCCTGACATAGCCTTTTGTGCCAAAACGCCCTTATGGTGTTTGGTTTTGTTTTTTTTTTCACTTAAAACGCCCCTCAGTAAGCTCAGTATTAATTATTCAGTTGACACAGAGGAAAGCCAACGTTATTTTCCCTTCTATTCCACAGTGAAGTGACAGAGCATCATTGTCCATTGCAGGTGATTTTAACCAGCGCTGATGTGCCCAGGAGCGTGTGTGTGCATATTCAGTATCTTTCCAGGCATCTCCTCTGTCCTTTTTAATAGAAGAGATGTTTGAAAGTACATCTCAATTTTGTCCTGTTATTTTCACCATAGGGGAGATGGCTAATTTGAGAAGAGACGGAGAATTTTTTTTAAAAGACATATAAGTAAAGTGGGAGAATCGTCGAGTCTGTTTTAGTTTTCTCATTTGTCAAATAGATTTGTTTACTTCTCCCTAAACATGTTCTAAGGTTTAATACTTTAAATCAGAGACAATTGTAAGATAGCATCTTCATCCTGAAATGCAGTGTGTTTCAAAGGAAGCTGTCTGCCTTAGCTTTAAGTGTAGGGAGGGGAGGCATGGAGAAGTTAATGATGTGTCCAGACTCATTCAGCAAAGGGTGACAAGACAGGAATAGACTTCTGCATGGTGACTTAGGCCAGTGAGGCAACCGTTAGGCAAAGTTGCCTTCTGGGTGGGTTAATGTTTGCAGAATACTTAAATATTTTAAAGCACAGTATTACTTTCTGGAGGCAAAATGTGAAGCGCTGTGGGTGACAATGCAAGAATTTTTTTTTTTCCCTTTTAATTATATTTCACAATCTGGAGACTCCACAGATCCCCATTAACTGTCTCTGGCTGCCCTACATATTTTAGGCAGGCTGTATCAGAGCGATCACTAATTAATCCCAGGGAGAAGCACTCATCTGTGCTAGTGAACTAGATCTTCATATTCCAACCTGCCTGCCATACCAACTGAGCCGCAGGCCACTAAGGAAAATCCAGTGGGCCTTCCTGCTCATATGACTTGCCTGTTTTCAATGTTCTTCCTGGAGAGCATTATCAGATTATTTTTATTCCTATTGGGATAAACTGCTTGGGGTTTGGCATTTCTCACTAGCCATAGAAATGCTATAAATAAGGGCCTGAACATGTGAGTTAAGGTTCTGTGAGTGATGGGTAGGAGGAGAAAGGGGAAAAGCACAAAGACTGGAGAGTAAGGAAGCGAGAAAAGGAGACATCCATTCCTTGGCATTCAATGGAGGGTCAAATAATCAACGCTTACAGATATTTTCAGCAAGGCAATGGCTTCTATTCACTGTTGTGTGGGTTGCCTTTGAACCAAGGATTCAAAGTGTACTTTGTATGAGTCGATTTTACTCCAGTGGTTGAAATTCAAAATTATTTAAGCTGAAAAGAAGAAAATCTTATTAACTGAAATCAATTTTAATCTTCTCCTATGCTTGTACTTCCTTATTCACAAAGGAATGTTCATTTTCTTTTATTGGTGGCATTAAAACATGTTGGTCTGTTACTACATGCAGCAGCCATAGTGGTAAATTCAGTGAGCAGAAGGCTCTTCTTACATATTTATGTTATTCTGTAAACTTAATGTTCAGATTCTTAATTTTTATGTGGTAGGAAATAGTGTCTGGTTAGACAGCTGATTTATTTATTTAGTATGTGTCAGCTTGCATTTAGAAGAAAATAAATCTGCATTTAAAGCCTCAGAGTCTTCATTTTTTGAAGTTAAAAACCATCTGTGTTTTTTCCTTGGTATATCTATCACTTAAAATATGAACCATTCAAAAATCAAAATGACACATTTAGGAAAAAGAATTAATCAGTAGGTTTTTTTCAGTTGTCAGAGTTGTGAGATTAGCACGTCATTCTTCAACATCTAGTTTTTTATTTATAGACTGAAGAGGAAAAAAAACTAGATTTCCTGTGTTTAAAGCTCCCAAGTCGTGTCTTGGCTTTGAAAGAACTAGTTCAATTTGTTGAGATGAACAGGAAATTCTGTGTTTTCAGAAAAGGCTACTTTTGTCAAAAGCTGGTTTTGTGCTTTGCCAGCCTGTGGCTCAGCTATTCAGCTGGTGACACCTGCCAGTCCAGTATGCTGCCGTGCTTTAAAAATCCTGGCAGCGCTATGTACTGCCTTAATAATTCCTTATCGCCTGCTGTCCTTCAGGGGGTCTCTGCCCTCCCGTAGCTTGTAATCCACGTTGGCAAGGGGGAGGTCTCAGAGCTGTTGAATACCAACCTGATGTGAGAAAACAGCTCCAAGCAGGAGAGAAACCTGTGCAGGATCCAAACCCTGGGAGAGGAATCCCTGGGGCCTGCAGTCTCACAAGGTGGTGACAGCAGAAGAGATTTCATGAAAAGCATCTCAGTGCCAGAAATAAAACTTTAAGGGCAAAGACGATTTCTGACAGAGGGTTTCTGCTAGTTAGCCCTCAGAAAGAATATCTTGCACTCCAGCAGGCTCTGCTTTCCCAGAACCCCACTCTTATGGATGCTCCTGGTTCACATCCTTCTTCTCCTGGGATACCAAATTGCACAAAGTGTAACAACAATCATTTCTTCCTCCCCATACCTGTTACAAGAAATGCCTGGACTGAGCCAAAACCAGATGAAAACTGGTATGAGTTTCTGTTTTTTTACCTCTCTGGACCTTTCTGTGGGATTACACAAAAGGCCTTTTTGGAAATCCTTGCTATTGGCACCTTCTGTCTGTGCATTCTCTGCTGTGGCTGTTTTTGCTTTCATCATCTCTCACCAGCAAGTGAGAGCCTTTCTGAAGATGGAGAATCTACTCAACACAGAGTTTGTAGTGGTGCAAGGTGTAAAATATCAGCATCAGACACTTTGAAACTGGTACATAGGCAGGTTTTCTAAATAATCACACACCCTGCTAATCTATACTAATATATATATATATATAAACAATCTATAGTAATATACATCATACTAATTATCCTGATGCATTCACTTGTCTGCAATTGAAAGACCTGCATTTTTAATACCCTGGCATCATGGATCTGTATCTGCACCAGCTGAGAGTCCCCTGAGCCAACTAATTCCTGCTGCTGGAGATACTGTCTAAATATCTTAGATTATATTTACTGTGCAATGCATTAAGCAACCCTGAATCACTCCCAAGGGAATCTTCCAGTTCTCTCTCTGTGCAGTTTGGCTGTTCAGCAATTCCTGGGCCATAGCTGGGCATAACGCGGAGAAAGCACCGATCTGAATCCCCCAGATATCTTGCCCAAATAAAAACTGTGGCATGTAGTTTGATGTAGATATTTTTCAGATAATCCTCTCCAGAGTGGATTTACAATTGACAGGTTTTCTATTGGGCTGCACAGCTGCAGCTTCTTGCTCTCTAATTGCAGGTATTTCTGTGTGGTGTCTCCTCATTTTGTCTGAGTGAAGCACTTGGGTGTTTTATCATGCCAGCACAGAGCAGGAAAGGAGACTGAGCTGATCAGGGATCTTCTGAATAGGAAAGGAAGGCAAAAAAAGCCCAAGGTGCTAACAGAAATCCTAGTTTTTAGTTATGGTAAAGGTCAGGCATCCATGCATGAAAACATCCTGGCAAAGAGCACTGCATGATTCCCAAAGAAAAGGATTTGGAGGTCTTGCAGTCTTTCACTGCAATAACCACCTGCCAGCCAGGTCTCTAGCTAGCTTGGGCTGGGCTGTCTTGCATCAGCACAAGTGCTTCTCACCCACCATGGCTCTGCGTTCTTCAGACTTAGCAACTCCCAGTGTTTCCACTTGCATATGTGTGTGGATATACACTGTGTAGCAGGTGTTTCCTCTGCACTCTGGGAAGGGAGGTGAGGGGTTTAAAAATCTGTTTTCATGTACTACATGCTTGATCCGTTGTTGCCTTTTTCTAGGCAGCTGCCCCGTTTGATGTGTGGAGCAAGCTCCTAGTGCATCTTCCAATCCTGTTTAATATGAAGGCTTCAAATTGAGGTTGGATCAGGTCTTAAACCAATAAAACCAGGTACTACACCTGATCCCAGCTTAAGGGCCCTGCTGTGGAAGGAGGATGCTGGGCTCAAGTTGGTGGGACCCACTTGGTTCAGCTGTTCCTATGGTAATTTGTAATCCAGCAGTGACCTGGTGAGTGGGTTTGGAATTACAATGAGCATCTCCTGTTTCAAGGTGCAGGATGCACTGCTTTGGCAAATGCAGAAGTGAGAGGTAAAGCAGGGGAAAAGAGAGAGCATGTCTCCACTTTATCATTGAGGTTTTTTTCCTACGGTATTTAGAGACATATGTTAAGTTTATTCAAGATTCTTATCTAAACCACTTAGATTACTTTGAGGATTTCAAACCAACCTCCATTTCCAAGTCATCTTTTAAAGCCTTGGTTCTCTTTAAAGACTAATGTGCATATGCCATTCATTGACATTTTTAGTATAGTATAATAAACATGAAGAAACAGTTCTCATCCCTGTGGAGGCAATGGGAAGCTTTGAGTCCTTTGTTTCAAGTTTTATTTCTAGAAGTCTGGACAAAGAAGTGGGGCCACAACAGAGAGACAGCACTTCAGACTTTCGTTCTAAAAAAAAAAGTAGTACAGTTTGCAGATTTTGAAAAAGTTGGCACGCAAGAAAATTGATTAGGCATTTCATTTAATATAAAATAAAAATGCACAGCTGTTCTTGTATGCTGTTTTCCAGCCTTCAGTAATAGTGATCTACACAGCAGTTATTCTTCTGTGACATTTGGAAAAGTTATGGAACAGCAGAAGAAAATAAAAAGAACTGATTCATAAAACAGATACTCTCTAAAATGTCCTTGACTTTTAAAAAAATCCCTTGAAAATGTCATCCAGAAAAAATTTAGTGATAATACTTGGGAACACCTTTCTTCGCTACTTTTTTTGTTGTTTTGGCTGTATCTGTAGCGTACTGTCAGCATTTGGGTGTCTCACGGAAGGACGGCAGGGAGAGCAAGCGGCCTGAGCTGCCCAGCATGGCACCAGGAGCCAGCAAGCCCTTAATCCACCCCCAAGCAAGCCTAGCCTTGCTGCATGTGCAGCTTCGGTGGTGGTCGACCCATTCTGGCCAGTGCAGGTCCGGCTCATTGTGCCCGCAGGACTGGTCCAGAAGCTGCTCAGCATTGCTAGTGTGGGGCAGTGCTGGCACTAGTGCCACTTGCTGACAGGCAGGAGCCGTGTGCCAGTGATGCATCACAAGGACTGGGCCAACTTGGGTCTGTCGGTGCTTGCCTGCAGAGATTGTGTTGCTTGCCCACTCCTCCCTTTGCTTTTAGCTTGAGCTTTTAGCACCCTTTGCTCCTGAGGGGAAGGCGTAAGGCAGGGGGCTCCATTAGCAAACACCCATAACATTTTTTGGTGACATGAGTCATCTCACTGCATTGTCCCCTCTGCTCTGGTGCTCAGTGCCATCCTTTGCTTTCAGCAGTCCAGCCTGAGCTCTGCTCTATCGGATGCACCCCCAGAGAACAGTAATTTTTCTTGTCTCTCTCCAGAAAGTGTTTTGAAGCTTGTGGGTTAAGCAGGGAGGGAAAGATGGGTGTGATCTATGAGCTTTGCTGTTTGCTTTTTTCTGCTGGGATGACATAGGCAGACATTTCTCTTTGCGCCTCTTGTTATACAGAAACTCAATGCAGCTGTGTAATGGGCTGCTGCCACGAAGGGTAGTTGTTCTCCCCTTCCTTAGACATTCTTTCCTCTAGGGGTAGCTGCATGGTGATCCTGATGAGGAAATCCATCTGGCTGAAAATAACATTTTATTTTCTTTTAAAATGCACAAGAGTTATTTTCAGTGAGATAAATCCCCCTGTCAAACTCACCAGAAGCTGCACAGAAGCTAGTACTAATAGGGACGGGCTGTCCTTGCCTCACCTTCTAACATGTCATTCATCACATCCTTGAGTATTTGCTAGATTCAAGTAACTGTGTAATCTAGTTTGAGCCAGTTTCAGCAGGGTATGGTGAGGATGCATATGGGAAAGATCATGTGGAATCATTTAGGTATTTAAAACAGATCCAAAGCTGTTGAGGGAGCCCTACAGTTTGGCCCTCTACCAATGTAAGTTCTGAATTAAATGTGCCTTCTTACACAGGTCTTGCCACATGTTTTTGTAGGGCCTGGGGCTGAACATCCTTCATTAGACCAGCGTGTTTTGTCCTAACATGATTGACTGGTGACAAATATGTCCTGAACAGCTGGATGCATCTGATACCATCTATTTTTCATGTGTATGATCTGCCAGCAGATAACCCCTTTTAAAATACTGGGGACTGGAAATAATCCTTTGGGTAACATGCATCCTCAGAAACACACACATGCACAAAAACAGCGGTGGGGTGGGTGGAGAAGGGACTGGGGGTGGGGAGGCTACGGAGTAAAAGGAGCAGGCAAAGGAGGATCCGTGAGTAGGGAACTCTCTCTCCAGGTATCTCTCTGGGGTAAATTTCCCCTTGTCTCTTCCCCCCATCCTGGGCAACTCTCAGTGCTTCTAAAGCACAAGTTGGTTTTTGTTTCTGCAGATAACACCTACATGATGTGAGTGAAGACACAGTGCCATTTCTTCTTACGTGTTGTACATTTTATGTGGCTATAAAAATAAAAATTGATGCTCCTCGCTGCTTACCATCTACATTTTTTCCTCGCATATCTGTTCTGAGCAGCCATAAAAAGGTTACTTGTGCTGTAACAGGGATTTAAGATCAAGGATTTTATTATCTTGCGGGAAGCCTCTTCCTACCTGTCTGCATTCAAACCGGGTAATTTCTCTTCTGTGAGCAGCAGGATCAAGCCCTGAAAACCAGTGGAAAAAACTTCATTTGACCTAAATGGTGCAAAGCCAAGCTTTTAGGCTCCCGTTTTGTGTGTCAAAGACTAATACTGTCATGGGAAGCATAAGCAGCACTAGCTTTCCTGCATAGTAACAGAAGACTCTGCTTCTAAAAATTCCTCTACAAAGTGCTTTTACAGAGCTGCCTCCCCAGGGTTCTCCATCTGTTTTCACACAGAGGTCAATAACAAACTGTTTGGCTAATAAACTGTTCTCTGCTATCTCTGAAATGTGACCATTTCTTTTTCTTTCCTCCTGTGGACAGTTAGTAGGTTCCTGTCTGCCCCTATGCTCCCACATGGGAGACATCACTAATATCAGATGCATAGCAGTTGTCATGCTTCAGTTCCACAGCAAGGCTTTTAAGGGGTTAAGATCTCGGTGTATGGCCAAAAGAGTTGATGCTGTGGACAGCTGTGCAGTGCTGAGGGCTGGCCTTGTTTTTACAGGATGTAAAGAAAAGAAAGAAAGAAAGAAAAAATAAGCTTTGTGGACACTACTGTGATTTGTGCAAGAGCCCATGTTTTGTTTGCAACTATGGAGAAAATATTCCCAGGAAAAACAGGACTGGAGCGTGATCCTGGATGATTCACCTGCATCCCTGCGGGATGTGGGGCTGATGGTGGTGTTTTGAATTGCTGTGTTCAGAAGGTGTGGACCAGGTGGCAGAAGGTATCCCAGCTGCTCCATTGGCCAAAACAGATGAGAAAAGAATGAACATGTACTGTGAAAACAGGCTTAAGATCAGGAGGGATCTCTTGTGATTTTTCAGCCTGATTGCTCCCTAATAGAAGCCAGAGGCCTTCCCCACATTAACACCTTTTCTGATCAAGTACTGGTGATCAAACTGCTGCCAAGATACCGAGTCCAGATTTGGAAGTTTCCAGTGATGGAACAACTCTCTACAGCCCTCCATAATGTACATCAAGTGATACCTACCCACTTGGTTAACACACCCACCTAACATCTGCCCTGTACTTGTATATTTCAGCTTTTATCTTACTGCATCCTCATCCACTGAAAATAGAGATCTTTTGCATCATGTTTTTGTTTCTGATATAAACAGACCGACATCAGATTTTACCTCCTTGTGCCTTAAACAGAATAACCTGGACTGCTTCATTTCCTTATCCCAAGGGCTCTGACTCAGCCACAGTAATGGTGTTTCATAGGGGCTTGCCTCCCATTGCCCATTCCCTCCCCTCAGCTCAGGAGCATGAGAAGAAGAAACTGAGCTGCTACCACTTGATAACCCTGTTTTTGAGGTGTTTCTCTCTAGTCTTGGTGGTAACTCCCAGTGCAATAGCTGCGGTAGTGGGAATGGAGATGTCAGACAAAGCAAAATAATTCATCAGCATCTTCTGGTCATTAATCAGCATCTTGCCTGTCCGTGAGCACAAGAACTGGACACAGGTTTCCAGCAGCAATCCTGTCAGTGCCAGATTCAAAAGTAACAGCATCTTGCTCCTCCTTGCATAGTCAAGGTTGACATGGTCCTTTAGGCTTTGGCATCATACTGAGAACTGACATCAGCTTATCATCTGCTGTGGGTTTAACCAAGTTCGCAGCTGGATAAACTTCTAGGAAAAAAATGCCCAACCACAAATCTTTGCCTGTAACTTTGTGTTATTTTTAAATGTTACTGGCAAGTCATCCCATTTTCAAGGCAGTAGGGACTAAGCGTGGAACTACAGCCAGGAACTTTAGGAATCTAATCCCAAATCAACTTTTGTGTATCCACACTTTTAGTAGATCATCCCAGCAGTGATGCTTGTGGCTTATTTCTGGCTCCAAGCCTGCTTTCTTTTCACCACCTCTGGGAGGGGAATCTCACTGTTGTCTCAGGTGCTCATTGGGCTCAATAAGGTGATTTTAGGATTTCATAGATGCAAAATAGCACATTTTATTGTTGATCCTCAGAGAAAAATGTTAGAGCGTATCATACCTCCTGGATAAATTTACTACAAAGAGTGAGTTTATTCTGAATAATAATATGAATGTTTGAGTTCTTTAAAGCCACATGCAGACAACTGACCACAGTCTTAGCTGTTAAAGTGGTAAAATTAAAAGTTATGTGTGTGTGTATAAATGTATGAGGCATAAATAGTTGATCTAAAGTTCTGCAACAAATTTCAAAACAAACCAGCAAAATGTTACATTTGTGTAAAGACCAGAACCATATTGCCTAATCCAAAAATGCTCAACTTTTTTCTAGCATCTGTTCAAGAAAAACCATTTCCCCAGCATTGTGTGGGCTATAAATTATGATAACTTTATTTCTTAGTTTTCTGCTGAAGAGATGACTCAGATACTAAGCTGAAGCGTAATTATTGGTCATGTGCATTCTTTATAATGTTAATGTAGAAGTGTTAAATGTTAATGTAACAGAGCTCTTCAGAGCTGTTAAAACATTATTCAGTGTTTTCAGATTTGTACCTAAATACTTCATGAATACTTGGCACACTCAGTTTCTTAAATGTTATGAAATCTGAGAACCATTAATCCTGCGTCTTCCACATTCACAGAGCAGGATTTGTCTGCCCCAATGTGTGTATAATTATATGGTTTTTCCTTAGGCACCTTTCCCATAGATAACAGTGTCACTTGATATTGCTGTTAATTTTGCTTGAATGAGGAGTAACAAACTGAGCCCTTATATTTGTTACAAATATTTGTGAAGACCTGGGTTGTTTTCCCTGCACAACCAGAAGACTTTTCTGTGGTTTCCAATTCCCTCCCAAGTGAAATCATCTTAATAGTGATTTTGCTTTAACCCACTGTATATACTATATTTTTAAGGTTTGACAGCACTACATAATGCTAAATTGGTACAGTTTGAAACATTGTTCATTTTCACATAATTTGATTACTTTTTGTAACATCCTTGCAATAGTAAATCAGAAGGCCCTCAAAATGAGGAAGGCCAGCACCAATACAGCTATTGTAATTGCAGGATGAGCGCAGTGTTCCTCCTGCAGTTGTCTCTGATCCAGCCAGTCCCTTAAATCAGGCAACTTCTTTTTCTTGTATGGTTTCATTTCTTCATTCTCATGCATGTGGGCCAAAATTGTCTTCTGTTTGTTTCCAGCATTGCAGAAGAATGTTAAAATCACCCAGTAAGCTGTGCTTGTTTAATCTCTTCTTATAAATGTTAATACTCTTTCCTTTTCTAGTAGCTTTGCTTTATTATATTTAAAATTGGAACCTGAGAGTCAGGATTAGGTGACATACAAAACATGTGTGTATGTAATAAAACTGATGGTCAAGATAGTAGTAACGATCTTCACATGACATTTAAACCAGTCGGAAGTAACTCTTTATAGGAAAATTCTGGCAATTTTGTGTGCTTGGTAACAAAAAGACACTTCTGTCTCATTTTAGGCTGGGAATGGAGTGCATAGTTTGGATGTCAGCAGTGGGACATCTTACCAAAACAAAGCATCCGTGGGACTGTTGTCTAATCAATGACTTGTAAGTGCAGGAGCTATTAGATTGGAAACAAGTGCTACAAGATGCCAAGTGAGGTGCTTGAGAGCAGCAGTGGGATGGAGGAGACCGTACAGAAAGAGAGCAAGTCTGGAAGCCAGAGCCCTCACCGTGGCTCCCTGAGAAGGGCTGTGGCAACCACTGTCACCTTTGACGGGGAAGCCACTATGGACCGGAGGAAAAAGAAGAAGAAAGAGTCCCGTCCCGAGTCAATAATAGTGTATCGGTCAGAGAATGAGAATAAGGTAGAAGAAGAACAAGCAGATGAAGAAGGAGGGGAGAAGAGCTCTGAGGAAGGCTCTAAGTTCCTGGGTCAGTCCATGGCAGATGGTAGTGTATTCCTGGGAACAACCACTTTCCATAAACATTTTGTTGATGCCAGCGTGCACTGAGATCAAATGGAAGTGATTATGGGACCAACCGTCTCCAAGACTGCAGGCAAGGACAACTTGAGTTCATACATGAAAACACTCTGATAAAAAGCATCGAAGGCTGATTTGGGGTGTCTCCTGCAGTTCTTTGCAGAGGTTGGTTGTTGCCACATTATTGGTTTTAAATGTATGAACTGGTTGGAGTTGATTGAGAAAAATGCTGAACATGTTTTAAGCCAGTGATGCTGGCTTAAAACAGGGGCTGGATCAAGCCCCTGTCCATGTCTTAAACAACTGCCAGTTAAGTGAAAGGATGGAAACAAATGGATTTAGTGGCTCTACCTGTGATAGGGAGTTTTACTCATTATCTAGGATTTCCTGTTGCCTTCTGTTTGCATATTCTCAGCACAGCTTCCTCTTTAAGAGTGATTATTTGGCAAGGTCACTGTGGGGCATCTTGGAGCCACTTTCACTTCTGATGTCTGCCCTGGATAACCTTGCAGGGAAGATGTGTGGGAGGCAGGTCCGATGGCTAATCCTCTTGTGGTCAAGAGTGCAGGCTGAGAGGGGCTTAAATGTGAATGAATGCTCCTAGTCCATCAGCTGTACTGGATTCCCCCATGATCCCAACTCCTACTCTCGTGGCTTATCTGCTGCCCTCTTATTTTTGTGGGCCACTTCAAACTGCTCAGCCTCCTTTTAAAAGCTTCTGAAGACCTCCTTCCAAGCTAGTCAGAATTAAAACCAGGAGAACGTATATTTTAGCCTCATAGAAGAGTTAATGGCCGGTACCACTCCAGGGACCATCCTAAACCAATATCACTTGGAAGCTAAGGCAGTCTGTTTGTGACTTTAATACACATACCAAGACTCTCCTGTTTTGTGCCTTTGTTGATCCCTTAAAATGCAAATATAATTACATGAGAGTTTGGAAGGATTTTCTAAACTTTGAAAATCAATTTGGATTGTGGTACAGTGCAACTGTGAAGTTAAATATTAGCTATTCAAGTATAACTCCATGTGTGGATGTGTTTATTCCAGAACAAGAGCCTTAGTCATATTTATCTAATTCACCCCAAGTGTCCATGCTGTTCAGGAATAAATCTATGAGGGTACCAGGCAAAATAGGCATACCATTTTTTACTCACTTACTCTGTCTGTTCTCTTTCTCATCTACTCCTGTGGCACTTTCCCTTCACATATTGTCCCCAGTGCAGATGCTGAAGTCTTCTCCCATGTTATTTCTGTCACCTGGAATTCCTGTCTTCTGCCTCATTATCTCTTCTTGCATTTTGTTCTGTGATAATTTTCTTTATACTGCATTGCTTTTTGTGTTCCATCTTTTTTTTTAATTTAACTGTAACTCCATATACAGTATCTAATTGTCTTTGGAGTCGTTGGGGATTTAAACAAAATACTTTGTACAGAAAATAAAACTGATATAGATGAGTTTGTCTGTATTCACAGGTGTCTGGAACATGCCTTTAGACAGCCGATATGTCACCTTGACTGGAACAATCACCAGGGGAAAAAAAAAGGGTCAGATGGTGGACATCCATGTCACATTAACGGACAAAGAGCTGCAGGAACTGGCTAAGTCAAAGGAACCGCCTAAAGAGGATGTACCTGAGAAGAAGAAATGTGAGGTTGGGCTGGACAGAGGACCCCACATCATCCTCTGGACCATCATCTGCCTCCCTGTAATTTTTGTAGTGTCCTTCGTGGTTTCATTCTACTATGGAACCATTACATGGTACAACATCTTCTTGGTGTACAATGAAGAGAGGACCTTCTGGCACAAAATCACGTTTTGTCCTTTTTTGATCATCTTCTACCCAATTATAATTATGGTTGTGTCTTTTTCCCTAGGCCTGTACTCAGCTGTTGTCCAGGTAGCATGGTCCTTTGGGTACTGGTGGCGTGCTGTCAGGGATATGGAGAAGGGCTTCTGTGGCTGGCTCTGCAGCAAGCTGGGTTTGGAAGATTGTTCTCCGTACAGCATTGTCGAGCTGCTAGATTCTGACAATATCTCAGGTAGTCTCTCTGGCAAGAGCTCTGCACAGGGGGTTGAGACCTCGGCAGTCTGAGCTTTTGTCCTGGATGACTATTTTGGTCATATGAGAGTCGTTTTCACCTAGAAAATAACACACAGATTTATATATATATATATATATATTTAAATGCAAACTTAAATGAGTAAAATATTGGGCTGGGAGTGCTCTTTAAATGTCACAGAATGCAAGTGTGCTAGCTTCACATGGCCTGGTGGGGAGGTGCATGGCTCTCCAAGGATTTGTCATCTGTTTTAGCTAATTACAATTTCTTGGAATGATGAGAAAATCCCAGTCTGTGGGGCTTGGTCTGTTTGTGGGGTAGCACAGATATATGCTGAAAAGTCCACTTCTGTAAAGTTAGACTTTACTTTTACAGAATGGGGCATAACAGTGATCTGTCAACTCAGTGAAAAGAAGTCTCTAGTTGGGGGATGACCTTCAGGAGCTAGGAAATCAGAGGTAAAGGCTAAATTGCAAAATGTGATGTTTCTGCGGTTTTCCTAGAAAGGGTCCTTTTCCAGTCCTTCTGACAAGTGCAGCAAACCTTCCAGGTAGGCTAGCTGCTTAGACACTGTGAGAATTTGAAAAATAGACCACTACAATAGTTGTGTTCAGCCTTTCAGTGGGAGAGGGCAGCACAGCCTCTGACAAAAGCACGTGAGCTCTACGCTGACCTGAAACGCACCCATCACATGATGGAAGAATAGGGCTTGCTCTGTAATGTGCATAGGGACTGATGGGCCTGTCACCAAGCACCCTCAGGAGACGAGGTGCACAAATAGGTGCTTAGGACACACCTGCATTTGGTCTCTTGACAGCTGCTCGGAAGCAGTGGCCTATGGGAGTGGTACGCAGTGTGCAGTGCCAACAGTTGCATTATAGGGAAGAAACGTCTGCTCTGAGGAAAGGTGATCAGTTTGCACATCACTGCAATGCAAGTGTGGACTGGCAACACCTTTATTTAGGGAAGTGGAAGGTGCTTGGGATGGGAAGGTCTCACTGAAATGGTCGTTCTGTTTTTCAAGTAGCTCTTATGGAAGAGCTGCTGGACCTTCCCTTTCAGAACAGGGACATCCTTGCGCCCGTCTGTTACTGCATTAGTGCCTCAGCTCTGGAAATCTGCATCCCCCCCACACTTCCTGGTTAATTATATGGGAAAGCAATGGATTACACATGCTCCTCCCCTCATGTCTCATTTTCATAATTGGTTTCCCTCCTTTTGAGACTTCGCATGACATCTTAGTGGGCTTCCAGACCAGACTGAGGTGTCCACCAGAGCCTGGAGAAGTTTTAATTGTCTCTTTAAAAAATGACTAGCAGAAAAGTTACTTTTCTTGATTGGCTGTTGGGGTTTTGGCCTAAGGAGGACATGAGGAAAATAAAAGAGAGGTATAACGGACTCTAATGGTAACTGAGTTACACATCTGAAACATGATTAATTTTCTGAATGCTCTAGTTCGGCTAGTGCTGCTAGAACATCTGGCTCAGCCCCAACCCAGAGGAGCCCATCATTTGCATGCATGTAGGTAGGTAGTAGGTAGCGTGCAGTCAGTCAGGCTGCACAGTCACTCCTGTCTGTGTGTTTCACTTCCTCAGTCTCCCTACCAGAGTGGGAGCTGCTCTGGTTTTAGGATGGTAAAGAGAACCATTCAGAAACTGGATTTCACAGGAACTAATGCTTCATGTTGCATTTCAAGGATAGGGTCAAGACTACACTGACTGGCTGTCCTGGTTAGGACATCTGGGAACCTGTGATGTATAAATGGTCCATCTGATTGATGCTCTAGGCCTGACACTGAGAAATAAGTAAAGTCCCTGCTGTATCCTTGGTCCATCTCCTTCTGGGAGGTCCAGTCAAAGCAACCTCTTAGTGCTGGCTTGAGGATTAACGGTGTGAACAGTGTACAAGCCAAATATCAAGTGCAGGCTTGGCCCTACACTTTACAGGTACAGCCAGGCTATGTTGGCTGCTTCCTGATGCACAGCTTTCAGTTGTTACTGGTGAAGTCTTTAAAGGAAATGAGCAACTTCCACATTTAAAAAAAAAACAAAACCAAAACCAAACCCAACCTGTGAGGCAATGGCATGTAATTCAGTGGGGTTCAAAGAGACTGACATATGCCTGGGACCGGTTCAGGCAGTGGAATGCGTTTCACAGGGCTGTTTCAATCAAGGAGCTTGATATGCCTCTGAATTCATCGAGAAGCTGAAGATAAGTCATGCCAGCTCTGACAGTCTGTACTGAGCCAGTGCAACCACTCTGCTTAATACTCCTCCACAGGGAAATCACAGGCTCCCACATGGCTGGAGGGTGGGAAAAAATGATGCTTAACAGGCATCAATGGGAAGGCTGGCCGCTGGCAAGCGTTCTCATGCTTTGCCTAGAGGGACACTGCTGGCGTGAAAGGAGTGGATTGTGTATCTTGGCCCCAGCGTGAAGCAAACAAGTGGGTTTGGGGGAAGGATGGCTGGCAAGTGTGCATTGCTGGAGAGGGAGAAAACCCAATTCAGCTGTCACTGCCAAAGAGCAGCTGTTCAAGGCTAGACGAAAGGCTGGGGTCAGCAGCACAAAGAGCCTTCAGCTTACAGAAGCCTTGAGTGCTAAATACAGGCTCATTACAGAATACAGCCCTGTGAAATGCCTGCTGAACTGCAGGATTGGCTTTCAGGATTGCAAGCAGCCTGCCAGCATGGAGACAACCCCAAATCTGTGCCTCTTACTGCTATACAGACACAAAGGAGCACCAGAGAAGTCGTGGTACCCTCTCTCTGCCATGGCAGCTACACTTCTGGTTTGAATTCCACCTTTCTGGGGATATACTGGAACAATCCATTGTGTGTTTTCTACTTCTTTACACTTAACCAACCTGACTCTGTTCCTGCCGAAGTCAGGGTGTTCTGCCATTGATTTTGGTGGGGGCTAGTTCAAGCTTGGGGCTAGTTCTGGTGCTATTTGTAAAAGTTTTATTCAAACTTTTCTCAAAACAACTCTGGATAGCTTTCTCTCTTGCCTGTTATCCCCCAGAGTCGTTTGCCTGCTGCAAAATATATACTCATAATCACTTGTTGTAACAGAAGAGAGCACAAATTTTTGTCTTGGTCTACCCTTGATTTCAGAAACTCACAAATAATTTCAGCGTATGTGCCACTGTCAAAGTGCAGGGAATTACAGTTATTCTGATTATTGAGTGTGTTTCTGACTGCTCCAGTCTGGATGTTGTTTTTTTTTAAGCAAAGATAGTGTGTGTTTGCTGATTGCTGTTTTTAATTGCATTCCCTTTTCCCATCCTTGCTGGCCTGGGTGGAGAATAAAGATGTATGTGGCTTTAGAAGAGTGTTGCTCTAGTGCTTCTGCTTGACTTTTGTGTTAAAAACAGAATGGTGGATGGACACGGTCATTCTATGCTAAAATTGATTACAAGTCACTATCTTTGAAGACCCACTTTAAAGTGTGTCTGAAATGGGTGTCAGTTTTACCTCTTGTTAACCTGTGCGTATCCAGAACTGCCATAGCTCTGGGCTCTGGGTTCTTCTATCACAGTATCACAGTATGCTAGGGATTGGAAGGGACCTCAAAAGATCATCCAGTCCAATCCCCCTGCCGGAGCAGGAACACCCAGATGAGGTTACATAGGAAGGCGTCCAGGCGGGTTTTGAATGTCTCCAGAGAAGGAGACTCCACGACCTCCCTGGGCAGCCTGTTCCAGTGTCTGTCACCCTCACTGAGAAGAAGTTTCTTCTCAAATTTAAGTGGAACCTCTTGTGTTCCAGCTTGATTCCATTACCCGTTGTCCTATCATTGTTTGCCACTGAGAAGAGCCTGGCTCCATCCTCGTGACACTCCCCCTTTATATATTTATAAACACTAATAAGGTCACCCCTCAGTCTCCTCCAAACTAAAGAGACCCAGCTNATTGGCCTTCTTGGCCACAAGGGCCCAGGGCTGGCTCATGGTCATCCTGCTGTCCACCAGGACCCCCAGGTCCCTTTCCCCTACACTGCTCTCTAACAGGTCATTCCCCAACCTATACTGGAACCTGGGGTTGTTCCTGCCCAGATGTAGGACCCTACACTTTCCCTTGTTGTATTTCTATGTTTTTATTTCACAGCACACAAATGAAAACTTATTGATTTAATTTTACTTGTTGAGTATCTGCTTGGTTTTAGCCCCAAGGACCTGTAGGGAGGGACACGCTTCCATACCAGAATAGGAAGTACATTGAACTCTACAAATATGGTCTGCATGTCTCTGACTTGGAGCTGCTATTTAGAGCTGTGCTGGGAGGATTTCTTACCACCCCTAAGTGTTCCAGACATGTCTCTGTTATGATAAGTCAAAGGACAATCCACCAATACAGTTCTTTGAGATGTCTAAATATTAAATGGCACCCTTGATGCTTTCCCACACAGTCTTACTACAGTCCTACTGTCCTGCTAGCACAAGGCAAAAAATGGACATTTTCTTTCTTCTAAGAAGGAGATGTGGATTTTTGGAAAAAACAAATGAAACGCCTAGCTGAGGGCTAGCACAGCTTGAGTGTAACAGCTCTTTGAGCCAAAAGGCGACCTGCAGGTCATTTCCTCAAACTATTAGTGCCACATCCAACGCAGCAGCTGGAGATACCAGGAAGGAGCTCTTGGTATGATGCCTGCTGCAAACATTGCCAAGGGAACAGGATTCCCCGTGTGGTAGATGTACATGTGGGACTTCCCACCTCCAGTGAGGAAGCTGGTGAAGGACACTTGGCTTCCTGGATGTGGCAGGGTGGGAGGGAGGTAGGGGGCCCAGAGAATTAGGTTATTAGTCTTTGCAGTTCTCATCTTTGTGGTACAAGGTAATAATTTTGTAAGATAAGGGTTAGCAGTGGGAGAGACTCCTACTGAACACCTTTACACCAGGCAAAACACACCTGTATGACTGCACCATGTGTTTCACCAGGGGTAGGGAAGGTGCTAATTCTGCCTGGTGACTTACACACCCCAGTTTCTTTGAGAACTGAAAGATTTGTTGATGTGGAGGCAGTTAGCTTAATGTGGATTCATTTCTGAGTAGATTTGTCCTTCCAAATCTATTCCCTGGATGGAAATGGGGACTCACAAGAGAGAGAGGTTGAAGCAAATACAGACCTTTTCCAAATACTGCTACCCATAAAAGGGGGCTAATCCACTTGGAAAAACGACTTTTCAATTAATTTGGTGAATTAGAAGAGACATCATGTCTGCTTGCCTTAACTACTAAAGCATGATTTGTCTTCTAAGAGGCAGCCACTTAATTTTGAGGGAGGGCTTGTGGTTGTGTGTTTGATAACAGAGTAAATTGCCATGGGGTTCAAAAAGCCCCCTAAGCATCCTTTCACATAAACGGGTGAAGTGTGGCTGCATTTGAACAGGCAGCTCGGGGAACAAGCCTTGAGGGGCTCTCATGGATCCCCTCTGGTTACCCAGCTCCTTTAACTTTTAGTCTCCCTAATTTCTTGTCATTACACAGTAGCTGAAGTCTGTCAGAATACATTAAAATAAAGAGAACACTTGAGCCAGGCCAACAATGCATTTGTTCCTGTGTTAAAAAAATATCCTTGCTTTAAGTGAGCTAAAACATAAAACCTTCCTCCCCCAAACAGGGCAGCTAAAATCTGTTGTGCTTTGCATACACTGAAATTAGGTATGCCATGGATGAATGTGACCTGGAGCCCTCTAAGATACAAAATTTCTGCCCAGATGTGATCTCTCTGTCTTAGGGCTCCTTTTTTCCAACCATTTCTTTAAGCTGGAAATTTGTCTTCACAAGATAAAAAAGGATAACTAGTGAATTTGATAGTATGTTCTACCTGGCAAATAAGATACAAACCCACCTCCCAGGCAACATGTTCCCTCAGGGCTTGGTTTATTGCAAGTTCCTCCATCAGAAATGTGTATTAGGACTAATATATTTCAAAGTACCTTTGACTATCTTCATATGCACGCCAAATTCTTTCTGCTCCTACAGTGATACTGTAAGTTAATTATTTCTACTACAAAATAACAGTAAACTGGCTTCTTGTGATATAACACAAATGTATCTCAATTTATTCTAGCCTGGTTATCTGAATCACCTGCAGTTGCGATCCTAACAACCCCAAATATCATAAGTAAACTGAGTGGCTTTTCCAGCATCAATGCTGGGCATGAATCCAACAGCTCCTCGGGTAGCTGCCCTAAGGAGAGCATTCCATTTATTCAGTCTTTCTTCCTAAAATACATTACTTGCCCTAATCTATGGAAGTGTCACGTTCTAATGCCTTTTGCTATGATGTACTTAAATGTATTTCTAGCAAGCCGCCCTTATAATTACAGGCAATTACTAGAATGTCCTTCCATCATAACGGAAATTTTCCTTAGCATTTTAACCATGTAAAAGTTACACCCAGAATTAATAAACACAAGCAATTTTAACCTTCATTAATTTATTCAAATGAGCTCCCTTGTGACTTCTGAAATGAGCAGAAATAATTCCTACTATCTGCGTGTAGTAAAAAAAAAAAAGTTAAATGTTTAACACAGTAAGCAGTATCATCCCAGGGCACATGTAGTGTGACATCTCCATTCTCACCAAATATGTGTTGGTAGAGCTACCTTTAGTGACTCAAAGCAGATAAAAATACTGACCCCTCTGCAATGCCATTACACCTGCTGAAGTGCTGAACTCTGATATTGAAACAAGCTCTGAGGCAAGAGTTTCATGTGGTGGTGGACTTCAGCAAGCCCCATCATTACAGCAGGACTGCTAAGAGGGTCCAATTCCACCCCAAAACCAAGTATCTTTCGGTGGCTAAATTTGACATTTATTTCAACAGAAGGTTATAAAAATCTGAATGTCTGCCTTGTCTAGTACAAAAACCTGCAGAAATCAGCGGTTGTCATCTTGATGACTCCATTCCCTCCAAGGAATTCCTGAAAAAAATTAACTGACAGGAAAAACGTGCAATTATTCTTCCACTGCCTCTACATCTGACACTGACACATATCTGCTAGTATAATGGATTAGCATCAATTCACACAAATAAAAAACAAACTTAATCCCTCCTTCTTTCCTCTCAAATAGCAGCTCCCTTCTTCACACTGCTGCTTTGTCCCCCAAAGCTGTACAGACTGGGAAGTCACAAGCATTAAAGGCTTTAAAACATGACGTACTATCCTCCATATTTGCAATGCTCCATTTTGAAAGTGTATTAAGGCTGATATTTCTCCAAAGATCCGAACTTCCATCCTTTCAATCTACTTTCAGGTGCAGGCAAATAAATAGGGATTTAAAATGGGATCCTTTCTCCCAGCTCGGAAAGAGCCTTGTTTCGCAGCTGAAGAATTTCCCCGTCCCCTCCTGCCGGCTGGTTGGATGGATAAGGAACAAATCCCTGTGCTACAGGGATTAAACTGGACCATTAGCCAGTGTGTGTGCGTGCATACGTGCATGATGCTGGTGGGGGAAGGATGAAACGTGGCGGATACTAAAGGCTTATCCTTGTGTATCCACAAAGCAAATCCTTCACTCAGTGAGTTACGCCAGCTAGCTTGTCCAGAACAATTCTGCTGCAGGAAAGTGCTTTCTAGAGATGCTGAAAACACAGCTGGATTGCTAATGGCTGCAAACAAAGACTTACTGCACAGAGAAAGGTGAGATAAAGACTGTGAAACCAGGAGCATGTGAAGAACAAAATGGATGAGATTCTGCTTCTGCAATAACACAATCTGAAACAGCAGCATTCAATACAAGACTTCTGGGAAAAATGTTGTTGTCTTGCTGTGTCCTATAATGCAGTCTGTGTTTTCCCCCAGTTTCTAAGGTGCTGTTTCATTTTATTGGCATCTAGTGTGTATTTATTACCTCTTCCTAAAACACTGGCTTTAACATTTTTCAAATACGATTTGATTCTCTTTTGCTGGCCTATTGCTTTCCCCAAAGAAAGAACATCTGACATGAACTCTCTGGTCCTCCCCGGGAACCCAGGTGCTCTGGAGTTCAATCACACCAAACTATTTCTATTACTTTTAAAGAAAATCAGACCCTACACTGCTGATAGTCCTCTAAGATATAATAAATAAATAATCTGTTGTAATGGATTTAACAACTAATTCAGAAAAGTCTGACAGAGTTATTTCAAGAGTAGAAACACGTGTCAGGCTTCCAGTCACTTAGCAGGGGGAAATATTTCAGCTCCTGTGATACCAGGCTGAGTGGGTCTCGCATCGCCTCCTTCAGAAATCCTTTGGCTAATCCATGGATTTAGAACTCATGAAAACATCATCCTAAGCAGAAGACCAGCTTAATAGATTTTAGGTGTAGGAATAAATTTATAAATCTACCTTCAAAAAAAAATTAAAATGTAAAAATATTTTTTAAAACATGGGGGTTTTTTTGTTATTGTCTGATCTCTGCCACACCTGTAGGCAGAAATTCCTCTGCAGTTTGGTGGTGCTTGCTGGGCGCACAGTACCTAATTCTGCAGGCTACAGCGCTTCCTCTGCCTAGGAGAACTGGGATCATGCTGCCCTCCAGTGGCTGAATTGAAAATCAGGGGGGAAAAGCCCACTGCAGCACTTTTTTTTTTGCCTTAGAAATGCATCTACATGCCGCGAAAGCACCATGGCAAATACTAAAAAGTTACACTATGCCAATTTTTAATATATTCATAGAAAATAAATCCTTCCCTGTTCCTCACAGGTATGCAATCTGAAGCAATCTTCAGTCACAGGAGTTCATACTATTTTTCTCTGGCTTGCCAGGCTTATATAGCAGGGCATGTGAAAGTATTTAATGAGGAGCCAATCCAGCATTTTGTTTTGCCCTTATATTTCAAAGCGTGGTTGAAACCCGTTTGCACAGATCGTCCAAAACCATCTCTCAATAATACATGCCACTGTCACATGTAAGTACTCCACATAAATACTTTTTTTCCCCCCCTGCAATTGTACGTGACATAAATGCTGATAAACTTGTATGGCAACAAAGGCACAAGGATTTTAAAAGCTACAAATGTCTATGAAGTCTCAGTGCCCCTCTGAGATGCCTTGCAGCTGATTTTTTTAAAACATTTAACATAATAAGGCATTTTCTGTGTTGAAAGTGAAGCTCCTTTCATGAACACCTGTGAATGCTCAGCACTTCTGCAGATCCGGCTGCATCTCAAACTGAGCACTAAGCAAATGTGACTCACATAACCAGTGTCTACTGGTGAGAGACCTGGGTTCAAATGATCTGTAAATCAGAACATGGCCAACCTGCTGGACAAAGCCAGATAATTTAATTCTTAAAATGTCATTCAATTACCATAATCATAAGAATTTACTCTTTCGATCTATGTCTCCCAGTTTTTGTAACAGATGAGGCAAAAATCTTATGACTCCTCTAGTGCACAGCCCTAATTTTATCTCAATATGTATTGAAAGAGGCTATGACAGGACAAAAATGTACCTGCTCCGGTAGTTGAGTCTGTTTCATAATATACAGACACAAAGTACTTGGTTAAAGTTGCATAAGAAACTTTAGAGTCAGAATTCCCTCACATTTTGGAGCTGGACATTCACACCTTTCATGTTCTCTTCTTAAAAAAGACATATTAAAGAAGTAAAATTAAATTCTATTATATAGATTCCTCCTGACAGCTACATGGGTTTCAGCTGGGCTAAAACCTTTGAACCTACAGCATATGCTTCTGCCTTTTGAGCTAATTAAATAACTGACAGCTGTGGAAGCCTGTCCGTTTACAAAGGTCACCTGCATTCACGCAGTTATGCAATTACCACCAGCAGCAAAAAGTGATTAAAGATAAAACAGGAACAGTCAAGAGTGTGCTTAAATGGTGGAGATGTTTTCAAATCAGCTAAGTCAAGTGAATTTAATTCAAGGCAAATATAAAACTGGCTAAAACAACCTCAGGAAAAACAATTATTTTCCTTGAAAGGATCAGTAATGTTACAAATACAATATCTACTTGTAAAAGGGGATGGGGGAGTGCAAAGATGGTAGGGACTTAAGTACTACTTATGTTCCTGTTACTGGAAAATAGCAACACAAATAATTAAATCATTTATAAGTACTTAGAAGATAATAAGTAAAATGAAAAAAAAAAAACTTTTAAGAATAAATTATGTCAAATATTGTTTTTTTTTTGGTGAGAGGGAAACAGGCTTTTCAGATAGCCTTATTAAAATCAAGGTAAATCATTTCTTTGATGCTGTTTTGAGTGACATTGTCAAAAGCAGGCTTGGAAGCAGTTGTGTGTTTTGATGTACGACAAAATAACTGCAAAAGCAGCTGGAATGTTATATCCAGAGCTGAGTCTAATGGTTACTCCCAGGGTGGCCATCTCAGGCTAAGCACGACTTAGCTGGAGAAAAAAAGTGCCTATGAAAACTGGAAATGACACCAAACTGAGAGGGATTGCAAGCACAGTGGCTGAGAAGATTAGAAATTTTAAAAGGTTACTGCAAGCTTCATAAATGTTCTGAAAGAGAAACAAATGAAACCACAAAAAAACCCCCACCAAAAACTAAAAAAAAGGACACAATTTCTTAGGCAAATGTACCATTTCGTTCATTGGAAATGATCATCAGGTGGAAGAACTACTGGATGGGCAGGAATTCTGCAGGATGGTACATGCGTGCTACAGAAGCGTGTGATTCTCGACGTGAGCCATGATAGTGTGATAAAGGTAAACTGGGAAAAAAGGTTGTAAACAGAGCTGGCTTGTGACTTCATGCTCTCTGTGGCATTTAATAAGGCCTTTGCGGGTGTATTACAGCCAGTGGAAGTTTTTATTCTGCCAGGGAAATGTTTGTTAACTGGATAGCCTGGAGAAGAGAAACAGACTGGTCAGAGGGAAAGGGGAGGTTGTAAATCAGCAGCTGGAGTGGGGGCTGTAAGGAGGAAAAGCAACAGTGACGGCGTCTTTTGGAAGCGGAACTACAACCAGGGGTCTCAGGCTCTCAGCTTCATGCAGAAGGATTTGCTGAGCCATTTCTGAAGCGTTCCCTGTCTCCTCTGCCATGGTGTGGGACCATGAGTTTGTGGGTGAGCTGCTTTGAAGTAGTTTATGTATCAGCTGTGATCCACCCATTTGCTACAGTTTGGGAGCCCCTGGGCTAGAATGTACCTGGCAGGACCCACTCCAACTCAATATACTTCCATAGCTCATCACTTCTCCTTACTATGTGTTCTCCTGTGTTTTCAAGCAAGGTTGGATGGTGTGGCATAATCCTTCCTATTTAACTTTCTAGTTTTTCTACCACAATAATTTCCTTATATTTCCTAGTAGACTCATTTTTTTCTGTTGCATGAACTAAACCAAAAATGGACAGAGCAGGCAGACCAACAGATGGGAGTTGTTAAAACCTCAGAAAAATTTTTTTACTATTAATTTTCAGCATGAGCTCTGTGGGCTTACAGATGATCCTCAATGTCAAAGCTCAGTTTTGCTTTAGAGAATGAAACCCATGTTTGAGTTCTTTTCCCTGCAGGTGTGTTCCATAGAAGCAACTAAGCAAAGACCATGTGTTAGGCTTGTATCTCTTGGGAAGGACCATCAGGAATCACTAAACAGACATAATAAATACCAGTGCTGGCCTGTACCACAGTTTTGGCATGTGCTTGCAAGCAGGTGTTTGGAAAGACCTCTTGGGAGAAGACGACTGTGTACACACACCTATGAAGCCCAATGCAGGAAGATGCAACAGATGTGTTCCCAAGTTCTGCTTTGCTTCAGACGCCAATTACCTGTCTACTTTGCCTTTCAGCTTGCTGCCAAGCTTGTACCTGTAGAAATACAAAGCTGATTGGTGCTGCAGTGTCCTTGCCCTTCTTTGTTTATCTGTGTAGGAAATTTAGTTCATAATTCCTCATTCTGCAGTTAGTGCCCACTTTTACATATGAACCCAAGGGAAGAACAGGTAATGATTGCAAAGCTAATTCTTCTGTGGAAAGTTCCGCTTTGTGTATCTATTTCAATAAAACTACTGGGCTAGATCCCAGATGGCTACGGTATTCCTCTTTTCACAGGCACTTATCCAAAGATTTACCCTGTGGGCAATTACTTCAAGAGGGAGAAAAGCCAATTCATCTTTCTGCTTCTACGTCAAAGCCATTCACGTTTGGTCAGAGCTGCCGTAAGCAGCTGGGTCCCAGCTGCATGTCTCTGGATAACACATTCCTCCCTGTAACAAAACAGGGAAGCCATTTTCTGTGCTGCCTCATAAATGCATTGAGTGAAGTTAAACACAAGGCAGGCCCCTCATTGGTACTTCTCAAGAGCACGCTTACTTAATCCAGGCTTGGTTTTCTGGGCAAAGAAAAGTAACCAAAAAAGGAGAAAGCAGAGCAATGAGTGGGAACCTCACTGAGACTAAGGTCTGACTCACTTTGTTGCAAACAAGATTTCAGCTGATCACCCTGGATGCTGAGTCCTCAGAGAAATCACGTATTTATTATTTATACCCTGAGACTGACATTCTGTAAAATGGAAATGTCCGATTAATCACAAGCATCTTTTGGCAAGTGTTTACAAGCAAAGATCTTCAAGTCTTAATCCAGGCCAACAAAGCCCCAGTGCCCCCAGATGGAGTTTGTTATGCAGATCTGATGATTGCCTGTAAGGGAGCTCTGAGCAGACTTGAAAAGGAAATGGGGATTCAAGTTTGTTTCAGAAAGGCTTAGCCAGTTTTCCTTCGAATGGTAGAAATTGCTCTGAGGAAATCTGGCAGCATGAAGGTGCGAATGGGGAAAGTTTGGGTTTATTGTTTGTGTATTTTGCCAAGAGAGTTATAAGACCCCGTTTATGCCAGATTGAGAGTTAACGGATCGGAAAATCACAGATAGAGTTTCATGGCTACACGTGTCTTTAGACTCTGTAAGGGAATAGGGTGCTGTAGCTGGGCTGGGCACACCAACCTTCCTGCAAAACAGAGGTTCCTAGTATGTACCCCATTTACATTTCTCTAGGTGATGTTTACAGTTACTGCTCTAGCTATGAGAGTTTGGACCAAAGCCTGGGATTCAGCTTTTGTGTCAGATCTTGGATTCAGAGAGGACTACGAAGGGTTTTGTGTCAATATTTTGTGTCAGCTGTCAGGCTTGGGGTTTTACTTCCCAGTCCTAGCATAAAAGTAAAATTTTCACTGATTACAATGCCTGGCAAAATGCCTTTCTGATGGCCTGTGAAAAGCTATTGTTGGCAAAGTTGATCATTTCTTATCTCTTGGTTCTTCCCATTTATGTTTGTTTACGTCTTGTATTATGCGTAGGCTGCAAGCTATGTTGGAAATCGGTTGGGGTGGGGGACTGCCTGATTGCTAGCTCAAAGGGGAGCTTTTGTCTGTAGTGAGCACTCCTAGGGACTAACATAACATCAGGAATAATAATAATAATAATAGTAAGCAGACCTGATTTCTGTGGCTGATTAATCTGAAATCTCTGTAGAGACATCCAGGAAGACAATGAACAGCTTTTTCTTGCAGTTGCTGGGGTTTTTTTTCTGTCTGCAGATTTCCCATAAAATGTTTGTCACATCACCAAGCTGCTCTGTTCTTTTGATATGCAAAGTGATTTGAAGAGCGAATCCCTCAATTACCAATATTCCCAAAGCATGGTGATGTAGTAAGGAGGGAAAGTGGATATTTGTCTTCAGATATCACTTAATATAAAAAGGAAATGCTTGTGTTTGTAGGGTCAGCCTCCCAGTACAAGGTTTTTGAAGTGTTCACGTGAGATTTACTCCTTTGTAGCTATACTAATATCGCCACTTTGCACCCTGAGAATAATTATAGATAATAATGTGGGGTTTGAGATACAGTGAGAATAGAAAGAATACTGGTAATGATATTCTCAATGATATTGAGATGATATTCTCAAACAGTACAGGGAAGGTAATACAGAACAAGAAGTACTCAATATATATGATGAAATATTGCCATTCTCTATACACTTCTGCTGTTGATTTAACATGCAATGGGTGCCCAGATGTAGATGATATCTCATATATTTTAAAATCAGCAGGCTTCAGTTTCATCACTGCAATCACGCAATTTGGTTGAGAAATCCTCTCTGTTGCTAATGTTGGGAGAAAGCTAGTATTGTGCCAATGTATAATTAAATATATAAATACACCGTGTCCCACTGGTGATCCATGAGCAGATTACAATCTATCAGACAGTACCATTCAGCCCAGAGCCCTGGACGGGCAAAGGGGAACGAACAGCTCCCCCAGCAGATGTGTCCTGTGGGTGCTGGGAGGACACTGGGGAGCCCCGGGCGGACAGGCCCTGTGCGGTGGGGGGCAGATGGGGCGAGGCAGGAGACAAGAGGCCTCCCTGGGCCTGCCGCTGCCCCTCCTCAGGGACCCCAGTCCCCCCAGACCAGGCCTGTCCTTGGCTATGCGCTGCACACCGTCTGGCCAAACACGCAGATCCAGCCAGGCCTGCGAGATGTGGCGCTTGGCAGGGAGCTGCTGTGACGACCTGAGGAGAAAGATGAGGGGGCACCTCACACCGCCCTTCCCTCTCACCCGGCCGGGCCGTACCTGGCGCAGCTGTCCCGCACCGCCCTCGGTCCAAGGCGAGGCCGTGGCTGAGGAGGCCGCGCCGCCCCCGTTTGGCCGCCGCAGAGGTGGTGGTGGGGGGGACACCTGTCCCCTCCCCGCTGCCCTGGCCTGGGGATGGGGCAGAGCCGGGACGGGCGCCGCTCCCCGCCCGCCATTTGTCGGGCTCCCGCCCGCCGCTGGGTGGCGCTGCCCGCCCCGCGGAACGTGAGGCGCCGCCGCTGTGTTCCCGGCCGGAGCGCTGAGCACAACGCACCGCGTCCCGGAACCGGCGCGATGGCGCGCGGCGGCAAGGTGAGGGTCTGCCCGCCCCCCGGCGCCTCCCGCACGGCGGGCTTGGTGCGGCGGGGACGGGCCTCAGGGCTGGGGGGTCGTGGAGCGGGCGCTGCCCCTGAGCGGCCGGGGGGGTCGTGACAGGGGGTCCCTCCTCTGCGGGCCGGGGCCGCCGCTGCCGCCTGTGACACGGCGGTGTTTGAGTTTTGGCTCTGGGGGGCCGCGTGTGGCGGGCGGTGTTGGCGCGGCCCCGGGCTCGCTGTGGCGGTTCTGGCGGCACCGGGGGCTCGTTCCGGTGGTGCTGCTCTGGGAGCTGAACGTGGCCGGTCCGGCCGTGCTCACCTGCTGGAAGCGGCTGGTCTGGTCTGTCCCGGGTCCAGCGAGCTGGGCTGGGTGTGAAGAGCAACCGGCACAACAGCCGGGGCTGCAAAACCCATCCCCGAAACCGAGTGACCCTCCCTGTGCGGCCTCTGAGCTGCGGCTGCTACAAAACTCCCTGAGTCAAAGGGGCTTCGCTCGGGGCAGCTGCGGGTTTGAGCGAAGTGCAGCTACTACAGCAGTAATTGCTGTTGCTCTTGCTGATATAATAGTAGGAATGGGTTTGCCCTGTTAAAGATGCAGTTAGTTTCTGTGGTGTGTTTAAGGAGTCCTGTTGGACAAAGCTGCATTAGGTGCTTTTCTGATCCAGGGCAGTTTAGTATCTGTTAAACACAGCCTGCAGTGCTCTTAGCTTTGTTACAACTAGCTTCAGCACTCTGGGGTTAGGGATAAAAGCAGACTTGTTCTGTTTTCATCCTTATCATTACTTGAGCGAAGCAGATTGGTTAATAACAGATGAAGGTGCATATAGAGGAGGGTTGTCTAACGACAGACCTGCTGTTTTCCTGAGGAGGATTTCACATACCTGGATAGGTACCAGGCTTGGAGTTTGCTGCCTTCCGAAAGAGCATGTTAGCATATGATACTTGATCATTTTTTCTTAAAAAAAACAGCTGCTCTTCACTCCTGCAGTCATCTGGGTTTTTTTTCTGTCATCCTCCCAGCTGTGAAGAGCATGTCACCTGTTTTGGACAACAGGATTAATTCAGCTGTGCCTTGAGGAGGGACAGCAACAAGCTGAGGGTCTGCAGCTGCTTACAGAGTAGTTCCTCAGGCTGGCAGATGAGCAGTAACACAGCTCTTGTGAGAACCTAGTGCAGCTTCAGTTCTGTTCTCTACTTCTGTTCTATTCTAAGAATCTAAAGACCTTGCTGCCCTAAAGATGATAGTTCCTGGCTCCCAAACAGGCCACCAGTGAAGGGAGAGTGTGGAACAGAGCACTGAGACTGAGCATAACCTGCTGGATGTCTTGTGCAGTCCTGTTGCTCAGCCCTCTTTTGTTCTTTTTTCTTCTTGTCCTACGCTGGGAGGGTGCAGGGAGTTAAACTAGCACGTGTTAAAATGACAGGGGCGGTGTACAATATATTTTGGGAAAAGGAGGAGAATAAGAAAATGGTGTGAGAGCTGCTAATGCAGAGCATTAGACAACTAATTTGGGCAAATTATTCCTATAAACTTGACATTAAGACATATCTGTTTGGGTGACAAAAAGAATCAGGTTCTTTTGGTTGATGTTTAGAAAGGTACTTGGAGTTGATTTCATGGTCATATGCAAAAGAGTTTAAACCAACACCTTTCCTTTCTGTTCATCCCATTTGTTTTACAAAAGCAGATGATGCATCTTGTGTTGCTTGATTTTCAGTCTTCTGATTGATGTCCCGCATCCTTTTGGTACTTTCACTTCTTGGAGAATTGATATATTTTGTATTTTAAAACAAGGTGACCAGCTACAAACTAGATAATACCTAACTTTCTTGTGTTCTGGCAAACAATAATTTTTTGTACACAGTGTAATTTAAGCTACTGGCTATTCACCAGGCAAGATTTTGGTGTATATTTCAAGAACCTTGGTTTAATCAGTGACAATAAATTTGACTTGGCCTTTCGTCAGTGTCCTTGGAGGTGCAGGACGTCATTTTGCTGAATTCCCCTTGTAGCTTTGTTCAGCTGAATCGTAAAATTACTCAGGTTAGTCAAAGTAATTAGGGTCTGTGAAAGAACTTTAGATGAATTTAGCAAAACTGGTTGAATGGGCAATACACTGCCAGTAATATTCATTATTAATAAATGTTGAACAGAAGAACTCACAAGAAGCAATTTTCTTTTATTCTTATGATAGCTTATAAATCAAAAAGGGAAAGGCTTGGACACTGCTATATACAGATCAGGTAAAGCAACGATCCGCAATGCAAACACATATACTAGCTTGGGGGATTAAGCCCCTAAATTGAAATCGGAATTTCTCCTTCTGAGGCACTAAGAGCATTGCTGTGCGCTGCACAGACACCTCCAGCAGCAACAACTGTTTTGGCCCTGGCTGGAAGCCATAGGAGCGCAGTCATCCTGATGTTCGTGAGTTACACCAAGCAGTGCTCTGCAGCTATTACGAGCTGCTGCAGGGGGTGGATGTAGCTGCAGAGTTTAGGGAACAAGGTTGTATCTCCATCTTGTGTTGTGCAGATATACTGAACTGTGTCGTGCTGGTAACTGTCAGCTGAAATGTCTCTCGTTTGTTTTCTAGTGTAGAAGAGCCCTTAGGTCCCAAAAATGTTCACAGGGTTGAACAGAAATTTTCTCTTGATAGATTGTTGTATAACAGGGCATTTTTTGTTTTTTTTCCACTGAGATGCCTGGAACGTGGTACAGGATTAAATAATTCTCAGTTCAGTGCAGTTGCACTGGTTCTGTCCTCCACCATTGTCTCGTATTAGCAGTTGCTGTAAAAGAAACAAATAGTGACATAGTTCGGTTATTCAGTTTTTTATGTTCAAGGATCTGAACTAACCATTTTAAGTAATTATGCTTATATTAGCCCATTTACATTCTTATTTGGTATTGTCTTTCCTTTCTAGGCAGCCATAGTGCTGTGCCTGGATGTAGGGTATGCAATGAGCAATTCAGCCTCTGGTGAGGAGTCTTCACTTGAACAAGCCAAGAAGGTTATGACAAAGTTTGTGCAGCGACAGGTATGTGTCACTTTACATGTAATAAAAAAAAAAAACATTAAAAAGGGAGAGGAAGCAACAACATCTGTGAAGTATTTTTTTAATTTACTAATATTTGAAATAAATGAGAAATTTGTAAGAGTCTGTTTTTATGCAGGAGTAACAGTGCTTTTTTTCAGCTCTACTTCTGTGGAGAAGTGGCAGTTGGATTGGTCACTGTTTTTCTTTAGGGCAGTATAAATTTTGAGGGGGAAAAAGGTACTCTTTCTCTAAAATGTGTCAACCTTCGTAAGATTTACCATACTGAAGATTCATTTCAATGACTGACTTAGCCAATTTTACTTGTTTTATCCCATATATCCTTATGTCAGTCTGTTAATTATATCTAAATTAGTGAACTCTAGGTAAGACTATGTTTTGGTAGGATAGCACTGCAAAAGAAAAAGTAAATCCGCTGTGCTTGACGTTTAAAAATTAGTTCAGCTTGCTGGATTCTGCTTAACATAGTTGCGTATGAATCTACCTGTGGTTTTATACCGGGTTTGTATTTTCTCTGTTTCCAGGTTTTTGCTGAGACTAAAGATGAAGTCGCTGTAGTTTTGTTTGGCACAGATGGTACTAGGAATGACCTTGCCAGTAGGGATCAATACCAAAACATTACTGTGCACAGGTCACTAATGCTACCAGATTTTGATCTGCTGGAAGACATTCAAGATGTGATTAAACCAGGCTCAGAACAAGCAGACTGTATCCTTCTGTTGGAGAGCTCTTCTTGAACTGAGGCAATTACATAGGAGAGAGGACGTTAGTGTTGTGAAATGGGCTCAGATTTTCCTCTGAAGTTTTAACTACTATCAGAGTTCAGCTGATTTGTGGTTGTAAGTTTGTTCAAAAGCAGATTAGCTGCTTTTTGACATTCTTTTAGGTTAGCAGATGGAGTCTTGGCCATAGGGAATTGTTTTTATGAAGTACTGCATTAATTAAAGAGAAGAAATATAGCAATAATATATTTTTAGGTGTCAAGGCTCTTTTTTTTTTAAATGCCGTTGCAGAACTTTTTCATCAAATAAAAATATTATTTATGAAATATGTCAGCAGAAGTACTGGAAGCCAGACAAAGCAGAATAGAGGTTTATCAGCTTGGTATCTATATAAAATATCTCTAACATTGCCAGATGTTGCTTGCTGGTTTGAATGTTGTTCATGTTTGAATGTATTCTGTTGTTAGTTGCGTAAGGTGAAGAGTTTTAAACAAAGGCGATCTATATAGTGTCCCTTTGTGTGTTTCATTTACATGTTGTTCAGCTTCCCATGTTGTCTTCTCTCTGGCCATAAAATGATTGTAGTGAACTCTGCTCAGACTGGCAGAGCTCTTTTGGAGAGATGTGCAGGCAGTCAGCTGGATCTTAGCAGAAGCAGAGTCACATTCGGTCTTCAATCGGTCAGCAGGTTTGTGTGCGGTGATAAGAATGTGTTTCTAATGAAAACTGTGGTGAGGAAGAAATTATCAAGAGATTGCCAGATGCAGATATTTTGAAGGAAAACTTGCAAGAGAAAATGGTATCATGTTTTGAAAGTCCAAGTAAATTTTGTGGATTCAGAGTAGCATTATGAAGATTAGATTGCCCTTTCATTGGACTTGAGCCTCCTCATTGACAGTTAAAAGATTGGGCCCTGAAGCAGTCTTTTTACTGTTCCGTCAGATAAATAGATAAGAGAGAAGATCGCAACATAGACAAGTTGTATAGGAACCTCTTCAAGCATCGATATTTGAAGGGTACTTGTCTCAAAAAATTGTTTGCTTGTTAACTAAAATGCATGTTTGTCAGTGTTTGGGAGGGGGTGAAAACAGAAGATTGTTTCATAGGAAAAACAAATTTGTGTCATGATTCATGTTCTAAATGAGATTTTTCTTAAATTTGCTTAGTTCTCGATGCGATTATTGTGTGTATGGACTTGCTTCAGAAGGGAACGATGTGAGTATGTAACCCAAAGCCTTTTACAGAATTCTGACCTTGCGTTTTGGAGCTCATCTGATTTCTTGTCAGTGTTACATTTCCAGCATTGTGTAAAAATGGAAAACGCTTATTTGGAAACAAACAAACCAACCAACCAACAAACAAAACCAAACCAAAACAGAAAAACACACTTCAGGAGTCTGTCCTTGGAGAATCCGCAGGAGACATCTTGCTTCTCCAGACAATCAAAGAGCTTTCTGATGCAACTGGGAACTTCGCAGTAGAATCATGAGAGTATTAATGCCATTATTCGAGGCACAAAGGCTTCACTTAGTATCACATTTCTTGTGATCTGTTTTAAAAAAACATTAATTCAGATGTTAAAATGTTAAAAGGGCTACCAAGTTTATGAGGGTGATGGCGTATCTTCCAAAGAAAAATAAAAAGCTAGAAAGGTGAGTTTGTTCAGCCTAGGAAATCAAAGGCTGTTTGAGATAAGGTGGGTGTTTGTAAATATGCGGTTTGTGGAAGATAAACATACGGGAAAAAAAACTGATTAAGCTGAAAGAAAATATTGTCGTGTGTGTTACACAGTTGTCAATGAATGTACTTAGACTGAAAATGTGTTTCTCAGACTCATTGGACTAACAGTCCACGGAAAGGAAGATAGCCTTACTTCCTCTCAAAACAGATTGAACATGTTGTTAACAAGATCATATGACCTAACCGTGAATGCAAAAGACTAGACTTAGTTATGCAATTTGTATTTTTATGAATAAATTCTAATCAGCATGGAAAGCTGTATCAATTAAACAGTTAAAACTGAGCTGTGAATTAAAATCACTGTATTTGTGGCAGTATAACCT
Organism: Pampusana beccarii; assembly: GCA_013399365.1. Lineage (NCBI taxonomy): Eukaryota > Metazoa > Chordata > Aves > Columbiformes > Columbidae > Pampusana > Pampusana beccarii. Next base: position 2,033,972 of record VWYH01001497.1, read on the forward strand.
TGAATAACTATGGAGCAACTGCTTTTATTGTATTGTCGGTAAGTTGCTTGTATGCAACAAACTCTTTGATATGGAATTCCCCTTCAGTTGAGAAAAAATTATCAGGTAAAAATTCAAGAAAATCAGCCTTATGCTTGACTATCCAGATAAAAGCCATTATCAGTTTAACTGAAGTTTGTTCTGTGGCTGGCAAAACTTTCTGATGTTTATTGTTGCTACTTCTTAGTGCATTAAGTAGGCTTTAAAGTCCATCTTATGCAATGAATCTGCTGAATTAGTTTACTAAAATGGCACGCCTGCCAGCAACACTAATTTAAAATAATTTTCCGTTTTCACAAGGACAGACTTATACCTGCAAAGGAAATATCCAGTATAAATCAATAAACAACCTCACATTTTATTAACATTTTGTCTACATCGGTAAAAATTGGCAGAATTCCATTCGTTTAGATGTGGTTAGTGATTTATATAGTCACAGGGCTAGAATCCTCAATTTTAGGGAGTAGGAGTGAGTAGGGGGAGTCATATAAAGATAAAAACTTACCATAAATAATATGACTAATGACAGAGCAAGTTCTACCAATTAGGTTTGTTTGGAGTTTTTTTATAAGTATATTGCTTTGGTAAATAATTAATTTTGTAAGGAAAGTATTAGAAAAGGCGTTTAGATAATATTTCTGTATTTTTGTATTTTAAGAGGAAAGAAATACGAGAAGAGACACATTGAACTGTTTACAGACCTTAGTAGTCCTGTCAGTGAGGATCAGCTGGATATTATCATTGCTAACTTGAAGAAAACCGGAATTTCACTTCAGTTTTTGTGAGTATGGAAGTAGCTGTTACGCACTATGCCATTTTTTAAAGGGGAATTATGATTCTTTCTCAATAACAATCTCGAAGGAGCTGGTAATCTGTTGGTATATGATTTCTATAGAGGTGTACCAGTATGTAATGTGGTTGTTGTAAGTACTTAATTACACATGGCATGAATTCCGGCTATGAACAGAGTCCCCTTGATTAAGTGATGTGCAAATATACGTTAAGATGATGGCTGCTTCTTCAGTTAAGCTTGTAGCTTAAAGCCAGAACCTAAAATGAAAGAGAAAAGATTTATATAAGCAGAGAAGTCAGAAACAGTGAGACAGAAATAGTCTCAGAAGCAGCGGTTTTGTCACAGCAACAGCCCAGATCCTTTTAGGTAAGGGAGTTACTGGGAAGAAATAATGAGGTAGTGTTGCAGATGTTTAGAGCCTGATTCTGGTGTGAATAGAAGAATAAGTCTGAGGAGAAGGGTTATATGTTCACACTGATGGGCTTGGAAAATGGAAGCAATGTCTTCAGTGTTATAACAGGAATCTCTTGGTTGTTTTGGTACAGGTGTAGGCATTGATCTGCAGAATCAGTGGTGCTGCTGAGATCTGTATTATTAATAGTTGTTGCATGTGGTGGTAACATAGGAAGCTATAAGCAATCTAGTAGGGGTTTATTTAAAAGCAAATCTTGGTGTGAATGTTAATGTTTGCTGTTTGTAACAAATGATTTAACAGGAGAAAGTTAAAGCTGCATTTCTACTTCCGACCATTTTAATTCTTACTTTCACCTGGATCCAGCATTCCATAAGGAGCAATGCTGTGAACTTGATAAATTAATTAAAGCGTTTGCGGACCCCGCTGCAAGATAACAGAGGTGTTAGGTAGGAAAGCATGACTGAAAATCATGGGCTGATCCTCCATGGAAAAATAACTTTTTTGCCTGTGCTTTGGAGAGGCTGAACGTAAAAATGTCAGGCTGTTCTCGGGTCCTGTATGCTTGCAACATGCCTTGACATGCCTCGTCTAGGTTCTGTGAGCTATTGTTGGCACTGGAGACTTTGAAGACATGACACCATGAACCTGAGTAGGTGCTGCCAGCCAGAGGACATCCTGCAGAGACCTGGTATTTAGCCCCTGCCACCTTGTCTCCACACCTGTAGTTGGCTGTGCAGACAGGTGTTACCACCACAGGTTAACATTGCAGTTTTGTTCTGTGAGATTTCTGATACATCTTTACATTTTCTTTGTTTATAAGGTAGCAAAGGAAAGCCCCACAGCTGGTAGAAGCACTAGGGAGATGTTGCTCTTGTAGCATCAACTGCAGATTTACACCCTGTCTCCCAGCCACATGAGCAAATGATGCATTGAGAAATACATGTACAAATGTAAAATATTCAGGATACTGGTTTAAAAGTGATTTCTTGCTGAACCTTGTCCTTTTGTTATAACCCATGCTTCCATCTCTTACGCCTTGTTTATTGATTAGGTTGTAACTTGTGACAGGTAGTTGGTTTTCCTCCCTGTTACCAAGCACCGAGCACATGCTAAGCACTGTGTAGCTTTGGGTATTACACAGTTCTCATCACAGGAGTCTCTAAGCACTGTATACTGAAAGTTATTTAACTTTTAGAGGTTTGAAGCTTTGTGCTCTCATAACAGCTTTAAAATACAGTTTCTCTTTGTCAGTGGATGCTGCTTCCTAAAAAGGTACCAAACACTTTGCTGAAGTTTGATCTTTAACTCTGCTGTATGTGACATTATTGTGCATATTGTTAACTGCATTTATTGTATGTTGCTCCACATATAAGTTTAGTAAGGGCTAATGAGGTGAAAGTAAGGTAGAGATCTGTAGGCTGCTTTTTTGAAAACATAATACAATGCTAAAATACTTTGTGGAAGTGTGGTGAAAAGGTATCATGCGGTTCATTCAAAATTGGATCAGACAAAGGATCTGAAGAAACTGCAGGCATTGTCAAGGGCACAAGAGAAGAGGATCTTACACATCTCTCTTTTCTGTGGTTATTATACTTAGTTAACCGTGTTATATTTTGAAGAGTGGCAAAATAATTTTGTCTATAACCCCTGGCTAAATTTTAAAATCTGATTCCTGAAGTGCAGGAAAACGTTTCATCTTCAGTCAGAAATTGACCTAGTGTTGTAGACTATTAAAATCTCGAAGACTGACATTTATTCCAGAGATACCTAATAGCTCCACTGCAGCGAAAGTCCCATTTGCTGGCATTTAGAGCCGATACAGAATCGCAGGCCTGGAATGGCCTTTAACAAATCATCTAGAGCAACCCTCTACTTCAGACTGGCTCGATTGTGTGTATGTCATTGCTGAGCAGTGTTTGTCTGATCTTTTTGTAAAGATTATTGGTGATGGAGACTCTCCTGTCTCCTCAGGCACTTGGTTTTAGAGATTATGCTTTGAAATGCCTTTATCAGGTTTTTGAATATCTGACCTGACTCCACGATGTAATTTGAGCACAGGCTGAATATGAAGAACTGATTGTTCCCTTCCTCTCTGCAACAGCCTTTTATATTTAAGACCGTCTTGTCCTCTGACTCCCTTCTCTACAGGCTTTATTTTTTCATATGCCTTGTTTTCTAATCATTGTTATCTTCACTTCCTAATCCCTTCCTGTACGTGGACATCTTTATTGACGTGTGATGCCCAGAACTGGTGCAGTGCTCTCATCAAGATGTTACCAATGCCAAGTAGACCTGAAATTCATGTGTTTCACAAGTCCTGTGGCTCTTTATCGTCTGACTGCAGCTAGATATAAATTGTTTATCCTGATACAATTTTTGTTTTGTTTTTGGTTGGTTATTGAGAAAGTCAAACTAACTGCTTCTGCTTGTGTTCTTAGTCTGCCATTTCCAGTGGATGTTGATGATGGAGGTGGAGATAAAAGTGCCAGTGTCTGTTCTCAGATGCACAGAACCTCTTTTCCAAGAAAGGGTTTAACAGAGCAACAGAAGGAAGGCATTGATGTGGTGAGGAAACTGATGTATACATTGGATGAAGAAGGAGGGCTGGAAGAAATTTATACGTTCAGGTAGACTTCGCTAATCCTCTTTATCACACTGTAAATTTACTTTCTGATTTCTTCCCCAAAACATGAAATAAATTAAGTAATCAGTCACTTGGCTCCAGTTTCATTGAAGTCAGTGAGTTTTATAACTTACTGTACACTCAGTCCCTTTCAAATAGCTGCTTCTGTTGCTGTAGAATGGGTAGAAGAGCTTACAGATTTCTGTGGAAAATGAATTTTCTATATCTGTATTTAAAGAAAAAAAAATCAATTCTCTTCCATCTTTAGTGTTGGTGGATTTTGGAGGAATGTTTCTTTAAATGAGATTTCAAAAGTATGTTTTGGAAAGAGTTGGAATTTGTAACATAGTGCAGGTAAAACATTTGCATTTAATGGTAGCCTTTGTTCCTTGGTCTCAGACTTCTTTTAGCTCACTAGTTTATCAAACTCCCGCAAATGTTTTGAATAACGTTGTTTGTTTAATCCTGCTCTATAATCACAGAAGACTGTGTCATTGTGCTAAACAATATACTTTTTTAGCAGCATTCCTAATGCAAGAATTGAAAGATGTTTTTTTCACTTCATGTTTCCCTAATGAAAGAGTAAAAATTTCTGTGTGTCTCTGAAAAACTGTAGCTCATGATATATCCAAGACTTTTTCACATAGGTGTTGGGAAACAAGCAAGATACATCTGTGCTTTATAAAAGTCTGATTTTTTTTTTTCTTTGGTCTTAGCAGTTTTATTCTACAATTATGAAATATGATCTTTTAGACAATGTGTTTTTCAGGAAACTTAGTCTGTATCTGTAGGTTTGCATGCCATTTGCATGTTATTCATAATTTTACATTTTATTGGTGGGATTTCCTTCCCTCACCCTGCCCAGCCGATCTGCTTTGCACCTCAACAGGCAAACTGTAATTGAGAGACTGCACAGAAAAGCAACATCTTTCTGGGCCCATTTATCCTTTAGGATGATCCATATGCATAACGCTACTATATGGCTTGGTCCTTTCTTTATATTTTTCTATTGCAGACTCTTGCTACTGTCTAAGCTGTCTTCATGCCTTGCTTTCAGCGAAATCCAAAATCTGGTTTAATAGGCATTTGGCTAATAGATTAAAGCTTTAGTTCTTTAGAGATTGTGTGAGGTTTTAGATGCAGTTAAGTTTCTTATCAAGCTTTAAGAAGTTAGCCTTACAAATCTGTCATGATAATTTACCAACTCAGATACACTCTCTGCTTTCTTATATTCATTATTCCTGCTGGTAAAAATATTTCAACTCTTGGGAAAATAAATCAGCCATGCCAGGAAAGTAAGTGCAGAAAATTTTGTTGTATTGTTTTAAGTTTTGATATTCTGATTATTGGACAGGAGATACTTCTGCTGCCTCTGAAGGGATTGGAGAGCAGAGGAGAAGAGACATGTTTTTAAAATACAAGTTGAAACGTGCTTTTACTAGGGTTTTATTGGCTGAGTTGTCTGTGATATCAGGGAGCATTTTTCTTCAATAAATATAAGAAATTAAAAGATAGAACTAATAAACAGAGCTTAAATGACGCTTTTAGGCATTTGACACTTAGGTATTTGATTTTCATATTCATTCTTGAATGTATGTGTTGCGATACTTTTACTGATGTAGTAACATGTTCTTTTAAAAAATCCTATATTGATCTCTCTTGCCAGAGGAAGTAATTTTTCCTCCATTCTTTTCTTCAAGGAAGAGGAAAAAAAAAATAAAAAGAAATACTAGGTTTATCTCATTACAAAAATGCCAGTGCATTTTCTCCTTTCATTGTGCTTCTGTTAGAATTTTCAGAATAACCCTGCTCATTCTAAAAAAGTTGGAAAGTAGAATACAAAGTTGAATTCTGTACTAATGTTTGTAGTAGTTGATCTTAATTTCTGCCAGACAAGTGTTTTAGTCGACAGAGACACAGATCTTTGGTTTTATCATCATGTTATAAATGTGAGGTCAACACTGTTTTATCTTTGCTTCATCATGCAATTAAAAAAAGAGTGCTTTCTCTGCGCTGGGATTTTATAGCAAAATATTATAGCTGATGCAGTTTGTATTAGCTGAAAGCTGCTCTGGGGTGCAAGCCTATTTGATTTCACAATAATATACTATAAATTGGTTTGGTTGTCTGTTTTTTGGACTCCATTGCTTAAAGTCATGCAACTGAATTAACACTCTAGTATTAAATCATTACAGTTATTTTTTGTGTGTGTTGTGTGAACTGGCACAACATACTGGCATATGTTAAGGCTAGAAATAATCAAAGTAACTTACTTCATTCTACCTGAATGCCTTGAAAATAATGAGTTCATTAGTACTGCATTGAAAAAAAGTGTCAAATGTTAATTACCACACAAACAAAATCCTGTTAATTGAAACTCGGTTCTTTACTGCTTCACCTCCGCTGCAGAAAACATTCAACCACTTAAAAATGCCTTTTCTCATTTGGGATGTTCAGGTAACTACATGCCCTAACTGGGTGAGCACAGATAAATGTAAAATGCTTAATAAGCAATTATGTAGTTTCATCACAAGACCTAACTTACTGTCTTTAAGCCCTAATGTCACATCATCACAAAGGTTCGAGATGGAAATAATCTACTGTCCCACCTCTTTTTTTCGTTGTCTTTTCTGACAATAGTTAATGACCAGATTATTCGCTCAGTTTATTTTCTAATGCTTCGTGCAGTCTAAGCTGAAACAATTGGAGTCCTGCATCTCCTTGAAGAGTGTATTGTCTGTAATATTTTATTACAGTTCACCAGAGTTCATTTCTGTTTTCCTGATTCTTCCATTTAGAGAGAGCCTGGAACGTCTTTCAATGTTTAAGAAAATAGAAAGAAAACCTTTCCCTTGGCCCTGCCAGCTCACTATTGGTTCTAATTTGTCTATAAGGATTGTTGCCTACAAATCAGTAAGTTTGTAAAATTGTACGTTTTAGTGTATTTTGGTAGAAAGTTAGGTGCACCTGTGTGTTTTTTCCTTAAAGCTAAGAAAATAAAAGAAAACAACATCCAAAATAATTATGGTAGAGATTTTATGTGTGTAGAAGCCAGTACATCTCAAACTGCGGTTCCCACAGCAACTCTTAACTTCGCCATATTGCACACATATGTTAAATAACTAAAATTCACGATGTACGGAAATAGAAGTAATTGCCATCTACGCCATGACACTTAATGGTATGGAAGCTGATGAACCTGATTAAGAATTCTGTGATTATATGAAGCTTTCCATTCAGCATCAGTGATGTGTCTGCAGCTCAGTGAGACTTAGTATATATTTCTTAAGCCCTAGGCGTGAGAGGAATTATGCACATGTGTATGTAAAATGGTGGGTGTAAATGTTTACTAGCTATTGATTTGGATCGCATCTATTGTTATTTCAGACTTGGAAAAAAAGTATATTTTTTCTGCTTGTTTGCTTTATACTGTTTGGCAGAGCTTGTGCACAGGATTTGCCTTACAGTTTATATGGGTCCTTCACACAGTGCTGGGAAGAAGCGAGTGTGTTTCAACACACAATGTGTGCAAAATTCCACGTATTGAATAATTAATAGGTAACTATGTAGCGTGGCAGCACTGATGGATCTGGTGAGATGGAGATTAATTGGTTTGTTGTTTGAACTCAAGACTAAGAGTCTGGCCAGTACTGCAAAGTTACAGGCACACTAGCCTTGAAAGAGATCTCTGCTGCCAGCTTTCTATTTATACTTATGCATAATTTTTTTTTAATGAGGATATTGCTCCAGACCTGTACAAATATGCAGTGAGTCCCCTCCCAAAGGTGTTTACACGCAAAATAAATGAAGCTTGGAAGAGTAAGCAACATGAACGGAGCGACCAGCCCGAGGTCATACAGCCATTGGGTCAGAGCTAGGGGTAAACTTGTGATAGCTACTGACATAATCTATTCTGTCTCTTCTGTTTTCTGCCCAGTTCTTCATTTTGCTTCTCATTCACTAAATATACCAGAAATTTCACTTAAGTAGAAAGAAAAGGAAGTGTTTTTCTTTCCCTGTAGTTGGGAAACATTCACTCATTGCAGATATTTACTCCTCCTTTCCCCTCCTAGTCCCATAATGCAGCTGGGATATTTTTCTGCCTTTTGGGGAGGTTGCAGTAACCTGGGGTATTTTTATCCTGTGGTATAGTAACCCTGATGCCAAACTTGGGCAGACAAGCTGAATGAGCATTGAGTCTTCTTGTGTCTTTAACACTCATCTTAATGCTTTATCAAAAGCTTTATGTAGGTGGAGGAAGTAAAGTACACAGCAAGGAAGTTACATGTTATCCTGGCACTGAAAGACTTCCACAAATGAATAACCAAGACAAGTACGTGGTCGGTGTAGTTCAGGTGCCGGATCTCATACAGATGAAAACTGTGCTGAAAGCAGTGTGGTGGCAGTCAGAGATGCACGTTTGGGGATGTCAGTATTAGTTCCTTATTGGCAAAATAATGCAGTACTTCATCTAAGAAATTTTTGCGTGTTCTGGTAAGCACTTGGGATCCTACTGGAATGTTAAACATTCCTTTTATTTGAATTCTGATACATAGGTCACAGAAGAGAGACTTAAAAAAGTTTGGACAGTTGTGGATGCTAAAACCCTCAGAAAAGAAGATATTCAAAAAGAAACTGTTTACTGCTTGAATGATGATGATGAGACAGAGGTTCAGAAAGATGATACTATTCAAGGTATGACTTCTTTATGTGCACCCTGAAGACAAACTGAAGATAATGGTTTGTACTCCTAAATCACCTAAGTGCCTTTTAGTTTTATACTTTGAAGCCTAGATGTGATGTAGAATGTAAGCCTTAGAATGTAAGCCCTGTAAGCTGATGGAACATAGAGGCTGTTATGTTGAGGCTCTTTGTCTTCACATATTTTAAAATTTCTTACTTTTGCCACTAATAGGAATAATAATAGTACCACCAGGTGGAACGTGGAAGGCACTACAGCTTCCTAAACTGTACACCGTGGAGGACCTTACCTCAGTTCTGGAGCGAGCAGTGCTGCTACCTCTATTCTGTTTTTAAATCTTCAGTTGTACTTATAACATGAATACTTTCATACAACTGCTTTTTTTCCTAGATAAGCAACTGCTCTAGGTATTCTGCAGCTGGGAAGATGAAACCATTAAAGGAAGGTTTAGTGTTCAAGAGTCTATTAGGTTTGCTGTGTAAATTCCATAGCAGGTTCAGTTTGAAGTAGAGGTATGTGGAATACTTCTTTTATAACCCTCAGCTTCTTTCTGAGTGGATTAAATTCCTTAGAAGACTAAATGCCCCAGAAACAGAATGAAATAGTCTACTTTTTTAAAATGGAGTTAAGCAAAGATGTTTAATTTTTTACTATTATATGTATTTTGTTACTAATTTTTTCTTTGCTGTTTCAATCCCTCAGAAGTAGGGCAAGTGTATTAACTCTAAAGGGAAGAAATATTCAGGTAACAGTACAGAAAGTGCATCAAACGAATAAAGTACATTGAAAAATGAAGATAAATACTGTATTTTTTATTTAACCTCTTTCAATTATAGCAATCGTAGGTGTTTTGTAGCAGTAGCAGATAAAATATCCCAACAACAGAGTCATTTTCTTTAAGCAGAAATGATAGTTAAAAGCTAGTGGTCTGTTTATGTTTCATAACTTCAAAACTTTTAGTAAAATAAATTTTTAAAAATTCACTTTTTATAGTAAGTAGATTTTGAAACATTTGTGACCATTCTTTGCTGATGTTCTGACTGCCTGAGTTGATGAGTTGTTGCAGGATGCCAGTAAAAAGTGATGAACGGTTCAATGTGAACAAAAGTGGCCAAAAACTTCTGTTAGTGGTGTGATATTTCTTACAGTTAAAGAGCTGCTGATGCCTTGTGGACTTCTGTGGACATTTTGAGAAATGTCATAATTAGGCAATATTTTGCATTTGAAGCACCGATACTGAAATTTCTTTCATTCTGCTTGTTTGTTTGCTTTTTTGTTTCCAGGAAAATGTGTCCACACATAGGTTTTTTTCATCCAGGGATTTACCTCTGTTTCTTCTGCTTTCTTCACACCTGAGGATATATTCCTTCGTCTGTGACAGTGTAATAAAGTGATGATGTTACAGGGAGGATATTGTGGCTTGAGGTGGGGGAATAAGCAGTTGGAACAGATGATGCCCCTGAGACACAAGCAGCTTCGTGTTTTGTGGAGGTACCTCTGCAATGTAAGGCACAGGAAGTAGAACACAGATGTACGGAAAGGCCACTTCTGCATCCAGGAGTGTTTTGGTTTTCCATTGCGTGGGAGGATGGACCTCATTTCCACTGTTAACGCATTTTGTTTGCTGGTGTCATTTCCTGTCCATGACTTGTATGTTTGGATTTTTTGGTATTACATTTGCAGGGAGTGTTGCAGTCTGTTTACTGAAATCTGTTCTGATTTGCTTAAATCTATTCTGTGAGCATAACTTTGGGCAAGATGTTCCATTCCCTTATTTTCTCTCTTGCTCTCAGTGAGGGTAGCTGTTATAGAAAACAATGTACAAGGAGTGCAACTGCTGTTCGTGAAGTGCAAAACATGTCTATGGGGTGTGTGGTTTTTTGTTAACAGGGAAAGTAATTTGATGAGCGTGTGTGGAGTGTAGCTGTGAGGCATGCATGCATTGTTAAAATATTCAGAGACCTAATTTTGGTGTTGGAATTGTAGGCCCATATGCTTACCAGATGCCCTCTTCTTGTTCTCCAGGGTTTCGTTATGGGAGTGACATAGTTCCTTTTTCCAAGGAAGATGAAGAGCAAATGAAATACAAAACAGAAGCAAAATGTTTTTCTGTTTTGGGATTCAGCAGATCCTCTCAGGTACAGCACTAAACTATTGTTCAAGTGTTGTTTGAGACAACTGATTTCAGTTTGAATTCACAAAAGTTGTGGTATTGTACTGGGTTCCAGTATTGGAAGCCGAGCATTTGCAGTCCGGTATACAGGGATGACTTATTTACACGTACTAGAATCAGCAAACAGTATGTGGTCTTGTGAGGGAGACAAGCTCATAAATGTGGCCCTTGGGCCCTCAAGTGAAACAAGAGCCACTGAACTCAGATCTCTTGTTTCTACTGTAACAAAAACTGAATGTATCAAGGACTTCATAGAACTTAAGATAATTAAAAAATTCCACGTATTTCAATGAGATGCTTGGTGTTTGTATGTACTTGTGGTATTAACTTTGCCATTGTGACAGAAACTTTACTCTTCTTGGAGTTCCCTGCACCCAGTCCCCTTCACCACTCAAAACTGAAAGAAATCGTGGGGCAGCTCTGTGCCTTCTGTTCTGAAAGCTCCCAGCCCTCCTGCTCTTCTTCAAAACGTCTCGGAGCCTGAACAAAACAGAATCCTTGATAAAGGCTGAGGAATCATTCCCTATACCAGGAAAGAAAGATGCTAATGAAACAGGAAGTGTCTGTGGGAACTTACTTCCAAATGGATGTAGCTAAACATATTTTTATAGTGCAGGTGGCACAGAGACCCTTGCATGTTTCTAGAGATGCCCTTAGACTACTGCAGCGCGGTGGTTCAAAGCATATTATTAACTGAGGAACCAGGGAGTTAACGGTGATTTATTGAAATGAGAAGCCAGCCTTGATAGGCACTGCAACCTGGTTGCTCCTTGAGGACATTGAGAACTTGAAGTTGTTAAATAACATGGGAGCTTGTGTGCTGGAAGTGGTCGATCGAGGAAACTTATCATGCTTGAGCTTATATGCCCTAAATTGGCCAGGGAAGAGAAGAGATGGTAGGGACTAATAAATCCTGTACCAGAAACCGGGTCTAACAAGTGAAATGCTGTGTCTGAACCCAGTGCTTCAATGAGACAATTTCTTGCATCTTTTCACACGTTATTAGTCTACAGCTGAGTGTTACTGTCTTTGTTTAATTCTGTAAGATGTATTTCACCATGTGTGTTTTCTTGTGCTGGAGGCTGGCCTCCTCTTTTCTGACTCTTATTGAAAACAGAAAGAGGAAAGCAGATGAGAAACATCGTGTTCCTGGAAGTGAGCTGTTATTTCACATGGATTTTTTTTTTTTTTTTTTTTTTTTTTTTTTTTTNTTGATCAGATAATGTGGTAATACCTTCAAATACATAGTTAATAATTAATTGTCGGAATACTTTTGATTCATGTAAATATGCCCCAAAGAATTTTAAAATTTGCTTTATATTTTTAGTGCAAAAAAATATTTATTGCTTTTGATAATTTTTATTATATGCTTCTCCTGTAATTTCTATGAGTTATGAAATCCACAGACATCTTAAATAAAGTGTGTTCTGGTCCTCTAACTAGGAGTGTAATTATGCCCAATAGTAGTTGCATAGACCTCAGTAGAACAAAATTATTCAGGTGTTATTGCAGGATTAAAATTACACTGTATAGACAATGATATCAGGAAGCTTTCAGCTACAGCTGGAATTTTCAAGACTGATGCTTTCCTTATGTTTTAGCTCTTGAATTTTATTGTTTGGAATCATAATACTGACACTGTTCAAATGTATGTTTTATATTAAATTGTTTATTTTAAAAATTTTGGAGAAAAGGTAATTTATTATTAACTAGAGAAACTGGAACAGCTCCAAATACATAATTAAAGAAGGAATAGAGCCACCTCACAATATTTTTCTGAGTTATTCACATCCCTCAGGAAAGAAGATCAGAGGCCGCTTAAACTTTGATTTTTAATTTATAAGCAGTGCCGTGTAACTCAAGAAATAATACTTGAAAATATTACAAAGGGACCTTTTCTTTTTTTTGCAAACAAAAAATAGGTGTAGTGATACACACGTCTAGATATTTATACTATAGTGAGCATAAAATTTCCTGAGCTTTGAAAGACAGAACAGCAAAGAATCATTTCAGGTAGAATAGTCTGAGTTGAGGAATCGTGCTGTAATACATTAAACAGATCTGCTCTGGTGCAAGTTGTCACTGACTTCAACAGCATTATGGTGATTTGCTAAATAATGAAACTCCACATTAGTTTGGAGACAGTGTAATTTGGTGATATTTTTCTTTAACAGACAAAGGTCATTTTAACCAGTGTTCATAGCGGTGTGCAGTTTTCATGGCAGTTTTTCCACCATGGCGGTGTTCTCTAGGTGTGTCAGCCTCTGTAGCTCTCGCTATTCTAGAAATGGCCCTTAATGAAACCATTTGTCGGGGTTTTTTTGGGTTCAGCCATGTTCATGAACAGCATCAATTCTGCTAGCAGAAGCGTCTTTGCCAGCACAGCCGTGTGTACTCCAGGTTGCTGTCGAACCAGCTTTATTAATTAAGGATGTGCCTTTTTTCCAGCTCATTTTTGACATGTCTTTGCTAGGAAAATTTAATAGCATAGATAGATGAGGTGTCAGTTAGGTTTAGGTCTTTTGCTAACTACTGCAGTTTTCCACACTGACTTTTGGATTACTGCAGTATTATTGAGACTGCTAACAGCTGCAGATACCATAGTTTTCCATTCGTGCCCATCAATAGGAAGGTATGAGAGTATCCTGCCAAATACCACTGGATATCCATGTTGAGTGATAAATGGAGATATGAAACATATACAGGCCTTTAACCTCTATGCACAATAATTAAATTTTGTGGTTTCTCACTTGAGTAATGTATTAGTTGTTTCATAATTTAATGGGTCTGGTCACATTAATGACATCTGGTTTAGATCAGGCTAACTCCTGACCATTTGCATCTCTAGGTCCAGAGGCATTACTACATGGGCAACCAGGTTCTGAAGGTCTTCGCAGCAAAAGATGATGAGGTAAGGTGGACTGAAGTTTAATGCTGAGGGTGTTTTGCCATGGAACAGAAAAGAATAGTAGTGACACTTGAAATTGTCCCTTCTTTCTGTGTTAATAAGACAAATATTCTTAATGCAGCTTACGGAAGTCTTGTTCCATTGCCCATTAGGTTGAAAAAAAATTGGATTAAACCTCAAATGCATACCATCTCTCATTAATAATGAGAAACTGGTAAATGTTACATTTGTGCAAGGGCATGGGGAACATGGAATTAGTGCTTAAGTACATTCTCATGCAGAGCAAGTGTGCCCTGTCGCTGTGTTATTTAGAACAGACCTCCAAATTATTTTAAATATTAGAGGTAAAAACTTCACTGTAGTGCTGACCTGTGCTCCTTTTAGGGTCTGACTTTTTTTCTTTTTTTTCCAGAATGCAGCAGTTGCTTTTTCTGCCCTTGTTCATGCACTGGATGAACTGAAAGTGGTAGCTATAGTGCGTTATGCTTACGATAGAAGATGTAACCCACAAATTGGGGTAGCTTTTCCATATATTAAGGATGCATACGAGGTAATTTTTCTGTAGAGACTCTCCGTATTGATGCTTTACAAATACCAATTAATAAATAGTTATATTTGAACTGTATAAATTTGCAGTGTTATATAATACCAGGAGAAACCAATGTGACTTTTCAGAGTGATTTTAGGAAATAGTACCAAGTCTTAGTACAAGGAAGTAATAAATAGTATTAAGAATATTCTGTAGGAAAAGTACATGAAAAAATAATGCCATATGTTTCTATTAGTATCCTCTATATTACAGATTTAAATAATACTGACTTTTATTTCAATAACATAGTGATAATTTCATTTTGTTATCCTGGAAATAACTTTTTTTTTTTTGAATCTGTAAACAGTGTAATCACATACTTATGTGATCAGTTGCCACTGCTTTCTTGCTGCATTACTACGTACCTCTTCGCATACAATCCAAAGTTGCATTAGTTTCTTTCATTGTTTAAAACTGTTGATTTATCTCCAGATTGCTTGGTAGTGCAAAATTTGAATTTGATAGTTGGTGTGGCATTTCAAGCATGTCCAACTATGCTGTTGTCATTAGGTTTCCAAGTCAACTGGAACAGAGGGGAGGAGTTCACAGCATTTAAAGCTGTTGTTTAAATTCACATGGAGAATTAGGAAGACAGTACTATATTTATTTACTTGAAAAGGTTGTTTTAAAAAACAGGAGAAAAAATGCAGTCTGTTTCTTAGGAAATAAAAAATAAAGTTCTGTACACAGCAGAATCATATTTGAATTTTTTTTTTTTAATTCTGAGAGACCCAGAATCCATGGATCTTACTTACGAGAGACTATTGAAAGATCTAAATATGCATAACATGGCGAAGCAGTGACGAAGGTGGGGGCGGACATAACAATCTTCAGACTTTTGAAGAGTATAAACATAAAGGATGGAAAGGAATTATTTAGGGTAGTATGAACTGGAGGAGGTATTTGAATAACGAAAAAATGAGACTGAGAATTTAAAAAAAAAAAACAAAACCAGCTTTAGACTTTGAGACACAGTAAGCTGTGATAAAACGTCACAGAGTGCCAAGGTATGGGGCATTTAAAGCTTGGCTGGTTGGAACTCTGCACAAGAAAAAGGGGTTGGATGATCTGGGAGGTCTTTATTCTACTTGTAGAAAAATGAGGTGTATAGCCATCGCTATATTATAAAATAACACTGTGTTTTATTCTGCTTAAAACTATGTTGCTCTCTAAATATTTAAGTATTTTTATATACACAGATACTAGATCTTTAGGTTTTCCTTTTGTTTAGATTGCCCTGATAGGGCACTTGGGGATACTTCTTTTTGTTTGTTTGTTTTACTTCAGGTTCAGTTTTTTCTTTCTTCTTTTGTCGTGCTTAGTGTCTCATCTATGTGCAACTACCCTACATGGAAGACTTAAGACCATACATATTTTCATCCCTGAAAAACAATAAAAAATGCACTCCGACAGGTAAGATAGTCCTTTACTGGGCAGCTGGACAAAGTAATCTACTTGTCTTCCTTTAAGACACTCTAGAAGAGCTAAAATATTTGGCTTCCCAGTGAAAACATAAGCTTTGTCATTATTTTGTCTTAGGAAAAAAAAAAACAGCCCATTGGGAATACATTATGGTGGTGTCATCTTGAAGTGTAAAGCCTGTAGCAGAACTTGGCCAGCTTAGGTGCCGGCTGAGCAGACTCAGGGTTTGCGGACAGTCTTTTAAAACTGTCCTGTTAAGTGTCTTCTGGCACGGGTGTTGGGGTTATTAGTCTCGCAGGATCTCTGTGATAGGCATCTGAGATTTAGTCCTCCATATCATTTGATATTTCAACTCATTTGTTAGACTAAAGGGCCAGACCTTGTGGGAGCTACAATATGTGATTGGCTAGAATTAGAAGAGAGGCATCAGCTCTGTTTGTACAAAGCTGGTCCTGTAGCCAGTTGCAATTTGGCCTGTGCAAAGGCAAAGAAAGCATTTTCTGTGGTGCGTGAAACACGTACTTACTGGTGTACAGATTCAGATGGAGGGTGTCTTTGGAGAGCCATAGCACATGCAGGCATACTAAGCTTGACTCACTGTTCTGAGCATTTTGCACAGAAATGAACGTAAATGGATGTAGTTTAAATCCACTTCAGCTTCTTTAAGTTGTTATGAGATCCATTGAATGGGCATCTGCATGTCAAGGTGTTTAAAGCATGTGAGGTTGTTTCTGAAACAGTTTCTATGTTCTTGTTTGTTACCAGCAGTTTGAGAACAAATCTGAAACCTGTCTTACCAAAGCAATAGTGGACCCTTGTGAACTGTGTTAATTTGCAATCATAACTTGAAAAATTTCTATTAAGCCATTTGGTTTTTCAAACCAACTGTTCTCCTTATTTTCTAAGTGGCCTATAAACCTTCTGTTGCAAAGAAAAACATCTTGAAAAAGAAAAAAAATTGAAGCAGAAAGGCAGCAATAATTGAGGTCTTGGGCAGGGGGGAAGGTTTTATGACTTTACATTGTAGTCCTTAAATAAAGCAGGGGTTTTATTACTGTGTCCATTATCCATATTCTTTATTGGCACATCTATGTCTGCAATGTATTCTGTGGCATGTAATGACCTGGTCAGAATCTCACATTGTGAAGTGAATCTTCATTTATAAATTGTTCAAGAAGTTAATCCATCTGCAAGTGTATTTAATTTTTTTTTTAATGTAATTTTTGCCTTAGCGGATCAGTTATCTGCTGTTGACTCTTTGATTGATTCTATGAATTTGGTTTCTGAAGATGATGATGGAGAAACTTTTGAGGACCTGTTTAAGCCCAGCAAAATCCCAAACCCTCATTTTCAGAGGTTATATCAGGTGAGATGATCTATGTGGCATTTTTTGAAAAAGTCTTTTACTAAGACTTTTCACCTTTCTGTCTTTCTCTGATTTACATTGGAAAGACCTGCGTTGTACAGATGGGAATATAAATCCTTTTGCATTTAAGTGTGGGGTAGCCAGTGATCTCTGTGTTGTCCCTGACATAGATTTTATTCTTAGACTTTCCAGTTTCCAGGAAGCAAGGGAAATTACACCTGTGCTGAAGTGTCTGCAGCAACATCAGTGGTGTTCACAGGCATCTAGACTAGACAAGTTAAGACTTGCTTGAGTATCTCAACAGTGTATTGCCACGATTATGGTGTGGATGTAGACTCAGTCTTGAGCTTCTGGGCAAAGAGAGAAATTGAGTGAATATCGGGGATCTCTGTAGCTCCTCATTCTGTGTCACATCAAATCTTGAGCAGAGTCCCTTTGTGCATTGTTGCATCTCACAGTGGTTCCAAACCAGATCAGCCTGAGGTGAACTTGGTCAGTAGTAAATGGTTAACATTGTTGACATTTAAAATATTCCATTTGGATGTCTGAGCTGATGCATTTTATGGGTAAGCAGAGCAGTTCACACTTCTTGCAGTTATTGTATCAAGCTGTCTACATTTTGATTTACATTCCTTTCATATCATGAAGATTTTCATTGCAGCTGTGAGGATGAGAGACTTAATTATACATTGGAATTCAAGTGTTCAAGAAAATGGCATAGCAAATTCAAAAATAAGGAAAATTACGATGCAACTTACGCAGCTGCAAAATTGTGTTGTATGCAGAGCCATGGAGATATATTGGAGTGCATGACTCCACTGTGAAAATGGACCAAAAATGGTATTACAGCAACCATGTTCATCATATCTCAACAACTGCAAATGAATTTTTTTTTAGTTTACAAGTAGGAAGAAGATGCTTTTTTAAATTAAGAAAACTAACCCTAGCTTCCAGAAACCATGCTGCTTTTCAGTATTGTCAGAAGCAGCAAAGGATCTGAAGGTCGTATGCGTGTTTCAGGAACACGTGTAGGCCCACTGTCTTAAAATCCTACTCTGATTGACATCTGAAGAACTCAGTGTTCCCTTCAAATTCTGCCAGTCATATTGACAAGACAGTGTGTAACTGAATGCAGGAGTTAGTCAGTAGTTTTTTTCTGGGCAAGAGCTTAAGATGGATTGACCTCTGCATGACTCCTTTTAGGAAAGGTTGTAAAGCTTGGGTAAAACAAACCAAACCAAATGAGATTTTCCTTGTAAATGAAACACAAATGGGATAGGGTTTCCTCTATTGTATCACTAGATACAGTTTTGCCTTCTTTTGGTTCAGTGGGTATCACTTATCAATGAAAGATGTTTCTTTAGGTGTGCTATTGTCTTCTGAAGCAGGATGATTGTGGTGACCCAGCAGCTGAGTCAAGTGCTACTGGAAGAGAGTAACTGCCTAACTCTCCAATTTCCCTAGGGGATAATAGGATTTTGCAAAGGTGAATGCTACTTGTGGAAAAAGTAGTTATTGACTGTTTCAATGTACTAGGTAGCATACGGTTCTTGTCCACAGTGCTTGCTGTTCATAACCCCCTAAATTACCTGTCCTTTTAGTGCTTTGTTTTGCTTGCACACAGCCCCATTTCTTTGTCTTGGTTGCAAAACTACTATTAATCTGTATAAATCGCAGAAATATTGTTCTCTCCTTTGCTTCAAACATGTTTCAGATTCTTAATATTTTGTTCTTAGTCTAAGTGATACTGCTGGTTCTTTAAGAACTATGAAGAGAAATTTTATGTATTTTGAATGTAGTCAGTAAATTGATTAGGCTGAACAGGATCTGTAGATGGTTTGAAAGAATAACTCTGAAGAAAGGATGAACTCCCCCTTCATTTCCTTGCTCTGTTGCTTCATGAAGATGTTTGGAATTATAAGTGACACGAGCCAGAATTTAAACAGAAACATCAAACTAAATTATATCTCTGGAAGTAGTGGTAGGCATCAGGAAATGACAGAGTGGGTAGAAAGGAATTGCTAATGCTTGCTGGAGTGGAAGATGAGGAATATCCTATATCCAGAGTTTCAACTTTTCTTTGTTGCTTCCAGAAAAGCCTAAGCAAACTTCCATAGCTTTTGTGGTGGCAGACTTCCAATGTCATTAAGTTGTTCCTCTGCAATACAGGGATTTGAAGCACAAAAGACATTTGGGGAATGCAATGCATTTTATTTGATAGCCAAATAAATGAATTGCTCAACAGTGATTGGTCTGTACTGAGACAGACCTGAGGGGATGGTTTGTGGGGACGGTGGCCTGTGGCATTGCGTAGGTCATGGGATCCAACTGCAGAGTCTGCACCTGAATATGCTGTAATGCAGGGGCATCAAACTCATTTTCACTGGGAGCCACATCAACCTCGCGGTTGCCTTCAAAGGGCCGAGTGTAATTTTAGGACTGTATGAATGTAACTACTCCTACATTTATTCAGTCCTAAAATGACATTTGGTGAAAATGAGTTTGACACCCCTGCTGTAATGGCTCTTGTTAGACCACATGTAAGCAACTGTAGAGGGCTGAGCTTGTTTGTAAGTGCTTGGACTGTACCATGATGTTCTTTCAAAAAGCAGAACAGCAGGGGGAAGGGAGGTAGCTCACAGAAGTTTGTGAGGGCTTTCAGCAACAAATAATCTTACCTTTGGTTGAATGTAATGGGTCTGTTGGAAGGTCAATTTGAAATTGTCACAAATTGTCACAAACTAGACTCAGTTCGCACAGTTTTAACCATCCTAAAGCTAACTAACTAGCATAAAATGAGTTGTTCAAGTCTATCCCATAATCCATGAAAAAAGAACCTTGGGAAAGTTAATTGATTGATCCTTCTTGTTTTGGTGATCCTAAGTACATGATAGTCATGGTTGTAGGTTGCCTTCTAGCCACTGAAGTGGTTCTTGCTGGGCACAGAAGGGCGAAGAAGCAAGGTTAAAAGGGATTGTTTGGGAGTGGAAACTTCAGATTAAGTCTGTTCAACTTCATCTCCATTTAGCACCTGAGTTTTGATGATACCTGCAATCTCAGGTTTCAGAGGCCATCATCTACTCTAAAAAAAGGAACAAGTGGAGGCTGTGGCTACTCAGTCTGCTCAGCTCTTGCAGCTGCATACATAGAGATTTCAGATGCAAAAGCCTGAAAAACACATTCACAACAGGGAACTTCGTTTCTATATTTTTTTTTCTTTGTGAGTTTAATTCAGTCCCCAATGTTGTTTTAATATATTTTTTTTGTATCATGAGAGATGTTACTGCAGCTTCCAGCAACATTTTTATTCTCTTTCAAAATAATTATGCCTTAAATCATTATAAGTGTTTCCAAATCAGTCGCCTGTATGACTGCCTCCTTTTGAAAGTATGTGCTAATATGGATTGGAATCTTAATGGCAGCATGAAAGCACATCAGTATTGATGTGTAGCATATGGTCTGGATTTTCTTTATTGGCAGCTTTTCAGCATGAATAGAGGGGGGTTTTGTTTGCTTTGATTTTGTTTTTTAAATTAATGTCATGTGTGACAGCCAAGAGGGGAGAAAAGCTCTGCTCTATTCATAGTTTACTGAGTAGCTACCTTTACCCTTTGGTCTAGTTAGCCCGGTACAGTGGGCTTGGAAAAGTTATTCTCACATGTACATCATGTGTTTTTATGTATGTGTATGTATGCACTGGTATCTGTGTATGTCTGCACATACACCTCTACTGCTATCCTGCACTTCAAAACCTTTATGAGATACCTACTTTGTTTTTAAAATTCTCAATGGAATTTCTGTAGCCTGCCTCATTAACCTCATCTCTCTCCCTCTGCTCAACTCCCTGACTGTGTGTGCTGCCTTTACACTCTGGTGAAAAAGCTGTGTCCTCTGTAGTTCCTACCATCTGTTTGAACCTTGACACACATCTGTCAGGCCCTTTCGTTCCCTCACTCTTTCTGAAGCTGATTTGCAAGCATACCTATATTCTGTGTATCACCTGTGCACATTTAACTTCTCTCTTTCCATTTGTTTTTAAGCTGGTGAAAATTTCTCTTGTATGCATACTGAGTTTTATTGACCAAGAAGAAATACTTTATTTGAAGGACAATAAAATGTGGCAATAACTGGAATACATGGTTGTGGTATATATCTTGTTGCCTAATTTTGGAATGTATAGAAATCTC
Source organism: Pampusana beccarii (assembly GCA_013399365.1). NCBI lineage: Eukaryota > Metazoa > Chordata > Aves > Columbiformes > Columbidae > Pampusana > Pampusana beccarii. Next base: position 2,055,189 of record VWYH01001497.1, read on the forward strand.
TCCCACATTACTGTTTTATTAATAGAATTGCATTTTAAAGGTAAAGTGAATTTAAAAAGCTGAATAGTTGCAGATGACTCTTTCGTTCCTGGGATTTTTCCGAATAATTTTCATAGAACTAATTCCAGTGAATGTGGGAATGCTCATCTGCATCAGTATTCTTGTTTCATATAATTATTAATCTTCTTAAACAGCTGATTGTGTGACTTTCAATCCATTCGTGAGCTGGAATATTTGTCTGCAATATGAAAGTAGTTTCTCTAATGTGGAAGATATTTTGCATGTACTGTAGGATGTCAGGCATACAAGCATTACATTAAAAGCACATAAACTAAAAGCTTTTCTGTACTCAAATTGTTTCTTGCAGTGTTTGCAGCATAAAGCATTTCACCCCAATGAACCATTGCCGCCAGTTGAACAGCACGTTCTAGAGATGCTGGAGATGCCCCCTGTGGTAAAAGAAAGGTGTCAGGCTCCTCTTGAAAAAGTAAAAGCACTTTTTCCCCTAAAGGAAGTTGGCAAGAAAAAAGAAGAGAAGACTGCTCAAGACATCTTCAAAGACAAGTAAGTTGGAGATGTATTATGTATTTTTTGAAACTTTTTTTTTCACTTCAAATTGTTTTCGCTGGATGGAGCAGGCTCAGAACCTTTTGAACATAAGATCAATGAGTTACATGCTGAAGAAATAGTGATGAGTCGGGGAATATTGTGCTACCACAGTATGTGTAGGATATTTTGTAAATACTGGTGGTCGTACTGTTATGGAGCAAGACATACCGGAGCCAGTGTGTAGTTTCCTCTGTCTGTGTTTGTTGTCACAGAATCCATCAGGTTGGAAGGGACCTCAGGAGGTTTCTTGTTCAACCTGCTGCTCCAAAGCAGGGTCACCTGTGAAATCTGAACAGGTAACTCAGGGCTTCATCCAGTCTTGTCTTGAAAACATCCAGGGGTGGAGGCTGCACATCCACTCTGGGTAACCTGTTGCATTGCTTATTGTCTCCTGGTCAAACACTTTGTCCTACTAGTAGTTATAAAGTAGTTCAAATAAAAATAATAGAGGGTCTAATTTAGTTTGGAATAAATTCTGTGGAGCTTTAAATTAGCTGTAAAGATGAGTCTTCCTTCTCAGCATGTTTGATTTAGGTTGTTCTGTAGCTTTCATTTTGAACTCCAAGTCGAAAGAAAAGCAGCTTGATTATTATCTGCTGTGCAATAAATGTGGATGTTTTGAAAAATCAAACTTCCTGGAACGTCTATTGTCTGAACAGTTTAACTTTTTTTTTACTACACATGGTCTGTTTGCTTTATTTGTGCTGCAAATATGAAGAAGAAATGCTTAATTGCTACTGCATTGCTACTGTAACCTCAGCCACAAGTCAGTTTGCTCAAGCAAAATCTGCTTCTGAGAGCTTAATGTATTGAATGCATATAATATAACTAGTGCGTCCACTGGGGTGTTGGGAAGTTCTCAGTTAGCTCCTTCTCCCTCCCTTTTGTCATTTTTAGCTCAGTGCTTTCAGCGGTAGCAACAGCGTCTCTTGGCCAGTTTGCGGCCTTGCTGAGCTGAGCTGTCGTAGGCCTTGGGCCGACTGGAGCCCCCTCAGCGTGTGATCTTTGGGAAGACATGACGCAGGACTTCTCACATCACTGAGCTGGAATAACGACCACATAGCTGTATAAAGATTGGGAAGCACCTTTTTATTTATTAATGGTTCATTGCTGTGTGTGCCTGTCTTGCCTTGGTGTGTCTGTGGGTTCATACTGGAAATAATTCTCTTGTCCTTGCTCTGTGCCCCCGTTTCTCTGTGTGTGTGTGTGTATACATACATACACTTGTATGTCCATTTTAAAAAGTCATAGAACCAGACAAACAAACAAACAAAATCAAAACTTGGGCTCAAACAAGCTAGGGAGAGAATTTAAACAAAAAACAGTCACTGATTACTGGTAGTTGCTTAAAAACATGTTGCCCTGAAGGTATCAGTTTGACAAGCAAGAAATAAAGCTATTTTGTTTAAAAATTCATTTCCTTTAGAGGGGTGATGAAAGCAGTTATAAAAATAATTGAGACAGAAATCAGTGTAGGGCATTAAAATTATTTTTAAAAAATCCGTAAGGAAGGAAAAAGGATACAGACTCAACTATGCAAGGAAGAATGAATGGTAATAGGATTAAAAAATATGAAAAAGATGGCACTGCTGTAGTAATGAATGGGAACAGTAGTATTGTCAGTACTACAACAGAAGTGTTAACTTTACGGTTTTAGTCTGTGTTTGAGGAAAAGCTGAGTGATACAATTAAATAACTTGATAAAGAAAAGTAGCTCATTGCAACAATGACTAAAGAAAATGTTAAACACCAGATAACCTTCAACTTATTAACACTATCAGATCTAGATAATTTGCACTACAGTTTTTCAAAAGTAGGTTAGGAGCTCTCTTGACCATTATTTTTGTTTTCTAAAACTGATTCGTATCTCCTGTCATCATAATGATCTGGTTCATGTCTGCTTAATTTTTAAGGTCTAATGAGATTAAGGAAGCATAAATGTAGGCATGATGTCTTATTACTGATTTTAACATTCAGCATTTGTTTGTTTCCCGTTTGCTGAGCTCTGTGTTGTTTGGGAAATCCAATAAAACAGAAAGCAGTTTGCTTTTTCCTTCTTAGGTTTGCTTTGGAGAGGCTGTTACTTCATCCAGCTTTGCAGCATGTGAGAGGCTTCTATATAAATGTAGAAGTGGGTGTAGTTTATTAATTTTTCTCAAATAGTTGTTGCACGTTTTACAGTTTAAAAATACTGCTAATCAGTGCATTACAGAGCCTAAATGTCAGATCCTTGGCTGGTGTAAATGGATGTGGATTCATTAGTTTCTGCTGTACTGCACTGATTAATGACAGCTATAGAATTTGTCCCAAGCAGTTAAATGCAGCAGCATCACTTATGTTCTTCTCTTTCCTCCAATCCCAAAGCATTATGAATCAGTAAAAATAAGGCAGGAAGAAAAATATTTAAAGACGTTGCAATTGAATGGAAAACAACTTTGGAGAAAAAGGTTCTAAAAGAGACTTTTCATGGTTCTTTGCACCTTTCATCAAACCACATTGATATCCAAGAATTTTGGTTGAAGTAGAAGTTCCAAACTCACTGGTGTTAGATAAGTATCAGTTTCTCTGTTTTACAGACAGACATATCGACTGTCCAAACCTATCAAGCAACGTGTTCAAGGTCGGCCAGGAACTCAGCAGAGTTGAGAAAGAAGCAAGGTGTCCTGTCCTTGTCCTGAGGCATAACCAAAGTCATCACTTCTCCTAGAATGATAAGTGAGGTTATGTTGGATGACAGGACTCGCTGAGGAGAAGCGATTTCATTTCAGTAGCTACAAAATTAAGGACAGAGAAGACCACTGAAACAAAGTGAGATTGACACTGATTATCGAGTAGGGGAGGAGTGTGCTGTAGAAAGTAAAAGGAAGACTGTACAAGTGATTTCTAGTAGTTGATTGCTTCTGTAATGTGCAACACAATTTTTAAAATTGGTTCTAGTATTGTAGAATGCAAAATGACACCTAGCCTAGGGTCTCTGACTTTGTCCCTACATCGTCAAGCAGTTTATTCTTTTCACTGCAGTAGCAGACTTTTTCAGAAGAACTTCTTACTTTGTTTTGGGATTTGTTGCACACAAATACTGTGATTTAGATCACTGAGGAGCTTTCAGTTGTTCTGAAACTGAAATTGATTCTTCTGTGTCACTAGCCTGTCACATTAAGTGACACAAAACACAGTGTCTGACTTTCTTCTCCTTTTGTGATTAGCTGGATTTTCTTCTTTTGCTCTAAAGTTATGGCAAGATACGCTCTCAAGTTTGGCACATTAGATGGTACAATTAAGTTCCTGGTTTGAATGCACACATTGGTGTATGTTACCTGTGAGGGAAAAGCTAGAGAGTAGCCTAAAATCACAATTAGCTTTTTAGAAATAACAAAGACTAATTTGAAAGCATTTTGAGATGTAGCTTAAATGTCCTAAGAGAGTTCTTATGTACTTAATTGGGGTTTGCCTAGCAGGTTTTGACTGCTGTAAGTGGAAGTTTATAAAGCTCTTGTGTGCTGATGGAGAATATGGGTCATTAGACTCATTTGTAGTAGCTATCATCAATTCCAAGGCAGGAACTAGCAGGTAATTTTTGAAGAGTAAATGAATTTCTTGCTTAAATGTTAAGTTTCATTGCCATTTCATGTTAAGAAGATCCGATGAGAAGGCCAAATGTCATTTAATCTACTGTAAATCATATACTTCAAATTATCAAGGTTAACTCAATATACAGGTTCCAAATAAAGTGACTGGAAATGTCGTGTATTTAGAAAGGTGGAGAAGATGTGTGTGTGTAAATTCACTCTTGAAATAAGCATGACTAATCTTGTACTTTCAACAGTGGTGCCTTTGCTTTACACTAAGATTAAGTTTGATGTCTGTTTCTGCTGTCTCCTTTGTGCAGCCTGTAGGGGAAGATGAGCCATGGAGTAGTGTTCATTTGGGAACAGTTGTAAATGAAATTTTGTCCAGTGTTCAGCGTATATTTCATTAATTTACTGACTCCTTACTTAGTAGGCAGGGCAGTTTAGTTTAAGTGTTTATATTGATTTTTGTCCTTCTCATTTGCAGCAGTGAAGATGGACCCAACCCTAAGAAACCCAAGATTGAAGATGAGGAAGGTAGCTTTAGCATCGTGAAGCTTGCTGAAGGCAACGTAACTTCTGTAAGCATATTTTTACAAATCTGATTATTAAATGGGAAGATTAATTTCTCTAAGCGTATTATAGTGAATATGCAGTATTCCTGATAGAAGGACAGTTTCTAGCTAAAACATGACTGAAATATTGTCTACTTATGGATTTGAGACTCTGCTGGAGATTGTAAAGACAAATTCTTCTGCCCTTAGGTGTCTGTTAGTACAAGTTCCATCAGTCTGGGATCTTTTAGGACAAAATTCTCCCCCAGTGTCTAGAACTCTAAAGGGCAAGCCTGAGGATCTGAGGAAACAGAATATCAGATTTGGGGTTCAGTGTTTGAATTTTGTTCTTGTTCTCTTTCGTATCATCTGCAACATAGAAGTTGCCTCTGTATAATTAATCAAAGGTATTGCTGTGGTTTTAGAGACTGTTCTCTGCTTTGTTTGGGGTTCTAAATCACAAATCTGGCTTCACCTTGCTGATAGGTTAAACGTCTAACTTAATTCCAGATATGGTGTACATGGGTAGATGAAGCCAGTATCATAACTGTGCACCTTCCTTTATTTGATTTTTTTTTGAATTACAGGGAAAAAGGTGATTTAATGTTAATTGAGATAACTTTATTTTCAAACTGTCCTTTAAGTTTGTTTTTTAAAATGTATGATTGAAATTTTGAAAAAATATTTTAAATCTAAAGGGATTTAAATGTTTTGTATTCCTAATATACACTTGTAATTTTCCCTGAAAAGTGGCATTGCCGTATTTAAAAGAAACAGAAAGAGACCGAGCAAACTTATCGAATGATCAAAGAGCTATTTTGACAGCAAAGCATAACATTTTCAAATAAACTTAGGAGAATTTTGATTCCTGAAAGGAAATATTAAGCAATGTAATTTTTTTTTCCAAAGTTATTGCATCAATTTTTCAGTAGAAACGTATTTATATTTGACCTGGTTTTAATTCCTTTGTAAGGTTTCTATACTTGTATGCCCGTTTAGAGCTTCAGCTTTAAGATGTCAGACTGGGCCAGAAAGGGTAGATGAGTTGAGTGCATTGGAGTGTCAAACCGATGATTCTGTACCCACGTGCCTGGGAGCTCCCATTCCTCATTAAGCATCTGTCAAGATTAGTGAGAAGTCTGTGCTGCAGAAAGTCTCAAAGCTGAACTAGCAGATAGCCTGAATTATTGTGCTTCTGACCTCTAAACCCCAGAGAATGTGGTTGCCTTATAAGAGTGCAGCATAGTAAGTGTAAGTTCATCTTGCTCATGACATAACTAACCTTTGCAAAGAGTCCTGCGCATTAACACACATTGTAAGACATTCTGTTGTTTTATCAGTCTACATGCAGAGAATTGTAGAGCTTCTGTTTCCATATTAAAGTAAATAGAAATTTAAAGACTCTTATTGCCTTGCAAGAAGAAAGAGATGGATATTGCCATGTCATTGTATCATTTTGGGACCTTTTGTAGGTTGGCAGTGTTAATCCAGCAGAAGATTTCCGAATTCTGGTGAGGCAGAAAAATACCGACTTCAAAGACGGTAAATGACTTTTATCTATCTTAATTATATTTAGTAGCATCTTCAGGGTTCAGTAAATGCAATCCGTTTGTCTAAACATGAGTTTTTTAGTGCTACGTGAGATACTCTGGAGTTTACTGCTTAGCTTCTAGTGCCATTCAGCAAAGAAATGTGTCACCTGTAATTCCCATGCCAGTATTTGCCTTCCCCATTTGGAAGTCTCAGATACCTGTGTTTGTGTAAGATGGCACTAGACAGCTGCATGGTGGCATCTCAGCGACTCCTCAGGTGTTTCCAGCTGAAGATCTCTTGGTACGGACTGACCGCCTCATCCAAACTGGGCACCAGCTTCTCATTTGGCTTCACGGGATCTTTCTAGCTTGGAGTGGAGGGCTGCTGGCTGCATATGGTGTGAGAAACCTGTTTGCTGCTGCCTACTTATTTTCTTCTATAAAGAAATAGGAATCTAATGCCTGAGTTTTAAATTTTTACATGCAAAGATAGCTTCTTAGTGTTTGTTGTGAGCTAAAGAAAGCACAGGTGTGTTCAGAGTGTAACGAGCAGGTAGTATGTGACTTAAAGCTGAGAGGAGGCTCTGTGTGCACTGAACCCGTTCTCAGTGTACCGCAAGACAGGGTTTTGATGCAGAGGTGAGGAAGAATACAAACCACAGGTCAGCCCCTGTCTTGCATTCCCTAAGTCTGAAAATGCAATGGAATTATCATTTGCTCGTATGGTATTTCCCTACTGGAATAGCTATATAGAGATATAGGCAATCCAAAGCTAGAATGCACAAGATGGATGGGGTCCTTTTTTCTTTTGAAGTGTTTGAAAGTTGTGGCAAGATAAACCTCATCTGCCGAGTAGCCACTAACGTAGCGCTTCTTTTCAACCAAAAAGATTTGCAGAGGAGCTGAAGTGAGGTGCTGGTTGTTTCAACAAGGCCTTTGGTGCTTTTGGACGTAGCTTGAGGAGGGTGTTAAGTAGTATATTGATTTGTGATACAGTCTGTTAAATCCTATGTAGCTATTTCTCTCCAGAATTTTCAGATCTATAAGACAGCTAGTTTTGCATGGATTTTGCATTAGCTCTCAAAGAAATGGTTTATTGAAAAAAATATTTGGAATTGTGTTCTCAAATTTCAGATATATTAAGATACAGTAAAACAACACTGCACAATATATTGGAATACAGAAACTGAAAGTTGACTAGTTTGTTACAGTAACTAATTTTATCAGGTAGGAAGCTTTAAGGCAGGAATAAGTACAGTGATTACCCTTGAAGATGATTTAACTAAAGAGTGCTTAAGTATATCCACTTGGTAGCTATGCTGCAGATAACTGCAGTACGTGTTTGGATGACTTCTGAAATTTTGAGCAATCAGCTTCTATTTTATGTGTGATCTGCTCTGTAATTATAAGGTACAGTTAGATAGAATGTAGTGCAGTCACCCATTTAAAGGAGAGGTAGAAGCCACTATAAATAAAAACATGGTCTGCATATTATTTGTTTTCTTCTGCATAATCCTTTTTCTGCTTTGGAGCCTTTTAGGTAGCTTAATACATAAAACATTACAGGCATGATTTTAGTGGCTTGCTGTATTGCATTCTGGTTATGTAAATAGTAAATTCTGCCTTAAAAGTATTAAGTCGTTCTAAAGGGTTTTTTTAGTATAATTTTATATTGTATTTAATGATGAAACATTTTTCCCTCTGCTAGAACATATGAAATGTAAAATATCTTTACAAGAAAGGATGATCTGTGGTGTTAAAATAGTTTATTGGGAAAAAAAAATCACATTGTATGTTTCAGGATGCAGACGGGAGAACTATTGGGTTGCATCCTGGTTTGCTTCTGTAGTGTGTGAAAAGAGCACCCAGTGTAGTCTTCCAAACTGAACAGAGCCTACCTGCTCATTTCAAAACGAAATAGCAACAGAGTCCCTTCATAGGGAGGAGAAAGACCTTTCAACTGATTGGGAGTGGGTTTTTTTGGTAGATAGAGAAGTTGTAGCAATAGGAAGAGTTTTATTGTAAATATTGACAGTACAGTGGCTTTTTACTTGAGCTGCGGGGTAATGGCACACGTCCCCTCAGTCCACAGCGAGTCTCACCCAAATTATAAAGTTATCTAGACGAAAGTAGGGCAGGGGGATATATATATTTTTTTTTTAATTTTTTTTTTTTAAACAGCTTGTAGGAAGTCCTGATGGTCTATTTATCATCCAAAATGAGTACCAGTGCATCTCCCACAGTGGCCTCACTGGGATTTGAAGAGCAGGGTTTGTGCTGTTCACAGGAGAAGCCTCAGTGCAGGGTGGACAGCCCGTGTCTGATGCCATGTCCTGCAGCAGGCCAGACCAGACCAGGAGAAACGACATATCTGCTGTTGGCGGAACCTGGGTCACCTATGTTTAAATACATATTTTTAGAAAACCTGAGAGTTTCAAACTGGTAAGGGTCTCAGGGATAGGTTTTCTGAGACTGGCCACTTATTCTGAGATTTTCTGTAGAAATGTGTATAATTAACTACCTTTCTAGACCTAAGATAATTTTTTTAAAAAAATTAGTATTTACTTCACTTTTTGTTGGTGTATGTCTTTGCAGTTCATCTGCATTTTTATCTTCCTGGATGTTTTTCTGTATTTCGGAGACTATTCATGCTCTACTGCTAGGTAGGCCGAATGCAGTGAGTGGTTTGATGAAAATGATTCAGTCATTAGAAAAGTATTTGCAAACCAAATACTTGAGTATATAAAATCACTTTGAAGTTTTCTGTATGTCTGCTTCCCAGAGAAGATGAAGCCAGATTAGTCTTTGAAGGGCATAGTCATCGGGTGAGCTCTGATTTGCAACGAACAGAATTTGAATTAGATGTTATGAGGAAAAAAATAATTAAAAAAAAAATCACAGTGGTGGTAGTCAAACGTTGAGTCAAACTCTATCTCTGGAGCTACGTGAACACCTGATCCACAGCGACCCTGGTTTGAGTAGGGATTTGGGCCATGGCCTTCAGACATCCCAGCCTAAATTGTTCATTTTGATACCCACAGCCTATTTAGAGAGACCATTTAAAAACTGAACAGCACCTCATAGGATACTGGAGTGGTTCAACAGCTCTTGACCTTAAAGTTGTTACTTCTTGGTTTAAAGATGAAGGAAGTACTTAAAAATTAGAACAGTTTTCAGTTTTTAATCTCTTCCTTCTTTTCAGTTACAAAAAGATTATACTTATAGAGCAGTAGGTTAAAATTAATTATCAGGTGATTTAACTGCTTTGTCAGTGACTCTTACTTTAAGTACTGTCCATGAATACAAATCATTACCACCACCAGTGGATAAGTCAAAAAATTGGTAAAAATAGGAGACTTTCATCTACAGAAAGAACTGGGTTTGTAACCTGATTATTTTTTTAGGGGAAAAAAATCCCCAAGGAACAGAACTGGGACTATAATACAGTTTTATCTATTATTATTCTGTAATCTGGTTGGCATAGTAATCAAGACCAAGGACTGGACTGAATAGACATGAAAATGTAAGTACACATTTGTACTGTAACTATTCAGAGATAACAAGTGAATATGATTGTTCATGACATATTTCACAAGAAGTAACAGCATTGGTGAGTGTATTTTAGGGTAGAGAATGTGTCTGAATGCCAGTGGGGAAGGGATTAAACTCTGTTAGAAAAAAAGAGCTTCTATTCAAAGATTTTTATTTTTTTTTAACCTGTAGTTATCCAGTCTTTAATCACTGTATTTGTTATCTAACCAATCAGGTACAGTAGAAGGAGGAAGCAGGAGATAAAGATTTCTTGTGAGATCAGCCAAAGGTGATGGTTATTAGGAGTGCTGGAATTCCAGCTAATGCAAAATGTAGAAGTTTGTGCATTTACTTCCTTAAAAGTGTGTGAGGGATGAGGGAAGTTGGGAGAGAAGGAACAAAGTTGTTATTCTACAGTGTTAGCCCAAATAGACTGTCGGTTTGTAACTCCGGGATCTGCTCTTCAAAACCCCAATGCTTGAGATTTGTCTGAGACACGTCAGAGTTAATGCACAGCTTAGTTAGGCAGACATCTTTATGCCTTTCTCCAAAACCAGGGAGATTTACTTTTTGCAGCACCCAAACCCAAAGATTCACACAAATGGAAAGGCAGATGACAGGCAGCGGGAGATCAACTAAGTTCTCAGACAAGAGGTGTAAAGGAACGGAGTCCACTGCAGAGAACTCCCAGTAATAATCCTTGCCTACCACCTCTGGTATTGTCTTTGCCCCCCTGAAGTAATTTGGTAGTCTAATCAGAACAAAGGGATTTTATCTATTTTAGATTCATCAATCGTTGGCCTGTCATTTAAGTGAGGCCAAATGGACAGACCCAATTTTAGCCAAGTTGTTTCAAGATGTTAGAAGAATCTGGCATAAAGTAATGTTGCCATGTAACCTCTTTCGTGCGTATATTGTGGTCTTTCAGTGCCTAGTAAAACATTGTAGAGTTTTTTTAGTTCCTTACAACAGATTTCTAAAGGAGGCAGCTCACAGTCAGTAGCAAGAAAAAGTCTTTTCTTCTTACGCCTGACAGTGCAATCAAATGGAAAAAGATTTTTTAAAAAAATAAATGCAAAAGAAGTAAAGTGTCTGATAATTTCAAAGCGTATGCTGGAATCATTCTGACAATAAAGACTTTTATTGCACCCTCGTAGTGCCTGGGGTTTTAATTTAAAACATCAATGAAAAGGCAGCATTAAAAGAAAAAAAAAACCCACACCACCACCACTGAAAATACCAGCAGGACTTGGTTTTATTAGTGCAATTCATAAGAAATTAGAACATTTAATGACAAAATTGTTAACCATGGAAAAAATAGACTGTCTTAACTTGGGGAGCTTGAGTAGTGAGACTTCGGTATAGTTTGTCAGCTACTGGTAAAATAAATAGGCAGAGTGAGCTGCTGGCCCCTGGAGCAGCAGGCACTCAAGCTCGCTGTTGCACAGAACCATCAGCCGCCTCCTTTTGTAGACACTCTGTACGGTCAAAAGCTAGCGGGAGGATTATCAGACTTCCCTTGTTTCACTCTTTTCAGAGTTCTGTCCTTCAGATTCAGTTCAATTAGACATTTTATAGAACATAAATTTAACAGCTGGAGCTGTGCATGCTTACAGCGGGCAGAGGGGAATACAGCATTTAAACAATGTTTGCTTCTTGCTGTGTTTACTTATCCTGGTTTCGTCCGTCACTCCAGCAGGTGATTTTCTATGTTGTTTCGAAGTTGCAGTTACGTATATGCCCATAACATCTGAACATAAGGGCTATAGGTCAGGCTAAAGCTTCTACTGATCCGGTAACCTTTCTTTAACAGTACAAGAACAGGACAGGCAGATGCTGTGACTTGTCCAGAACGCTTTCCTGCATTTTCTTCCTCAATGGCAACATCATCTTTCATCTCCCTTGATAGGGTTCCTTTTCTAAGAATTCTAACAATTTGTTCAAGCATTTTTTAAGCTATTAAAACTTCTAGTATCCCACAGCAGCCTGTGATAAAGAGGTTAACTGGTCTGTTTGAAGAGGTACTCTTTTGTTTGTTTGTTCTTAGCCCACATTTTCTTGTTTTAAGAGAGGCAGCGGACTATCGGTCCCTACTCATCCTTCTCACAGTGCTTCCAAATTTGTGGATCGCTGTTGTTCATATACTCCGTACACCTTCCGTTCCTCAGGCTGAGGTGCCTGTCAGAAAGTAAAATTGGAGAGTTCCTCTCCTGTAATTAAAGTGAAGAAAATTGGAATGATCTCCCCAGGGAAAGGGTAGATTCCCCAACGTTGGACACTTTTAGGATTCAGCTGGACAGGGTGCTGGGCCATCTCGTCTACACTGTGCTTTTGCCAAGAAGGGTTGAACCAGATGATCCTTGTGGTCCCTTCCAACCTGGTGTTCTATTATTCTATGAAAAGAAAGGACTAAAATCCAGCAGGTGTGAGTTGGCCTTGCAGAGCTCTTAGGGATGTTTTCACTTGTTCCATTTGCAGGGGTTTATGGCTGCCTACATTTTAGGAGCTCAACAGTGAGGGTGAAACTGGTGTTCCCCTTCTGGTTGGTACAAGTCTCATTGTTTGCCTCTGCTTCTCTCTGTCAAGAGTGCACAGTTTATAATACTTATCTCCATAATCAGCATTGCCCCGATGAAAAATCAAACTACCTGTACACAGACAATACTCTAATGTCAATAACAACAAGGTAGTCTTTTAACTGCAATCACCCTACAGCTGTTGTTTTGATGTTATTACACCTTCATTGTAAATTTAATGCTTTTATTGAAATACGCATATGTTTCAAAGGACATTTAGGGCATCTGCTAGTGTTGTAAAACATAACCTCCCTCAACTTTAGGATCCCCAGTGTTCTGGTTTTACTTTCTATCAAACAAGCTAGGCCAGTGCTTTTTTTCTTGGCTTTGAGGGAAGGGAAAAGACTTTTGCCTTGGCAATGCTTGAGTTTCTTCCTCTATATCTAGCTTTTCCAGAGCGGCTGAAGTAATTATCAGTAGCTTAGATAACAGTTATCAGCTTGAGTAGCTTGAGGTGGTACGGGTATGATTAACTCTTTTGAGCCTGTGGAATAGAAAAAAAGAGATGTAAAGGAACTTCTTTTTTTTTTTTCCCCTGAAAGTGTACATTCTTTTATTTCTTTATTTCTCCTTGTCTTTCAGTGAGTCAGCAGTTGATAAACCGCATTGATCAGTTCCTGGAAAATAAAGGTTCACAGTATTACATGAAAGGGATCAATTGTATCAGAGTTTTCAGAGAGGAAGCCATTAAGGTAATGTTAATATGTGAAAACTCTCATCTCTTTCAAATTAAAGACGTGATAGACCTATATGCTATATTAGAAACTTGATAATTTATTGCTAGAGCAAAAAAAAAATTGATTTGTAGTTTAAAATCTACACAGATTAAAGTTTAGAAAGGTATTTGCATTTTATGTTTCTTTGTTACTGGAATGTGTGTTAGCATCTCTGGTATTATTTGCTGTTGTTTGTTTTCTTTTAAACATAAAAACACAAGGTCTTTGACCTGATACTTGTAAAAGAAAAATAAACAGTTCTACCAATTTACTCTTAAGTAAATCTAGTTACAAGAAAGTCTTTCTAGCTTTCTGAAAGGCAGTTTTTGTACCTCACCTTTCCTTGGAACTCTTGGTTTTAGTAGGCATAAAACCCAAATCTGTATTGACCTTTGTGTTCACTGTGTTGGATGACTTAATGAAGAATTAAGTTTGCAGTGCTCTTTAGTAAGCTACTTTAATATTTCTCTGTTATCATTGCTGTTATTTTTTTCAGCTCTCCAAGGTGCAGTGCTTTAATGATTTTCTGCAGGCCTTGAAATCAAAGATGGAAGATAAAGCCTTAGCTGATTTCTGGGAGATCATAATACAAGGTAGAAGGGTGTTTAAAAAAACCCGTCTTTCTAGTTCTATTATTCATTATGTAATGTTATGTAAGAGCAAACCTTGTTAGCAATGGGACACTCAGTCTAACCTCAGAGCGGTATTTTGGTATGGTTCATTCCTGCAGCCTGTTTGAAAACATAAAAAAAGACTTTCATGTTGCACCTTCCTTTTCTGCACTAATAGTTTTGTATCAGCAATATTCATAATGCCTTGCCAAGTCTTGTTGAAATGGCAAATTAATTGCGGAAGAAGGGAGACAAATTAAATGTTACAGGGTAAGGAGCAGAAGATATTATTTCAGCTGAATTTCAAAATAAATGGAAAAAAACTCATGCAGCAGAGATATAAAAAGATTCTTCCAAATTAAACTTCAAAAAAAGCACAGATAGCGTTGAAATATGTCACTGATCATTTTATGTTTAAGCAACCTGAAGGACAGAATATGCGGTAATATGACACCTACCTATGATTAAACTGGGAGATACGAGGCAGTGTGATTCCAAAAGACATTCAGAGACTACGCAAGTGATAAATGAAGGAACATTTTCACAAATATGAAACCTGGAGGACTAAAAAAATCTTTTACGTCATACTCTCGTTTTCAATTGGAACCAGTGCTAAGAAAATCTGCTCAATGCCCAGCTGTATCTCTTAAGGGTGCATGCCATAAAATGCAATTAAATGCTTTTGTACGGCGCTTTCGAAGTGACGAACTCTCAGACAATGTTAAATGTCTACTTTGTCCAGCATTTTCAAAGTATAAGGTGTGAATTTGTTTAGGAACCCAAAACAACAGCACAAGGCAACACTGAAAGAATATGATATTCAGTAGTATTGTAAGGGACTTTCTCTGAAGAAATTTGGAAAAAAACCCAAAACCAACAACCACAAAAAACCCAACAAATTTTGCAGCTAGGAAACGAGCATCTTCCAAAGCCATACTAGAATACTGTCGTAGTGTTGTTTAGTTGGTACAAACCAGGGTTTTTAACAAACTGGAGTATATTTTTTTAGAAAAAAAAATTACAAATACAAACAGATGGTATTTTCATACAAAATAAGATTATATTCTTGTGAGAAGACGAAAAAATCATGGTGCTTCTTGCATAATCTATCTGCTCTCGCTAGTTAGCTGAAATTGGCTTTGCTTGCTGCTATCAAAAGCAGAAGTTCTGTTTTCCCTGCTTTTTGCCACATGACCCATCCCTTCTTTTCTGCCAAATGTGCCATTGGGCTTTGTCAGGAGGGACTGCAGTCACCAAAAGAGGACAGATGTGAATTAATGAGTTAGTGGCTCAGGAGCAAGACAGATCTGTTTGACAAGTTCATTTGTCTCACCAAACCCTGCCGTGTAGCTCTCTGGGCACATTAAGGTGGTTTCACACCTGTGCCTCTGCCGAAGCCTTTGTGGATCTCCTGTTCTTCACTCTCACACCCACAGGCACAACCACTCATGAAGCCAGGTGATGGCCAGACTGGAAAAACTATTGGGGTAAAAAGTAATTGAGGTTTGGTTTGTTTTTTTTTTTTTTAGGGATCACTGAATGGTGGTGCTGGCACAACCAAAGAGCACTTTGGTAGTCAGACTGTAGGTAACCCCAGCATAAGTGCTTGTAGGTTGGGAGTTAATTTTTTGAAGGCTGTTAAGGACCCAAGAGCATGCTGTGAGTGACTAAAAATGTAATTTCTGATAGATTTTCAGCATTTAATCTGTGATCTATGATTTCAGTGTCTCATTAGGTTGATTGTCATAATATTAGCAGTTTCCTAAATGGATACTTCCACAAGCTTATGAATATGCTCATTAATTTATTTTTATATCATAGTTGACTCATTTATGCAAGTCACATTTTCCTTTGAGCAATATTTTTTTGATTTTTGCTGGTGATGATGACACATTCAGAAGCTGGAATTTGGAAGACTTTTTTCATTTCTAACATTAAGTGTGGTTTTGGGAAGCCTTCTAGTGATGTTTTTGTATCTTGTCTTTTTTTTAGACAGAATTTCTTTGATCACTAAAGATGAAGCAGAAGGAAGTTCGGTGACTAGTGAAGAGGCTGAAAAGGTATCCTTTTTTTAATGAGCATCTATTTGTATAGAGCCTGTGCTGTAGAACAGAAGATTCCTTCTTATGTGGATAAATCTTTGGGGGATGAAATAGGATCCATATGAAATTGCCCCAGTTCAGAGCAAAAATAATGCCCTAAAACATTTTGCTTTAATTGGTCTTTAGAAAGTAGCATGTATTGATATCATTAGCTGAAAAGAAAAAGAACTTTAGGAACCCAGTGTAGTGGAACAGAAATAATTGATTATTTATATATGCAAGACCAATATTTGAACATCATAGCTAGAAATCTGATCTCATTGTCAGCACACAAGTTCGAAAGTCAGGATTCTTTTTTGTCTAAAGGTGGTTGAACTCCAGCAATGTAAAATTGTTATGGATAGTTTTCACCATGTGTGCAACAATATCGGTATTTTCCACTTTACGCAGCTCTTGTGGATTGGCGGACATCACAGCTGATGCTGGTATTATTATTATTGGTGATCATATTAGATTCTTTTGGAAACAAAAGTTTGGGAGTATTTGCAGGTGTTCTTTCTGCAGAAATATAACACTTCAGTAACTGCAGTGGTGAATGAAGGATGTCACAGTTACAAAGGAGTGAATTCTAACAGGCAGAGTGGTGCCTTCTGTTTGAAGGAAAGCAGAATTGAGAGTTGCTGTCCAAAATGGTATTTGTGTGGAGAGTGTAAGACGGGCATTCTTATATCAGGCTGCTAGCCATGATTTTAAATAGTTTAGGGGAAGATGATCCTTGTATTACAGACCCTTCAAGGTAAACCTGTGGCTAAAATCACTAAGTACTTTGCAGAGAAGCAGCTTTTCTAAGATGCCACATTGATTTTTGCAACTTCCAGGCTTTACATTAGCAGTAACCAGAAGGGGGTAGAAGTAGGTCCTCCGTGAGTGAATTAATGACCAGTTAAAAGTTTGTAATTTAGAAATGGCTTTTTTCATCTGTAAGGATTTACCTCAAGGTGAAGAAGGCACAGAAATATCATGAAAGTGAAAAGCTAACAAGCTAAGAAAGCCAAGCAAATGTGCAGAGTAGAAATGGCAGAATATAATGATGTTTTCTAGACATGAAGGACCTACTCTCGTCACACGTAATTGTATAGAGCACCTTTTTTCCCCAGTGGTGGTTTTAAAGAATATCAGGTTTTGTTATATATTCCAAATGCTGCAAATTTACTTGGAAACTTCCAAAGACAGTATGTTTCTTGAGCACTTCACTTCCTAGTCTGAAACTACCATTGATGCTCAAAATGTGCTAATGCTGTGTGAAATAGCCACTATTCCTTAAGGAAATCTGTACTAGCCATGAAGACCTTACAGTGTACTGTTGTCTTAACTGGGAGCTTGTGGTGGCTAAAAAATACTGTGCCTTTATAGGAACATAGCAAAAATAGTACCAAGGACTGGATTTACAGCTGCCAGGCTAAGCTGGAGCTAAGCATTTGTAGACCAACTTCAAAATAGCATTTTGGTTTTAACATCATCCTGCAGTCAGTCAGGTGTTGTAATATGGGAACTTCTTTTGTGATTGATCGAAGGTCCTACAACGGCTGTAAATTCCCTTTAAAATAGGGGAATAAGAGAGATTGCATGAAATCAGCTCTGCAACAGAGTTCTCTAACATGGCAGTTACCTTGACTTTCAGAATAAAACCTTTTGCTAACAAGGCAGTCGACAATCTCAGTAATTCACTAGATAACCGCCTCCCCACGCACTCTCCAGATCCAAACCCAGCTCCCTGATTTGCCATTGTCTATTGAGGGTTTATATGACTTTTCACTTAAGAAATCGGAAGACCGCATGTTCTTGGAGTCAGATCTGTAGAGACAGAAAATTTTATCTTGAGGTTATGGGGCTGATCTAAAATCTCATCCTCCTTGGTCCAGTTAAACCCTGCCACAGGTTTTCTGTGTGATACAAGGCCAGCGTTTTCCTATGTCTATAGCAGACTGCAAAAATGGTTTGTTTCCTATACTGATGGCGTTACCCTTCACTAAAGGGTTATGTTGGATCTTTTAAAATATCGCACAACAGAGCAAGATGCAGGTTTTCTTTACCTCTGTAACAGGTGACATGCAAGTGTGTAGGCCAAGGCACTGGCTGTCAGTGAGGTCCGATGTGACACAAAAGCCTTTTCTCTTGCGTGCAGATAGCTAGCTGATAACTTACACCAAACCAGTCCTGAAACAGCTTTCAGGTTTATAGTGTTGTTGTTTGAAGGAGAAAGAAAGACGTACAAGGTTGCTGACAAAAAGGACTTCAAGTGTTGTGTGGTTTTGTTGGTGGTGGTGGTGGTTGTTTTTCCTCTCTGATAGTGGAAATACTCTTTACAGAGCATGAGGATGATAGATTAAAAGAGCAGAAATGTCAAGTGCTTTTTCTGGTTGCCTTGGGGAAGATAATGGATTTCAGCACAACTGTTATATGTAGTTTCTTTTGCATAAATGTAAAACAGATTTTGGAAGAAAAACAACTTTGGATGTTCAGCATTTGATGGAAACCAAGTTTCAATGTATTGCAAATCTTCATTATACATTTATGTAGCTTTCTTTACCTAATTTAGTGTGGGAAAGCCAATTTGGAAAACTTAGAAAAATGTGCCACTTTCAGAAATACCATTTGACTCTTAATTAACTGTTTAAAAAGAAATTTGATCTGGCACAAAAAGCCTTTCAGAGCTGACAATGTAATTAGCTTTTCATTTCATGGTATGTGCTTTACATTACTACTAGATTGAGAACTTTTACAGCAAAAAAAGGTACACAGCCATACAGCACCTTGAAATTCTAATTCCATCTGGCCCCATCACCTCATTTTTTTTTTGCAGCTGCAAAATCTATACGATAAGTTGAAGTCAGCATGTTAAAACATTAGTGTTGTCTGTGAAGTAAGCTTTCTACGTTCCTCTTGGGTGTTCCTGTTTAGGATGTAGGAAAGGTCTGACTTTGGGTGGTGAGACAACCAGGCAGAGGTTTTCTACATACTCTGTCTCTGGTGTTATCCAAAAGCAATGTATTTGCGTTTCATCCTAGTGGGTATGGTACCTGGTACTTTCCCACAGATGGGATGCAGCAGGTAAGTTCTCCATGTTTTACCCCTTCTCTAAAGCTGTCACTATTGCTCTAGAGAAGCAGAATATATTTATGTAAAATAATGTTTAAGCTTTTTACAGTACAAATGTGTTGTCTCAGAGACTCATAGTGCTTGGGTAGGGATCCCATGACCTTTTACACCACCTTATGGCTGTTATAGTTTGAGTCCTCGGGTAGACAGCAGCTTGCTTTCAGGAGCCAGCTGTTTGCATGGGAGTTACCAGGGAGTTACCAGGTTATTTTCTAGCTAGTTGTTCCCTTTCATCATCTAGAGTTACAGCTAAGCTGTTTCCGAATTAATGATGATGGAACTCAAAAGTCATGGAATGTGGCTTTTCTTCCTCTCCAGCTTTCGCAGACATCTCTTTATCTGGGGCAGGGTTGTTCCCAGCTCTGTATACTTGTTCTGGTGCATTTTAGTACTAAGAAGAAAATTTATGATTTGATAGAAAGGATATTGGTAAAGAGACCATAACTAAAACTTGTAAGCAACTAGACCCTTTTAAAGTAAGAGTCAAGTTCTTGTGGGTTTTTTCTGCCATTCTAGCTAAATTATTTTTTTCACTAAGAGAAAAATA
Source organism: Pampusana beccarii (assembly GCA_013399365.1). Taxonomy (NCBI): domain Eukaryota; kingdom Metazoa; phylum Chordata; class Aves; order Columbiformes; family Columbidae; genus Pampusana; species Pampusana beccarii. The sequence goes on from VWYH01001497.1 coordinate 2,074,635, forward strand.
ATTCAGAGGTGGCTGTACTCCAGATATTGTGTGTATGTTTGATTTCAGTTGTTATAGTATCTGAGCAACTTACCTTTATCTTCTGTTTGTGGATGCCGTGCTTTTAGTGAAGGGCATATGAGGAGTTGTATCAGCAGCTACGGCAATAGAATTTTACATAATGAATTTTCTATTTTTAAAGACTGGCATTCTAACCATCTTGCGTGTTTGAGGGTTGTTTTTTTTTAAAATTCAGGTCTTTGTTCATTTGTTAAATGTTAATTGAATTAAATGGGAAACTTTTAAGTTCCACACAGAACTAGAATGTCACACTTAAGAAATTTGCTAAACAAGCCATTGGTCACCTCACATATGTATTCATATCGGTGGGGGAGCGCTTGCTGTCCTTTAGCATTTTGTAGTTACACACAATACTACTTTTAAAATTATATATTTTTAGGAACATATATATGGCCATGTTGTAATGGAAAACATTTCCGTCTAGCCCAGAATCCCATGTTTGACAGTGGACAATAACAGACGGGTAGGGAAAAGTGCCCAGACGTAGGCTGCAAGCACTGATGTCTCGGGTACTCCCTGTGCTTGAGTTTGTTTCTGTGGACTTTGACTTGAAAGGATTTTTTCCTCTGTGAACTTTCCCCATCTCCTCCTGAGATTAGAGACTAATATTTGCAGCAATGTTATTACAATGTGTTCTACGGCTTAACCACGTGTTGTATGAAGAACCATATCCTTTTGTCTGTGATTCAACACACTTCACTGTGAAATCCCTTAAAAGCCATTCTTAAGAAATTTCCTCTACTTCATTATGATTTTGGATGGTGGAAAACAGAATAAACGTCATTCATAATTTTTAATTACAGGTAGATTTGTTTTGATATACAAAGGAGACTATGTGTTAATTTAACATTTAAGGCTTGAGGTTTTTTGGTATCATATAAATACATTTGTGTTTTCAGTTCTTGGCTCCAAAAGAAAAGGAAAATGAAACCTTGCCTCCCGCAGATGAAGGTGGCGATGTTGATGACTTGGTGAGTACCATAAAGACATGGTGTGGCTTTCGAATTTAACTGTAACTGCAAGGAGCAGTGAGAGACAGTGAGTGCTTCTTAAAGGAGTAAATTAGAGTGCATGGCTTAGCGAACACCTAGGGAATTGAGTCAGAAAGAGCCATGTGAAATTACTTACTATTTGCTATTGTAAACGTAACCAGATGTGTAATTTCATGATGGCAAACACTATGTTATGTAGTTACACAGGTGTTTACACAGGTTAAATGTGTCCTCTAGTGTGTTTCAAAAGAGCCCATGAGGCTGCTCATTTGATAGCAGATTGTTATAATTTACTATAATAGCATTTAACAAAGCTTGTAGATCTAGAACAGCTATTTATGTGGGTTGAAAACTGAAAATAATTTTAAAAAGATGTTTTAATCTTCTCAATTAACCTTCTTTGTGTAGGCTTGCTGAAATTCAAGGATTTCAAGAAGCTTTTTAATAAATATTTTAGCCGTTTTTTACAGGCGAGTCATTACAAATATTTCTCCAAAGCTTAAGCTGATAACGCAGGCAGCTTTAAAGAAGCTTCAATAGCAGGCAGATTTCTACTTTTGGACTGTGCTTTTAAAAATCTATAAATTGAACTTCTGATTTTGTGAAGATGAGATTTTTCTGTGTGTTTTTGTACTTTATAGCGGCTTAGTATTAAGTTCTATGCAGTCCATTTATGTTATATGATAAGGATTTCCGAATTTGCTTTGTTTTCTAAGTGCTAAACACACATACGAAATAGCTTGAATTCAATGCTGCTTCTTCCAAATCTGTTTCTTCTGTTTGCAGCTGGACATGATGTGACTGGGCGATATGTGGTGACTATGCAAGCAAAGGTTTGGAAGAAATCTCCCTGTGAGATGGGGCACAAAACCAGGATGTTAATGAGAAGCCAGTATATCCATCTTTATTTTCTCGAATGCAAGCGGAAGTCCCAGAGACATTTCTGTTGATATAAATGTCATCTGACTGTTTAAAACTAGAATAGAAGATTGAAATAATCTGAAGTATTTTGTGAAGTAATGATACTTTTAGGGCATATCTTTTTTTTCTTTTTTTTTTTGTTCTTTTTTTGTCATTTAGTACACTGAATCTAGCTTATCCTTGCATTGCTTTCAGCTAAATACTACTAAATTTAATGAGAATCTGTGCTGGCGCCTGAAATTCTTGTTATAATACATTGCCTGGGAAGGAAGATAGAAATGTCACAGTGAGGTTACCAGATAATGTTGAATCTTTAGTGGAGGTAACGACATAGCATTGTTGTTACAGAAGGGAAAAAAAAATATCTCTATTTTCATGCCTTTTTCCTATTAAAATAATAATAAAAAACCACCACATAGAAAAACAAAACAAAACAAAAAACCAAAACAAACAAAAAAAAACCAAACACACACACACACACACACAAACGAACACCAAACCAAAACCAAAGGCTTATGGGAAAAATTCTAGGCCAGAGAGTCATGAAGTAGTAGTTTGAAATACACAACGGAATCTCAAGCACACAGCAAAGCCATGTGTGCTGATTTTGCCACAGTGTACCCAGATCAGTAGTTATGGGCATCTCTGTACTACAGGTGCTCTGTCCTGTCAGCTCAGCAGCAGCTCAAAAGTCTCTGCCTCTTTCAGTTATAGACTTTCCTGCTTCATTCATAGACTTTTAACTAGTACGGTTACTGTAGATACTCCTGATGCCAAAAGGATGAAGCAATCAGTTATATCCTCATTCCATATGCTGTAAATAACTGCTAACACAGAGCAGAAGAATCTGTGCAAGCTGTGCACTGACACCTGTGACAGATAACTGACAGCGATTAACATTAGTAACCAAAATGGAATACTGTCTACACAGAGCAATCCAAACTAGTCAAATACTGCTTAGAAAGAGATACTCAAATTACAGATCTGCAGAGACTCTAATGACACCTTCACAGATGTGTGTTTGTTACAACCAGATTCATTCCTTTAAAAAATTTATTTCATTAGTGCAAATGTATAACAGACTGTGCAAAACGGAACTAAGTTCATAAAAAATATAAAAATCATGAGCTGTAGTTAAAAAATGTTTTGGAACATCTGCACTTTATACTGAACAACAGTTCCTGTGTGGCAAACAGCAATTGCTTTTTGCCCCTATCTCCCTGCACAGTGACCTGCTCTGTCCTATCGAACATCCCATCGTTGATTGAGATCATGCAGACCGTGAAAGGGCTTTTCAAATGCAGATGGAAGGGAGTAAGTGATCTTTCCAGACCTTTAGAGCATTTGTGTCACCAGAAGATATTTTTCTGAGGTGGAAATAAGAAATATTTGGTCAGTCCATTCTTTTGAATGTCTTTTATGGCAAATTTAGAGTATAACAGTGGCTGGAGTTTTCTTACATTTTATTAATTTGTTTGATTAATAAAATATTTTTAGAATGCTTTTGTCTTCTTCAGAACCATGTTTGCTAAAATCAAATTATTAACTATCTATGCAATACCTAAGAGGGACTATCAAAAGCTCCTTTTCTGGACATAAAATGCAGACACTGAATATCAAAAGCTGTGTATAAAAGCCATATGTAACGACTTGTTCTATTCTTTACAAATTCTAAATTCACAACGTCTCAATAAAATAGTTTTTAATATTTTGAAGAGATGATGAGAAGTCTTGGTTAATACCAGACAGGATACAGAATCACTTTGCAAATCAACATAAGGATTAGGGCTTTCTGTTTCTTTTGAACCAGTTGACCACAGTCTAAATAGTGTTGCTTCTGTCAAGCAATTTACATTTAGTTCATGGAGTGGTATTACATAGATCTTGTTACCTGTACAGCACGTTTAGGCTCAGTATGGTGACTGAGTTGCTGGTACTGAAGAGGGGAGTGGTAATTTATGACTCACAGTTAAAACAAGTGAAAGCAAATTCTTAGAGGGCAGGCAAAGTGCCTTTCTTTCTGCCCAGTGTTCTGGCTCTCGGTTATCAGAAGCTTGTGATATGTCTTACTGAGAGTCTATCCGATAGCAGCCTGACTTTACACTTGTTCTTCAGCAAGAGGCCAGCTTTCGGATTCTTATTAAATGACTGGGAGAGATCTTTCACTTAGTCGAAGCTCACATTTTCAGTTCTAAAGTTTCATCTGGTTACTCGCTAATTCCATTGAAGATACTTGTTCTGAATTGCAATACTGGCCAGTCTTCAGAAGCACTAGGGCAGTTAGTCTTCCACTTCAAAGCAGACATGCGGAGAACACAATGCAAATTTGTTTTCTTGCAAGTAGCAGAACATCCCCTGTCCCATACTTCATAGCCAGAAAACTTATCAAAGTGTCTAAAAAAATAAAAGGTAATGGCTCTGATTTTGTTATATGTTACTGATTTAATTTTTTTTTCCCCTAGAAGGAATGCCTCTCTTGAAAGCTCTTTGGGTGCTAATAGTATGGGACAGTAATCTTGGTTAGCCTTGTTTGCTGAGAGGTCAAAGCTTATGGTTGTTGTCTGTGTCTTTCCTATTAATCTGCTGCTCTCATATCTCATGGGGCAGTATCAGTCAGCTTTGGTGGAGGGGCAGTGATTTCAGCATTATGTTCTAAAAGATTTTTATGAAAGTTGACGCTGGAAAGAAGTGAAAGGGAAAGGAATGAGGAGTTCAGCCTTCTTTCCCTCTTGAGATGGCCTGGCAGCTGAGAGTACAAGCCAGCAGGCTGATCATGATGTCACATCAGCAATATCATGTGTTGCCTGGTCTACAGGTCCTCTTACTTCTTCTCCTCTTCAATTAGAAAAGGATTGAGGACTAGAAAAGATACTTTGCACCATGGACTTTGGGAGGTGGAAAGTGTCCAGAGGTATTATACTGGGAAGTCTAATTAATATGGGATCTGGGGCCATAGCATGAAACTGAATACTCCACAGAAAGGACAAAATATTGTTTTGGAGAGGCATAGAGGAAGAATGAGGCTCTTCCGGTAGCAATGTACTGGGAATCTCTAGGCAACCAGGATATATTAGTTCTGCTAATGAAGCGGGTTGCTTTGTCACAGAGTAGTGGGATCTGCTGACTCTAACATAGTTCTCAAGTCTTGTCTCATTCATTTTTGTACTCAGAAACCCAATTTGTGCTCTCAGTTGTGAAAATGTCACAGAAGTAGTGGAAGATAACTTCTAAAATGTTACATGTTTGAAGGCTTGTGATTTGTGTGGTACTGAGTTGGCTTGAAATGAATTATCAGGTCAACAGTATGGTGTCAACATGTTTGGAGAGTTCTGGAAGCAAGGCTCCATCTCTCTCCTCAAAATGTGGCATGGAAGTATGTCACATACCATCAGAGCACTTCTAATGCAAGGAGATCCATTCTGCTGCACTGCGCTATCTTAGTTGTCAGGGTAGATTTTCTTCTTGCTAACTTTCCTGATATTTTGTTTTTGGCAGGATTGTCTGAGCGGTGTTTGGGCAGGGTCTTTGGAACGAGAAAATGAGGAAGAAAATTCTTATTCATCTGTGGAAGACTGGAGAAGTTGTGCTTATAAGCAATAGGATTGTTTTGGTTTTGTTCCACCCCCACCCACAGTGAAATAAGCAGCTAATTTTAGCTATTTATTTGTGACTAAGTAAAACTCATTTCCACCAAAGCTTTCAGCTTTGCTTCCTTTTCTCTTTTGTCTTCATTCTTCTCTTAGTACTAGTACGGTATGAAGCATATAGTGGAGCACAGTGTGGCAGCATTAACAAGAATAAGTCGCGGATGTAGGAAACCTCCAAGTTTTCTCCTCCCTCTTTTGAGATTCAGGTTACAAAGATTATTTAAAAAAAAAAAAAAGAAGTTCCCAGCACTAGCAGGGAACTGGAGGCTCACCCAGGCCTGTGTCTCTAAATTATTTGAAGAACTACTGCATAGAAAAGAACAGTTTTCTTTGTAAGCCCCACCACTGGAAATGTGCTAGTAAATGAAGGCAGCATTGACTTGTGCAAGAGGTTACTTGTCCTTCTAGGCAGTGGAGTTTATGTACATAGTGTTTCTGTGCACTGTTTTGAAAGCAGCTTTGAGAGAAGCTCTGCATCAGTTCAGACTTTTCTTGTAATTATTGAACCTGAAAACTTCAGAGGAACAGATTACCACATTCTAAGGAAAATAACGGAAACCAGAATAGGTGAAGTTTTCTTTTGTAATACTGTCATAATCTGATACGAAGAACTAAAATAGATATATTGAAAAAGTCAAGGCTGTGTTTTTTAACTTCTCTTACCTTTCCCAAAGGATGAAAAACATTGAACTATGCATAAAAATCTAGCACAGAGGCAGAGAAAATCTTTACTGTACGAGAAAATCACTTGGAAAACATTTGAACACAGCTTAGCTTAATTTATGTTAAAATTTGACCATATTTTTCCATACAGCAAGTTTTGATACGTGGAAAGATTAGTGTGGCCCCTGCCCTTTACTGTTTTGGAATAGTACTTGCATTTATGAAAATAAAAGAACTAAACAAGAACTACAAACCTGTCCCTTCTTCTAGTTTTTACAGACCAGACATAATTTTAGTGTATCTGTGAGCTAAGAGTGCCTTAAAATGTGCCCTTCACTCATCTGCCTTTCTCCCCGCACATGCTTATTGTACTTCAGTGATTTAAGTTGGACAGAAATGAATCTGCTGCCTCTTCCCAATAACTTTGTGAAGCCAGCGTGACTAAGACACAGTGCAATGAATCTTCTTCCTTCAGGTGCCTCACCAGTACAGTTCTCAGCTATTGACCCTTGAAAGCTTGTCTTCTACCAGCACTCTAAAGTATTCACAGTACTTTTTGCTGTTACCAAATCATGAATTATTTCACAGCACTAAGAAGTGCTTAAATTTGGTCTTACATATGTTTACTGGTATACTAATTCTTAAGACCTGTCTGTATGCACCAAGTCAGCTGTATGGACTCCTGTGAGAGTTAGGGAAGCCTGTGATGGAATTGGTGGGTTGACCACAGAAATGCATTTAATGTTACTTTCAATGTATCAAACGAAAGGATTGGTTTTCTTCCTTATTTTTACTGAGTTCCAACCTCGCCTCAGCCTTTCTTCCTATTTTGATGCACAGTAATGGGCAGTAAGAACTGTCATTTCTTTTTCCTCCAGAAGGGAGTGAATCTTGCAGCTTTCAAGATATTAACAGAAAACACGAATACCTCCTATGTAGAGTAGAACTAGGAACATTTTCTGCTGTCTGAGACAGTGCATAAAGGGAGCACAAGCCCCTGAGGAGACCGACTGTGGTGCAGATATTTTTGCCTGAAGCATGCGGATCAGACCTAATGCTGGGTAAAGTGAGGTAAAATTGCTGTAGTACCTGATTGTTAGAGTTTTTTATGGCTTGGATGTATGAGAATTCCTTCTCCAGACTGCTAATGCGAGTGGTCAGATGACAAATATTCTCTCCCCATGGGGTGAGGTACATCCACAATGTGAAGGAAGAGCATTATAGCTCCCTGCACTGTGTTGCTTTTCACAAGGGTTATAGCAGCTGTATCGGAATGCGTAGGGACCCTTTACTTACTAGAAAGGAGGAGGGGAAAGAGGTTTTTTTCCTTTGATCCTAAGCAGGCCAGCATAGAAAGCCCTGATCTGAATGGGTAAGAGAGTCGCCCAACAGCTTTTTCCTGTGGTGCCTTAACCCTGTGCTTGGATCCTGTGTGAATTTCATCTTCTAGCCCGCAGCCTTCCTGAATGTTCAGGGAGCATCACTTCTGGCGCAGCAAAGGTGAGATAAAAAACAATGTCACCTTCTCTGTTTAGTGACGTAGGATGTAGTCTTCTGGTACTCCTTGTGACCTCTCAGCAGTTACCCACCATAGGATCTCCATGTTTCAGTATGGCCCCAAGGTTTAGAAAGCTGTATGGTCTCCAGAAAGAACCTAGCATAAGCAATATTCAATCACCTTTCACAAAACTAGGTCGTGTACAAATTTGTATATCATCCGAATCCCACGTTCGACTAACATTCTGATTGTATTCTAGAAGCTAAACTTGCTGATTCGTTTTCTTGTGGGGGAATTTATCAAAGATAACATCAACCAGCAGGTATATTCTTCTCCCTGAGGAAAAGGAGTAAAGGAGACAAAGGGTTTGGGGAAGGAAATAATTTCTGCTGAGTTAGAAACTGCATATGATTGATGAACTTACTTCTGGCTTATGTTCTACCACTTGAAGTATGAGAACTATCCGTGTGTTCTATAGCTTATTAAGCCATTGTTTCTCTGGTATGGGTTGTGCTTTTTAGGCAGTAACGTTACCTTTAGAGGCATGCGCTTACTGCAGAAAGGTCTCGAAAGGACAGAGCTAAGAGGGTTTCTGTCTTAAGCCTTTACCATTTGCTAGCAAACAAGCAAAACTGGAGGAGTTCTTCACTTACAAGGACCATACGTATCACTAAGCTGATTGGGTTTCTTGTGAGTTGTTCGTAAAGAGTCTGTGGCTCTGTCAAAAGGGATGATTCAAAACTGTGGGATCTGGTAGTCAGGCTTCTTGGGAGATGAAGAAGGTACCCTAGATGAGGTATGTTCTGTAACAGGTGGAATCTCTCGGTGGTGTACTCATGTTAAATTGACTCGCAAGTTAAAGAATCAGAGAAACAGGCTGTGTCCCCTGTAGCTTCATTAAAAATTTTTCTTCGTCTTATTTCATAAAAAATAAGAGAGCTAATCTGGTTTGCTAGTGGAAGACAGCAACAGTAGTGTTTTATTCCTAGCTCTGCTGAAGATTCATTTGGGGCCATTTACTCAATCTCTTTGCCTCTTGATTATCCTCCCTTTGCAATTGGGGAAAGTTGCTTACTTGTGTCTCACAGAGAGGGCAGCTGAAAGACTTTCGAGGGACTTTTATTGGATGAGACTTCATATAGAGAGCATATGTAAGTGCAAAAGTTTTATGGCAAAAGATTTGGGGGGAGGGGAGAAGTAAGTGAAGACAAAAAGCAAGTTATTGTGATGCTCCCTGGGACATGAGAAGAACATGATCATTAGTCTTGAGGAGAAGAGGAGCAGTGGGAATTCCATTAAGTGTCTCACAGGCAGCAGGAATACGTGAGAGGCAGACATTAAACAGACAAAGACACAGGCATTCTGGAGAAATGGACAATCAGTTATTCCACTTAATGACTTTGAAAAGCAAGGAGAGGAAACAGATGAGGTTTCAAAGCCTATTATTGGAAAGAACAGCCTTTCTGTATCTCTTTCACAATCAGAAAGAATTGAGTTGTTTTACATAATGAACATCTACTTACTCCTCCCAGACACATGCACACTGACCTATTTAAAAATGCAAATGGTCACAAAGTTCCCTTCAGGCAGCAGTGACAAAATCAATGTAGAATAAATAGGGTTAGTCCAGCAAGACAATATGTAATGGGGTTGTAGCTTGTCTGGCAGACATTTCTCTGCAGTCCTCAGGACATGGGAGCAATAGAGGCTTTAGCATTCGAATGACTCACATCTCAAGGTTTACACTTGAGATTGCGTATAATCCCCATTTACCCAAAGCTGATGATGACTCAGATGTAAGAACTTCAGTGAGACAGAGGACATGTGAAAAAGAACAAACGTGAAGGGAGAAAAACATGCAGGAATGACCTTTTCCTACAGCAGGTCACTGTGACTTGAAACACAAGAGCGATAATTACCCCAGGGGACCACTGGAAATCAAGGAAACCAAATCCTTGTGTATGTGTTATAGAGTGAGTGTGTGCTGGAAGGAAGGACCAGCATCACCTTCTGGACAGCCGAACATTCTTCAAGGGACGATTGCTCTGCAGAGTCTGGTTCCAAGTTGTGGGCAGTTTCAGAGATTTACCCTGAGGTAAAAAGAACTGAAAGGCAGATCCCAGCTGCATGGAGAAGCATACGTTATGTATGGAAAGCAAATTGTTTCTTTCTCTTAAGTTTAACTGCTGAATTTTTGTTCCAAAATTGCTGTGTGATGGGATCTGGCCCTTAGGTTGCCAGTATTTGTTCCTCAAAATTACTCTAGGCCAGACAGTAAATAGTTTGAGACGAGTACAAAAAACATAGGATGAGTGGAACAGAAGAAGATAACCCGTTGTGATTCTCTCAGTAGCTGCAGAATGACCAGAATTGTTGGGGTGCAATTCTGTACTTTGTTTGGCTTTGAAGAGGCGATCAACCGCACTTCCCAAGTCTTAGAGGAGCGAGTGCAGTTCTGTAGCCATTTTTATACAAAGATTTCCTGTGTGCCCTCAGAGCCAGCATGAAACCAGCTGATGGAGCAGATGTTGATGACTTCATTGCATTGCGATTACCTTGGGTATCATCGGTTTTCCTCCAGATAGTGATGTCTGCACAGAAGATAAGGCAAAATCACCAGGTAGGCCTAGAACTGGCAGCCCAGTTGCTCAGGTTCAAGATGCTTATGTGCCGGGAATCTTGTGAGTTTGCTGTGAACACTGTTCCCCTACACTCTTCTGGGGTTTTGTTGGGTACCCAGCAAGCCAGCCGTGTCTGTGGAGCACAAATTGCTCCCTGCATGAATTAAAGGCAGCAAGGAAACTGAGGGAGGACGAGGAGGGAAAGGTAGCTCAAAGCCATGTATACATAGTTCAGGATTAGAAATTAGCTGAAAAAATAGTGCTTCAAGACAAGGACAAAGGAAATTGAATAGATGAGGGCATGATATTTAATATGAGAAGTAAGCAAATCATATCAATAAGACAATTCCCTTAGGATTCACTTAAATGGACACGTGCAGGCCCTAAGGAGTGCAGTACTGCAGAAAAAAAAAATGTTATTTCTTGGACTTTGCGTGGCTTTTGGGATTTAGCTGTGTGTCAACAGCTCAAAATGCTGCTTGGTGATAGAGAGTTCTTGTAGCTGCTATGCATGGAGCTTGTCAATATTTGTAATGTAGAAACTAGTCTGAATTAATGCACATTAGCTGTTTGGAGATAACACCCATGTGTCCTAGAGCTGCAGTCCCTTAATGGGATGCTTTTAACAATGATCATCCAGGCTTGCATTGTTTAGTGAGGGCATTTTCCAAAAAAAGAGAAGTCACAACACAGAGCTATACAATTTCTCTAATACACTGGACTTTTCAAAAGCAGCCATGCTTTCTGGATCAGACAGCTTTGTTCTTTTGGATTTATTCAGCTGGCTAATTTAAGGCAACTTCTGCTGGCATTGCTGTAGAGGCCTTAAAAGGTGCATCTGGCCTCTCTGTATCAAGGGTGCAGGAATGGGGATCCAGGGTGGAGTATCAGAGCTGAGGAGTCCTGTGCTTTGTGTCACAGCTGATGCCCTGCTGCCGTGGTTGTGCTTCTGCCTGTCTGCAGCCATCCTTGGGAAGCTGCACCTACAGCAAAACAAGACTAACATATAGAAAAAGGCTGATGATGTAAACAGCCTTTGCTCCCTGTGCAGCTGTTTTTTCTGAGTTCAATAGGTTGGGAACTTTTTGGTGACCCAGGGTCATGTTCTCAGTTTCTCCTTCATTTTTTGGGAAGGGTTGCCTCAGTGGTGGTGCTGTCTGCTGTGCTTCCGGAGTTGGGAGGCAAAACCACTGGTTGCCAGAAATTGCCATCTGATTCTGAGTTCTGGGGGCTGGAATGAGACCCCTCAAACCCTTCTGACTTAAAAGCTTTTCAAAATTTACCTCTCCAGAAGAGCACCAAGGAGGCTTCAAGCCACCATTCCTTGTGGACATATCTGTTTCTCAGAGCTGTATGGTAGACCTTTTGCCAGTTTGAGCTAGGGTGCTCCTTTATAGTTTTTCATCTTATTCCTGCTGTACAACTATCTCTGCCTTCTGGGGCCAGCATCAACCTGGTGACCTATAATTGTCTCTTCCTGGATTTTCCTGTGACTACTAGTTCCTGAAAATCATTCTGGCTGATAAGGTGAGAAGTACTTGCATCATGGTGCTGCTATGTGAGCACCTCTGGTGTTAAGCATACGTATTTAATTCATGTACAGAAATTTCTGTGATTGATGAACCAAGGATTCAAGTTTTACTGTGCTGCTCAATTTCTAGTGTGTACAGGTTGTTTTTCTTTTTTTTTTCCAGTGAGAATCTGCTGAAAAGATTTCAGGACTTGGTGTGTTTATGAGTAACTTGGTGGCACAGAGAGTGTCATAATAGCTTTCTTTCATCCTGAGTGTTGCTCCTATTTTTCAGCTGAATGATTTATAATGTAAAGAGGCAATGTCCACACAGATGGGTCAGCATTGGTAGAAATATAGATGTTGGTAGGGCAAGATAATTTCTGTGGAGGATTTTGAAGATGTCTCTTTTGGACCGGGACACAGTGGCAAAGGCTGTGCTCTGCCTGCATATTCTGTGTGCGCGGTCCAGTGTCCCAAGGCTGCATTGCTTTCCTTGCAGAATTAACAAAGAAAGTGTTCTTCACTCACAGGCCTAAGGGTGGGTGGCCTCAAGTGATGTCTGCAAAAATAGCTTAGGTCTGAAAAAAATCTAGTGGAGGAAGGCTGGCTGTGTTGTTCCCTTACCCCTTTATTTTTTCTCATTGTCAAGAGGTTAAAGCATTTTCTAGCAATATTGGACTCTCAAATTCAAATCCTTCCTCTGGCTGATTCCTCCTGGTTGTTAATCTTGGCTCTTAGTCTTTACTGCTGAAGATGTGCCTTTTTGTATGAGTGTAATATCCACTGGGTGACCAGCTGGAAGCTACATCTATCAGGTGACAAGTACCCATCTAGAGCTGCCTTTGCTGGGACATTCTCAGCCTCCTTTGCAGACAACATCCCCCAAGGGCCACCAGCTACTCCAAAAAGAGCCCCTTTGCTCTGAGGACAGTGTCTTCTCTGACCGCACTGTGAATAAACAAACTGCGTTTTGCATTTCAGGAGGGATACAGAATCATAGAATAATTTGGGTTGGAAGGGACCTTCAAAGGTCATCTAGTCCAACCCCCCTGAAACGTAGTAGGAAGGCAGAGAAGGTGGACTAAAAAAAAGCGGACATCATTTTACAGTACAGGATAACCAGATTCTATTCTAGGTTCTGCCACAACATTCAATGTACTGCTCATTTCCCCCCATACCTGATTGCAGAGTGCCCATTTATCTATGCAGTGGATGAGACTTCTTGGACAGAGATGAGTGTCCTTTCTGGATGCAGCTGAGGTGGCTGAAGGCGGCTGCTGCTGCTGCTTTGCTGCAGGACTGCTTTGTTTGCTGGAGTCTTGTCCTTCCCACCAGCAGCTCTGTGGCAGAAAGGATGCGGAAGATGCAATTTAAAATAATTACTCTGCAAAGCCAGCCAGGCTAGTTCAGTCACCTCTGCTGGTGATTTAACCAAGCTGGCTGGCTGTGAGGGATTCTTACATTCCTCTCCCACCAATTCAAGTATAAGGCAAGCAGCAGTGTCTTAAACTAGTGCTTAAATAGTGCCAAGATACTGGCTGAGTTGGGGCCTTCAGTAGAAAGCTGACTGGAGCTTGGAGTGTGGTGTCTGTAGCTCTGTCAGGTGGAAGTGCTGCATTTACTTGGTGACAGCTGCTCTGTGGAGCTGAACCCTGCTCCCCGGGTTAAAGCAAGTCATGTGGCTTTGCACTTTTCGCCATACAGTTTGTATGACAAAGAAGTGATTTTTATAGCTCAAAAAAGATCAACCATAGATGATCTTTTAATGAAGTGATCTTTGTGCCTGATTGTATTAACACCACAGAGAGAAAAATGCACTTGAGCTGCGAAGAGCCCCCTGCAGCTGTAATTAGATGAATAAAGAGGTTCATATTGATCTGAAGATCAGCAGGAGGAAGGAAAGAGCATCACCCGTGTAAGCTTTCAAGACCAAGAGGTAGTGCAGGCTGCAGAGAAGTCAGCTTAGGATCTTGATCCTAAAGCAAAAGTTCCAGCCAGCTGATCTGATGCTGGCCTCACCTACTCTGCAAAAGAGACGGCACTGAGCTGAGCCCATGCCACCGGGGCTTTAGGGTCACTGTGTTACCTGGAAGGAGCTGTGTCTGAATTTGTGTGGTGCAACTAAGAGAGCACCTGCACTTGGTTGATCAAGCAATGAGCAAGGGTTGGAGAAAAGGTGCAGAAAGTGTGGGAGTCTGAAGATGAGCATGACAAGACATGCTATAAGGCAAGTTCTGAATGACTCCAAAAATACCCCTGCTGTTCCTGGTAGCACAATGTGTCTCTGTGGGTTCAAACTGTGCGGGGTTGAGCCCAGCGTTGTCCTGTCATCTCCTGTCAAAATCCAGACTTCAATAACCCTCCAATCTAATCTTATTGAGCCTATAAGCCAAACTTTTCTACCAACTCATCCTGTTGTGGCTGTCTGAGCACCTATAATGGGGATGGCACAGCACATTCTCATGAGATGCACTTTGAAAGTAAGCATGCCTTGCTGCCTCCCTTGTTAAATATAGGCTGTAACTGTGGGAGACAGTTGACACAGCCAGAGAAATCTTGATTTTGTCTGTAGTAACACCTTTAAGTTTTGATTCACTCTGCAGACAGTGCTTGAGCTCCAGACAATCTGCTTTTAATCTGCACCATGTTTCTTGTGACGATCTCACTACACTTTGGTGCACCTCTTTGCCCTGGTTTTGAACTGCAGTTCTGAACTGCAGCTTTCAGTGCTGGTCAGCACATGGGCTTGTCTGCTGTTGCTGATACACCCTTTGCTTTGTCCAGTTTTTGTGCAAGAGGGATATTGACTCTAGTCCTAGATTTTTCCTATTTTTCCTCCTTTCAGTGCTCTTTTGTTTGAGAGCAACTCACTGGTCAGTTCTTGAGTTCTTTGGTACATTCAACACATCTTTGACACTTTCTTGGACAGCCATCCTTCCCCTTTCTGTGCTTCAGAAGGGATATTTGGCTCAGGGGCCACCTGAGAAAGAGCTGTGAAAATGCAGTGTTAAGTACATGAGATGGAGAGGTGTGAGACAAGTGTAATAATTTTATTGGAGAGAATATATGGGTGAAGGGAAAATCAGTTCAAGTCAGAGTTGAGCCTGAATCAAAAATGTTAGCTCTAGTTTCCTCAAACCTAAATTGTGTTTTTGTCTCTTGAACTGGATTCTTATCAGCTGAACTGGGCCAAACTGAATGCAAAAATCCAGACATGTGTGAATATTTTTAAACATCATCTGTGAATGCAGGTCTCAGACCATGATCAAAATGCTAGGAAGTGATGTGTTGCATTTTGATTTTATTTTTGCTGGTTTACATGCCTATACAGTTTCCTTGACTTCAGCAGAGAGATGCTTGTTTTCTGTATTCTTGTGGATAAAATCAGCCCATCACCATATCCAGATCCATACATTAGTCTGTGACAAAAATATGGCAGCAACACCTCAGTAGCTGGCTAACCAACTCAAAAACTACATAGCATCAAAGAAGAGTTGTGTTTGTTTTCCACTCTTCCTCCTCTCACAGCTTCTAAAGCTACAAGTGAGAAACTCTCCTGACATTGAGAACTGAGAATGTAATTAACAAGTGTCTAATGTGCCAGTCTAATTAGTGCTTCTCTTGACTGTCCATGACAATAATGCTATGTAAGTGGAGGTATTAGCTGGCTTATAAAACAGGAGTTAGAAAGTGATTATGGTTTTTTTTGGACGATACTTGTACTGCGTGTCTGTGGAGGAACAGGACAGAAGTGTAGTTGAGAACTGCTAATTCAATATGACACTTGTTTCGCAGTGTGGCAGGTTACATCAAGTACTTCTGTAGCACCTGGTCTATGTGGTAGATAAAAATAACATTGGGGCTTGTCTTGGCTGGTACTGATGGGAAAGAAACTCAAAGCTAAACTTATACCCACATCCCCATCTTACCTTGCAATGGCCAGTTACTGCAGGGAACTTGGAACGATGGTTCTTCTTGCAGTATCCTGTAAGGTTTTAATGTTGTTTAGAAAAGTTGTTTCTTCTAACTTGATTTTTTGGAGGGAGCTATGGCTTTAACATTAAAAGTCAGTATGTGAAATGGGCTTAAACCTGAAGGTGGGACAAAAATATCCCTACTCTTGGAGAGTGGTTTCTCAGTTCTCTTCCTGAATGAGCAGTCTTTTGATGCTGGGCAACAGGGAAAGTACTTCTGGAGAGTAAGATGAGTTAAATGTGTGATACTTGGAAGTGACAGAAAGCAAAAATGTGTGAAAAAACACACACATCCTCCACCCGGTCCTTATTCCTCTGTTTTTTTCAAGTGGTCTTAGATTGAGTTGCAGGTGGAGTCAGAATATCTGACCCAAATCTTAGCTTGCATGATGGATTCACTCCACAGTGGATGCACATGTCTGTCTGTATCTGTCACGTCAACTGATCTGCGGTGACGAGCCACATTATCTGCTTCCTGAAGACAGCTTAAAATGCAGTGGAGGAACATTAGCCTCCCCTCGCCCTTTGGGCTGAGGGGAGCGCCATGCTCTGAAGAGATACTTGCATGACTCTGGCCTAACTGGCTTTTTTGGGATGTCATGGGCACATCTGTGTGCCTCCATCCCGCATGATATAGACATACCTTGAGGCAGCTGGAGCGGACCTGAGCAATAACAGCTCCTTGTGTGTTTTGGTTACTCTTTGAAAATTTTAATTCTTGAACATCTGGTCTGTCCTAATTTCTCATCCTTTCTTCTCCTGGGAAATCTAGGTATGTATGTGGCATCTGTCTCTCACCCTCCTTTGTTCAGATGGAGACAAAGAGTTATTAGCATTTGCAAATGGCCACTTCATCTGTTGGAAAGTGCCTTCCTACAATCCCCCCTCTCAGGTCCATTTCTTTCCTTAACTAGTTTCTTTTTCTGTAACTGGAAAAAGAGTGTGTTGTTTACTATACTTGTACATTAGAAGCTCCTTTCCATAGTGAACTCTTTTGCAATACTTGAAGAACCAGCTTCTATAATTTGAAACAGGAGCCCTGTAAGTAAACCCTTTTTGTTATCCTCTGCTTACTTACCCCTGTTTTACCCTTTCATACATGGTTACTTTTCAATTACTGAACTAAAGATCCAGCAATAAACAAGAGCCATGCATTCAGAATATAATTACCCTCTCTTTAACGTGACTACAGAGTGATGTTCTCTGTATTGACTTCAACATGTCTAAACTCATTGTTTTCTGCCCCATTCCAGCAAGGGAAGTTACAGCCTGCATCACCCTCAGCTGAAGCTGCTGCTGCAGAGAGGATTGATTCTCCTCTTGTCCCCAGGAGCAGGCAGTGTTTAATGAGAGCAGCTGTCATGCTTCAATGTGCTGATGCCTCCAGTTGACTGACAGGCAGTGGGATTGTTGTATTGTGGTCGTATTAACTAATCATTGCTGATAATTGTTATTAATCATTGTCTTGGATCTGTAGTATGAAGAAGCTTTAGTTCCTCAATTGTAACTGTTCGAGGTGAAATGCAAGAGCTGCTTAACAATGCAGAAGTAGGATAAAAATGGAAGGAAAGGGGTTTTTTTTTGCCATCTGTCTGAAATAGCAGCACCTTGTAGTGCAAGGTCTCCAAACTACATGTTTGAGCTGCACTGGCTTTGAAGCTGATCTGGTGTCCTCTAGCCCTGTTTGCTGAAAAAGAAAGTGGTGTTTTGTGGTGTTTCCTCAAAATCCCTTTGTGCCACATCCGCACTTAGGTTGCGAGACTGATACTCAGTGTAGCAATGGTGAAAAGTGAAAAGCAGTAATTTCTCCCCTCTCTGTTGGCTGTGGCTGTTTTTCCCTGCAATACCTGGACAGAATTTTTGCTCTTGAATAGTTGTGCACTAGGGCTTTCCCATTTTGCCTGCCTTAGAAAGCAGTTCTGGACTCCTGGATTTCTCACAGTAGAAAGTCCTTTGATCAGCTTCATCTTCTGTTTGTTCCTCATGCCCTCCCTTTGCTCCTGACCCCCATGGTCTGTATCTGGTTTCTCAGTCTTTCCTTGACCTGCCCATAGGGGCATTTGGTTTGCCACCACTTTTTGGGCAACTGCCGTTGCTCTTTGTCATTCTTTAAACGATGAACAGGGAAGGCATTGGAAGAGTTTGGCTCCACATTGCATTTCCAAAATACCACCTTGTCAGCACTGGTTACAACCAGTCTGAGGAGAGCACATGTGCAAGAGGAAAAATGTAACCCCTTCGTTACAGCTTGGAGAATCTGGACAAAGGACAAAAAGGGCCAATGTCTCCTCAACAACTTCCTCAGCAGTTCATGTCCTTTACTGAGACTGCCCCTTCCTCTGATTTAAAGAGGAAGGAAGGAAGGAAGGAAGGAAGGAAGGAAGGAAGGAAGGAAGGAAGGAAGGAAGGAAGGAAGGAAGGAAGGAAGGAAGGAAGGAAGGAAGGAAGGAAATTAAATGAGAAGTTAAAATTGCCAGGCCTCAGCTCCCAGTGTTACATCAAAGATTAATCCATCCTATTTGGGGTGCTTCAGACTCCATAATCTGCGTTGTTGCCTCTGTTCTGGGGCTGTTCGAAGTAGGTTTTTTTTCTGCCAGTTCAGCCAGCGATGCTGTTAGATTTATTGAGGACTTTGGCAATTAATCGCTTTCAGACCTGAGAAGGGCCTCATTGTTGTCTGTCAGAGTTTTAATTAATCAAAGCGGCAGATGGGTAGTATCAACCTCAAATGCTGGTGTAATTAACTCATTCATTATCATGTTCTCTTGCTCTGCAATGGTTTATAAAGGACATTTTTAATCTACCTGTCATCATGCTGTCCCCATAGCAGGAGTTAAATGATTTTCATCAGTCTTTACAATAATTACCCAGTATCCAGGATACCATTACCAAAAACGCTAATTTTTGCCCATAAATACGTAGGCCCTCATTGGCTTCAGACAGGTGAATGGAGTTTGACCTACAAAGACAAGCAGGGCTGGTGAGATTGAAGTTGCCTTTGAAAGTCTCTGGAATTTCTTTGCAACTCACTCAGTGACTCAAGAAACATCCTATCCTGACCCATCTGGTCTCCCAGCTCTTCATGCTGTATCAAGACAGAACTGTGATCAGCTGTTACATGTGTCACAGACCAAAACAGCCTTCTTACCATGGGAAAGGAAAAAGAACACACCTTCATAGGCCCTTAAAACTGGATGTGCAAATTGCTGCAGGAGGGTTTTGCTCACAGCCGACCAAGTCCTTGCTGGGAAATAGTGCCACTTTTAGGGGTGGTTTCTTGGGTCTTTCTGAATATGCCCTACCCAAGTGGCTTGAGACATGTCCTCCATCATGAATGGATGCCCAGGAAACACTCCCAGGGACTGGAGTTGTCTTGGTAAGTTGTTAGCATAGCTTTTGACGTGCTTTTGGCCCAGTATGCAGCATGGTTCAGGAGCTGACACAGGTCAGGAGCAATGGACAGTTTGGATGCTGCCACCCTTTGGCCTTTTTTGCCCTGAGGAGTAAGAGCTGAGACTTGGCTGAGTCTGTACCAATTGGCATCAGCACCAGAGAAAGGCTCTGAGCACACGGAGCATACTAGGATAACCGTTGCCATAGATACTTATAATACATGAAATTAGGAGTTTGAAGTAGAACCAGAAGCAAAAGAACAAAGATCTTAAATCCCATGTCTCTTCCTAAATCTTGACATGGTGCCTGGGAAGACTCATGACTGCCTCATGACAACAGCTGCTTCAGGAACTCTGGAGTGACCTATACAACTGTTCATAGCTAAATGGCTGCTTGCAGCCTCCTATGGGTGCTGGCAAGCTGCCTTTGCTTCCAAATGATATTTCCAGGATTGCCTGAAAGGGATTTGAAAGCAGGAGCTTTGGCTTTCTGAGGAAACCTTTTGTCCTGGATATTCTGCCTGAGAAAAAGCAGAAGGAGGGTCTTAGTCTTATGTCAATTGCAGCTCCGTTACGTGAGGACGGGACCAACCTCTCCACGGCACTGTCCATCCAAGCTGTGAAGCCAGTGCTTCTCCCCAGCACTGAGGGCATCCTAAATAGTGAGATCTTTCACCCTTAATGTAGCGTCAAAGGGCAAAGTAAAGAGTTTACATTTCTGACTGCTGCTTGAAGACTCTGCTGCTGCCTGCATGGCTGCTTTCAAAACATTTGGTAAGAACACAAAATCCATTAAAATATACACTAAAATCCTCAGCCAAACCAATACTGTGGCTTTATTACTCGAAAGGCTTGGGAAAAGAACAGATTGGCTTTTCTTAATTAAGACTGTCTTTCCCTGGCAGATTAATTACCCAGAATTCATTGTGAATCTCTGGGTCCATGGATGTTATTGATCCAGTCAGGCTGCTAGTCTGCTTGCAGGGATCTGCCTGTGATCCTCCTTCTGTGGGAATTTGGGGAGGGAGGGGAGGAAGGAGCTGGCTGCAAGTTATTAATAGAATTTGGAACAGGTTTTTTTCCCCTAACTCATTAAATCAAAATGCTAGACAGTTGCATAATCTCGTGCATCTCAGTAACAGCAGCAAATACCATCATAAGCCCAGAGAAAAGTATAGAAGTGTGGAGACAGATGCCAAAGGCAACAGTGGATTTTTTCTGAAGTAATGGAATTTTTTTACACATGTTCAGAAACAGTGTGCTTAGAAATGTACTGTGAATGTTTCTAATGCCTCCTGGGCTGTAGTTTTAGGGTAACATTATGGGTTCAAAGCAAGCCCAGGACAAGGAACAGGGTTGCTGGTTGCCTTTGATGATGTCCAAATGAAGTGTAGGAGTGATCTCACCGTAGTTACTGGTGCTCGTGAGCTCAGGCCCAGTGGCCCACTTGCTGGTGGGGCTGGTGTGCTGATGGGAAGCCAAAGACATTTTCCTCTACTCTGTGAGGAACAGCAAGTCTTGGCTTTCTGTAAGGGGAGACTGAGAGAGGCTGCAGGTCAAGTGATGGGAGAGGAGCACTGCTGTTTGGGTAGCTGAGAAAGGCTGTCCACGGAACGTCTCCTGGGTGTGGAGCTCTCCCTGTAAACCATCAGTTGCTTGTTGTGTGGGGTCATGAGTGATTCCCTTTCATAGATCTGTTACTTTGGAAAAGATAATGGGAACCAACAGCTTTGGCTTGTTGAGCCCCTGATCTCCTTCAGCCTTGCAAATGGCATTTTAAAGCCTGAACACCTCCCTGTATGCCGCTTCTTGTTTGCTTTGACTGCCAAGCAAATGCTTTAAATGTTTTCAGGGGTGATTTCTAATCCAGGGACTGTCCTTTAGCTCGAGGCTATATTTCCATCAGGCCAGCTTGTTGACGATTGTGGCTGTGCTTGCTCCATTCTGCCTGTGCTCGGCCTCTCTCTACCTCCGTTCTTCTGTTTTCTCGGGATTCCCCCTGCCCCCACTGCAGTCTTTAAACAAGAAACAAACATTTCCCCAAAGCTTCAAAAGATGCTTCCGATACAAGACGCACTGTAATGATGAGAGGTCTCTGCAGTATCATGAGTCACAAATGGTGACAGTCACAGGACTTGTTGCCTTCCTGTTTAGAGAGCAGCGTTTCGCCAGGCTTCCTTCACACCCTTGCACAAGTTTAGAAATTCAGGCCTGAATTTTCAGGAGGTAGCAGGAATTCCATGGCCCTAAATTTGCCTAGAAAGTGTTTTTCTTAATTTTAGGAAAAGCTGAACAGTATTCTTTTGGGATTCCACTTTTAAAAAATCCCCTGAGTTGAACACCCTGAATTACTTCATCCTATTTGCAAATTCAGAACAAAAGCTGAGAATAGGAGACAGGCTGCAAGCAACAGATATAATGAGCTGTGGACCATAAGCAAAATTAACTGCAGGGCTAAGATGTTTGGTGGCTGAAGTCCCATACTGACTGTGGATGGTAGGAGAACTTCACAAATCCCTTAGGATCCTTCTCCCTTTTTCAGTAAGATGAGTGAGGAAACCACTGTTTTGGGGATGGCGTCTTGTATTCAACCTGGGCAGCCTAATTTACTTCCTCTGTTAATAAAGTCAGGGGCAATATGACTGATTCAGCTGCTGGCTATCCTAGACGTGGAAAAGAGGGGTAGGTGATTTTTTTCTAACTTTAGAGATGGGCGTCAACTTAAAATTGAGACACTGGAGGGCCAGTCAAGCATCTCAAATCATACTAGACATCTGTGTAGGCAGTTTGGTGCTGAATACAATTGGGATGAATAATTCCTAGGAGGTACCTGTTCTTCTCTGATGATTACTAAGGCAGCTTAGAATTTGACAAGTGGCCTTTGGATGTATAAAGCTGGGTGTTGAGCGAGCAGTAGATGCCTACGTTAAACATGTACAAAGGCAGGTTGGAATACATGGCCTTAAGCATTGCTCAACTCATAGAGGTGGTTACTGGAGACTGAGGACAGACACAGCTTCCAGGGTCACTCCATGTGGTGTGAACAGAAATTACTCCAGATCTGGCACCCTTCACCGCCACAAAACCTTATCTGAATGGAAAGGACAAACACATGGAGTATATGTGAAAGTGAGAATCTAGTGAAATGATTTAGCCTGCCTTTGCTCTGCTTGTAGCCTTGAAAATGGTCCGCTAAGCTCTGACCTGAGACTGCTCCAAAGTTCAGTAAGGCTTTAGTGATGCAATGAAGTTTACAGCATACACGAACTAGAGAAGGCTATGGGCATCGAAAAAGTGTATAAAATAAGTGAGTTTATGGATGTCTATTGTTATTTACTGCATTAAATAACCAGGGAATTGTTTACACTAAGTAATCAGTGCTTGTTGCTCCCAGCTAAATTAAAAATGAGAGGGAGGGGAATACTTTAATTATTCCTTGTAAGATGTACAAGTCTGTGACTTTGTCTTGCCTGGATTCATGGGGCTACTGTTGTCTGTTTTGGGGGATATTGGGCCTTGTTTACAGATGTATAAGTAACTGATCTTGGAAATGAACTAACGGTGTTTCAGCTCATCTACCGTAACAGCCTGCAAACAGGCTCTGATGCCAGTTTATCAAGCAGTAAGACCATGTGTGTCCAGAGTCCTGGTTCTCATCTTGTGTGTGCCCATAGCAGTGTGAGTGCCATCTCACACGTTTACCCCCACAAGCATGACACGATGTAGGTGCGCAGATTCATGCAAACTTCGTTGCAAAGATGATGCTTTAAGATTAATGGCTATTAGCTCACTGGGAGACGATGGCTTTTTGGTGGTGGATGGTAAAAATAATGACTTTTGGAAATTGTGCAGTAAGACCGACTCAGCTGGGCTCACAGAGATGATCTACTTACTGCTCTCCTCTCCTTTTGCTTCTGGATTGTCAAATCAGAAGATGTGAGTGCTGAGACGATGGCAGCACAAAATGCCCCAAGGGCACAGTCCTGATCCTATGTGCCCACTCAAGCCTGAGGAAGAATCCTGCTTATTTCAGTCAGGTTTATGTCAGGCCCTTAGATGATCTCATTCAAAATTAATAAATGGGTTGTCTGATAGACCTATATTGCCTTGGGAATTTTATCACTGTAATTGCAGACAGATGTTAGCCATGTTCTTGGGGACTGGCATCCTCTGGCCATTGAGCAGATGGCTGTTGTGTTGCTTCTGGAAGCGGACACCAACTTCTGGATGGAGGACACTTGTTCGCTGTTTGAAATTTTCAAACCGGACTATTTTTTCTTGAAGATTCAGGTAAATACATTATCCGGGCAGATACACTTAGACTGATCGTAGGTGAGGTTTTGAAATTTTCACCCATTTCTAAACCAAAATAGTTTCACGTTCCCAGTTGTTAAAACTTGTTCATGCCACCACCTTGCCTGAAATTCTTTTTACTCTCAAGCCTGTGATTTTTTGCAATTCTGCTGTGAATTTTGCAGCTTGAGTTGAGATCCCAATGTTTTGGCAACACTCCCGTCTGTGTGCAAGGGAATCCAGGCTGCAATATCACTCAAACCTCTTTATTTTACAGACAACCTTCTGTCTCTCCAGAGCAACCCAGCATTTCAGCATCCTTGTTCTTCTGAAATCCACTGAGCTGGCAAAGAACTACAGCGTGTTGTAGCTGCTACAGTTCAGCAAAGCCCTGGCTGGCTGCTGTAGGAAATCACTTCTGGTCTGAGCAGGTGCAGGGCACATTAGGATTTTTAGCAATGTAGCTGTGTGCAGAGAATGAAACGAGCCCTGGTAGGCCTCCTTGAATTAGAATAATCTGTTTTGGGAAGAATAATTGAGTTACAGGTAAGATGGTGTGTGCAGCCATTTGTGTTTGCCTAGCATGGGTGATGCAGGGTTTTGTCAGTCGGCGGTTATAATCTAACAAGAGAGCTGTTTGTCAGGCTGCAGTCTGTGACAGATCCAGTTCTGGTCCTGGACTCACAGAAAGGCTGGTTGGACAGGAGCCTATGAAATCTGGTCTGACAGTGTTTTGTGGCTTCTTCCTCCTTTCCCTGAGGATCCTCTAGGCCCTTTCTTGCCTTCTTTTCTCCAAACCATCAGCATTATGGCTGCAGTAATCAGTAGCTGCTACCAGCCTCTTCACACCACATGCCTCCCTTCTCTCTGGCAGTCCTACCCCTCTTTTCTATCTGCTGCCCCCAGCTCCTGCTCCCACTGTCGTATCCCCTCCTCCCGATTTTGTTCTCCATTTCTGATTAGCACAGCTGTTTCTTTCCAAGCAGCTTCTTGTCCTGCCCATTTCCTTTTCTCCATTTGTTCCCTTCTCTCTCTCTGTATCTCTGTGTATTTAAATTGGAATAGATCTATATTTAAAAAAAAAAAAAGAAAAAGAGAGAGAGAAGAAAATGACTTACCTAGTTTCCAGGGGAAGGATGAGGAACAGACTCTGCCCGTCTCTCCAGGGCAGGATCCTCACATGTGCAAGCGTGGGAAAGTTCTAGGACCCTTTGGCAGAAGAAGAGTTTTCAGGGAAACTTGTGACCATCTTTTGTGAACTCTGTGTTTGGCGGGTAAAACACTGCCCCTGCTTTCTTCCTGAGCAGGATGACTGTGTGGCTGGTTGCACTGGGCTTCTAAGCACATCACCTTGAACAGTGATGCTCTGGATACTCAGTGGTTACTACAGAAATAAGGGGCAGCTTCAAAAGTCGTCCTGGGGTACAGCTTGCTGTCATGAGCCCAGTGTTCAGGAGAGAAGCTGTGGATCTAGCTTAGGTCTTTACCACCTACTGTGGCATTGGTGATTGCTTCCATCATCTTCACGTTCCCTGTGCGTGCTTGCTCTGAGCATACCCTGTGTCTTGAAGTTTACACGGCTATTTGTGGAAGATAAAGCCTTGGAGTAAGGACTGACTCCAGTAACTGCTTCGATGGGAGATGTTAATTGGCAAGGGCAGCTCTGCATTGTCCCTGGGAAGGCCAGAGCACACCAGAGTGGAACTCTGAGAATGGCAGCATATTGCAGTGCTTGCCTGTACTTACCATGGTTGCCTGAAGCTTCTCTCTTGCTCATAGGGAAGGTGCTACACATGAACCTTATAGTGATTTTGATAAACGAATTTCTGCAGTCACAAATTATAAGTCAAAGTGCTAACACATTGTGCTATGTGCGCTAAGCCATAGCATGTTGTTCAAATCCCTTACGTGAAATCTTGACTTCTGATGTGTAGGCAGAAGCTTACTGTATAAGGCCCTGTGTGGATCATGACCAGAAAGAAAGAGATTTTATTGACCAGGAATGGCAGTAAACAAACAAGGAAGGAGGTAAGTTTCACAGTGTGTGATACAGGTTAACAGAGGAGAGGAAAAAATTAACAGGAGTCATTCATTTGCTTTTTTTATTATGTATATTTTCATTAGAAAACAACCTTGAACACCCAGGAATAGTTTTCTAATAAACGTAAGCTCATGAAGAGCACTTGGAAGTTTCCATTCTGGGTTCAGGAGAATGATGGGACAGTAACACAGTCGACATGGTCATTCCTCTTGGTCAACCTCTCCCTTGTGGCTGATTGTTTCTGACATTGCAGCCTTCCCTTCCCCGTGCTTCCTGCCCTGAACAAAACCAACCCCCTTCCCAACCCCACAGACCTCTCTGTAGAAGTCTCAAAGAGAGTATTTCTGCATGGACACACCACTGATTCATCTCATTCCTCAGTGAACATAGTGATTTCTTCCAGACCCAACTCAGGACCCCACCAACAGACCTTGGAGATCCATGCAGAGACACTGCCTCCTCTCCTGGGCAGACCCTGTAGTAGTGAAGGATCAGACCATAGTCCTTGGGAGTGATTTCAAAGGGACTTCGCCAAATTAGCCTACTGGGGACTCTGCCAGCTGGGGATGAAGATCTAGGGAAGAGTTCTTGCCATTCCCACTAGCTGCCTTCCTTCTTGCTGTCAGCCTCTCAGGGGCAAAAATTCTGAAGGGGTTGATGCATAGGTATGGGCTGGTTGTGCTTCTGGAATGAGGAAGTTTTCCTCCCCAAGCCTGGCCTGCGTTGCCTACAGAGGGTCTGTTTATAACGGAGAGATGATGCGTATGAGTTAAAAACATGAGGGACAAGGCCATTTTGCTTTGCTACTGTATAAATCTGACAAAGATTCTTGGTCCCCTGTGATCAGGGCAGACTTCACCTAGTTTTACCACTATCTAAAATACAAGTGCTTTGTCCTCACTGTGTTTTTGGCTCAGGTGCATCATCCACTCTAGTTACCCTGAGGCTAAGAAACAAAAGATTCCCCAAGCCACTATCCCACAGCTCCATAGCAGTGAAGGAGATGCTTGACAGCGTTTGCTCTTCCGGATCAAGAGACTAAACTCCATGAAAGAGGGTTTTGCTGGCCACACCAGTCTGGAGGGATGGAAGGAAGGTTTGTGTGCCTGTTAGCAAGGAGTAGAAGGGCTGTTTACACTCCCATCTCAGAGAGATGCTCTACCATTTAGTAGCAACAAATCACCCTTTTCCAAAGGAAAGCGAAGATTATGGAGTAGCGACCAAAAAGAGACGGAAAATATAATGTCAGAGAACATCAATTTTTGTCTCTCCAGCTGAGAAAGAAGATCAGATGGGTTAGTTAGAGGTCCGTTCACCCTTTTAGGAAAATAGCTAAACTGAACTTCTGTAATGTGTCGTGGAAAAACTTCCAAAGTGTGGCAGGCTGGATTTTAAAGGAAAGCGGTCTTGTAATGAAGAGCAAAGAGCAGAATAGCTCTGTCACCAACTCAAAGTGTGAAAGGATGAGATAGGTCACTTGTGGGGACACACTGGGCATATGCAATCCCTGTGATTATTGGTATAAAAATTTACATAAGCTGACAGATGCTCCCACTGCCCAACAGTGACTTGCTGACAACCTGCTAACAACAGGTTGTCACCCTGCCACAGGGGGGCACAACTGGAGGCAAAACATCTGCCTGGTGCTGGCTATCCCATCAGAGGGAAGCTGTGGTCCCCTGTAGAAGGCTACGCTCCAGGAATATTCCTTGGTAATGTGTAGACTCAGTCACTGAGACTTTCTTTGAGCAAGCAAGGAACTGAATATGGTGTCCTAATTCTGTTTGGTAAAGAACATCTTGATGCAAAACATATGAAGAAGCATCTTCTAGTACCTCTTCCCTACTGTTATTTAATTCTTTAAGTCCTGGATATCAGACACCTTTTTTTTTTTTTTTTTTTTTTTTTTTTTTTTTTTTTTTTTTTTTTTTTTTTTTTTTTTATTTATTTTATTTTTTTTTTTTTTTTTTTTTTTTTTTCCAAAGATGCTTGGAAAAAAATGGGGTTAATAATAGGAAGTAAAAATACTGGCAATGTGGTTTGGAAAAGAATTTCTCTCTGAGTCCTTGTCCCTGTTCAGCAATCCATCTCTTCTCAAACAGTCGTGATGGTAGGTGTTTGTGCTTTGGCATCATTGTGCTTGTCTGAGTATGGCTCAGGTAAGTTTGAGGGGTCTTCAGTCTGTTTCCCGCTGCTGGAGCTGAGTATCTGTTTTCCACATACTTCTGCACTAATTAAATGCTATACAATAATGAGCAAGAACCAGAGACAGGCCAGAGGTCACATAAAAGCATTTCCCTCTCCTGTCTTCTCTTTGCCCAAAGTAAAATCATATGTAATATTTTCCACACAGCAACTTTCTAGCTCCTGTCAAAACTTATTCAATACAGTCAAATATTCCTTATTTGTTTTTCTTTTCTGTATGTTTTCAGGATAACATTTATAAATATATATGTATGCATGTACATATATTTTATCTTGCAATTCCAGTTCTGGAAGAGAAAACATGATTCTTTCATCAAAGGAGAAACTCACCCACTGACCTGGAGGTAATTTGAATAATGAACTAAGATAGTTTTTGATGTTTATGTAAACAGCACAGAAGTGTCAGGTTCTGTTCTCCTTGTATCCAACATGATAGATGTGAGATCAAAGATTGCCTTCAGTAACTGCAGCATGTCAGACTTGCATTATTGAGGGAAATATTCCTAGAGCCATCAGCTCATTGCTGTTGTATGGAAACCAATTGATATTTTCACTATATCTCCTTCAATGTGGAAGAAGTGTGAAGGTCAATGAAATAAGCTCCTGCACTTGTTTCTCCTCTCAGGATGCAAATATTTGTCTGTCAATTAAGTGAATTTGCCTGTCCGGATACATGAAGGATGTAGAAGACTCTAAAACTAGTCTGTGAGGAACCCCGTGTCCATCTGTTCAGGAGATCTTCAGGGCTGGAACCTAGGGATGGCCGAGGGGATGAGGGATCTGTTGGCTCAGGAATGAGAAGGAGCAGTCATAGGTGAGGTGAATAGTGGAAGGGAGGTTAGGATACTCAGCCAGTAGTCACTAAGGCAATTGCACTGGTGATTATTTCTCTCCAAGTGCTTGACTGACATTTAATAGTAAGAGGAAGGAATAGGTCTTCTGGCCACTTGTTCTCACAAGGAGATGTGCAGAAGTCCTGGTGGATGAACCACAGGTTGGAAGTGCTAATGGTGCAGCCTCCTCCTACATGGAAGAGTAGCAGCACTTCTCTTTGTTCTCCTCAAGAGAAGAAAGGTTATTTTGAGCAAAGATGCTTGAACCACACATGGGCATGGGATGGCCTTCAGAACTGGAAAGTCTAGAGAATTGTCCTCCATCTACAGGCATTGGCTCTGACATTTTACTGCTGCTGATATGGGGGCTTTGAGAAGGATCAGGGAGCTGATGGACATGAGCAGTACTGCCTTCTGGAATGAAAACACAGTGGACAGCCAATGTCTCTCTTGACTCAAATCTATGCTGCTGACTTGCTCTTTCCTTGGGTCATCCATCACGGGAAGGTAAGACATGGACATCTTCAGCACCTCGCTTGGGAAACCACAACAGGGAACACACCTGATTTACTTGAAAAACAGTCTGTCACTTCTGACATTTGAAATTGAAAACCAAGTGTTAGCTGGGTATATGGGTTTTGCTAGCATTATAGGGTTTTTTGTGGCATCCAATTAAGAGCAGGCACTGAGACTGGCCAAGTGAATATATATCAAAGAGGACTGACTGACGGTTATGAAGTTTGACTATGATACAGACTCTTAACAGTCTCTGAGTTCTCTGATGGCCCTTGGCTTAGTGCATGTGCTTGGGCCATTGCAGGCACAGAGGAAAAGAGTCTGGACTTGGCAGTGGATATTTAGCAAGAGACCAGATGGCAAGAAGGGAGCTGGAGGCCAGCACTCATGTTTCAGTAGGCAAGAACAGCACTGGCAACTGACAGAGCAAAACACCTCTGAAGAACGTAACCAGAAGAGCATCACCAGAAAGACCTGTCAAAAGTGACGGAAGATCAGGGGACTAGCAGAAATCACAAGACTGACCAGGACCACACACACATGATTTCTGATGATGGCTGAACACAGACCTCCACATTGACCACTCCCAAAGGGTGTTGGAGGACTACAAAGCCCAAGAACTGATGGGTCTCCACAGTGATAGGACCTGGAATTTTCTCCACTGGGAGAAACAGCTGCCAAATTCTGCAAGCTTTGTTTGTCGGTGGAATCTGATCTGTCTGCTTTATAACAAAATACAGAGAACGTCTCTTCACGAATCCAGCAGACCAGACTAGAGGAAAGTGGTGGGGAAGAAGAGATGCCTGCTGTAGCATAGCTCTGCCCCATCTCTTCTTGTCTGCTAGAATTCCCCAATATACAACATATTTCGCATGTTTCAGGAGCATACTGTCTCCATTTGCACCTTTTAAAGTCCTGCATAGTAGCACAAAGGGGACGGCACAAGGAGGTTGTGGGAAGCGAGAGAACTGTGCTATGGAAGGAAGAGACTCATCAGTATTTCTGCCATCAGTACTTTGGGGAGGAAAGAAAAAGAGAATCCAAAACCCCAAACCCCACACTAAATTTGTACTTGTTCTCTCAGGCTGGCAGCCTAGAAGTTCATAAACTCAGAAGTACCTTGTTCTGGAATAAACTGTTCTGAAAACAGTTTCCAATGGCTTCCCCGAGTTTGCTTTGCTGGTGGCAGCCCTTCGGCTCCATGCTGGCACATGTATGAAGCTCTTTCAACAAGTTTTGACCTTCCTTTAGCCCCTCTGCCCATCAAGCCAGCTAATGACATGCTTTGTATTGCACAGAACACATACAATTGACAAGTTCATAGTGTTGTTTAAATATTAAACAGTCTAGACAGGCTTTTGAGTCTTATGCCGCTATGAGGAGGCTCAGACCATACCCATCTCTGAAATTGGGCTGCGGGATCATTTGCACAGTAAGACAGACAGTAAGACTCGTATACATTGCCATGCAACAGAAGAGACCCCGAACCGCCAGCCCTAAGTGGAAAGTTTATTTCTAAGCACAATAAATGGAAAAACCAAACCAACAAACCCCACAGATATAGAAAACGTTGTAGCAAATCCCTGGTCAAGTAGGACTTCCATGTCTGTCACTACCCTGCGCCTCACAGCTGCTTAAAATGTCATGCAATGGAGGAGAGGGCACTCGGACGACACCCTCCGCTTCGGACCGAGGATCTCCAAGCAGGAGAGGGCCGCTGGGACTCCCACTGAGTGAATTCGGACTGTAACCAGCAAAAGGGCAGCGCTGCTCACCCACACCACACGCTCCGTGACTACGGGTGGTAGACTTAGCGCTCCAACAGGCTTTACCAACGTGGATTCTCACAACACCCCTGTGAGGTAGGTACGTATTGTTATTCCCCCTTTGCGTGGAGGGGGGGACTGAGCCAAACAGCCCAAGGCTACAGAGTCAGTGGCAGAGCTGGAGTGAGAGTATGCAGAGTCCTGTGTGCTGAGGACTAGATCACACCACTCTTTCACGGCAAGTTGTGCTTCTGACCTCATAAGCTTTTAGCCATTAGCCAAATTAAAGGAATTTGACATCTCCATATCAAATGAGCAGAGGGCAGGGAGGGAAACAACATAATGTCTGACAGCTGTTCCTTCGCCTGTGTATGCTTCCCCCTTCCCAAAACCACCACAGTTACCCATCTCTCGGAATGAGGGCAGCTTCCAGGACAGGCATGGGGGTGAGAGGCTGCTGTGTTTGCTTGCTTTGGCCAGGTTTCTCTCTACTGTGGATCAGAAGCTGTTCTTCCAGAGGCTGATCGTTGCAACACCTTCATTCTGGGGGTAGCTGCTTTTAGAGATAATTGGAATTCCCCTTTCCATCTCCCTCCTCCCACCAATATCCCTTCCCTCCCTCTGCCAAAAGCATTCTTTGGTAGATAGTAAGATTGGTCAGATAAAGGTACAGTGGCCTCAGAAACCATGCTGTTTCACATGGGTCCTCAGAAAGTCAGCTTTCTTGGCCGGTGTTTGACCTCCCACATTCTCTGCCAGAGAAGTACCTGTTCTGCTGCATTCTGATATTCAAAGGGACACTGTCAAGTAATTGAGGTGAAAAATACAACCTGCCTTAAGATGCTAACCTCCATCTTCAACATTGCAGAATGGCTGGTGAGTTCAAGCCTGGAGGTTGAAGTTTGACACCTTCCCCAGTCCAGAAACACCTGACCATGGTGGCCTAGCTGCTGAAGGAGCTGCTGGCTCATGTTTGCCCTGGCTCCTACAGTACTGGGAAGATGACACAGGGCAATCAGACACAGCCATTATGCAATGTTGCCCAGCGCTTCTGCAAAATGGAAGTAGTGTGGCTGAATTCCTCATCTTCATCGTGGGGGGAGCTGGGTTCAGGCTTGGTCACTATGGCCTCATTGTTTTGGGATTGCTGAGCTGCTGCTCCTCAATTAGCCGATCTCCGTATTTGTAGGGTTTCTGCTCTTACACTTCCTTTGTGGCAGTTGCACGGGCAAAACAGCTCAACCCCGTAGAGCTGGGACATACCCTGCATGGAGCAAGGACAGTCGGGAGGAAATCAGTAACATGGATTTCCTCCTGTCGCAGAAGAAAGGTGGGGAGGAGAAGGACGGAGATGGTGAAAGAAATGGGGTGAGTGGAGAGAAAGGTACGTGCCCAAATGGAAAAGGACAAAATCGGTAGGGAAAGAAATTTTATTTTCAAGCTTGTAAGAGAATATTACAAACAATGGAGAGTAAAAAAAAGCCCAAACCCTAAAAACTATTTAAAAAGTACTTGACAGTGTCCCTTTAATATCCACAAATGATTCAGCCATTGTGCATTGAAAGAGAATGTTCCTGAAGAGCAACTGGTACCTTTGAGGATATATCTCCGAGAAGGAGACTTATTAGAAGTGTTACATATTCGATCAGCAGCTGTGCTCCCTCTTCAGACTAACTCTCTCTTGAATGACTGAATGGAATAGACTCTGTAATAAACTAACAGACTGGATGTGAAAGGCTCAGCCTACAAGACTGAGTGAGACTGTTGCAAATTGAGCAGCAGGGATACAGACACACACACACACACGAAAAAAAAAAGATGTACATCTCTAATGCATGAGAGTCTGAATCAGCGAGGAAGCAGAAACCCACTGAGATGGGTCAGCTTCTTGCAGTCGGAGTAAAATGGAAGGAAATTAACCTGGAATGTCTGCATGGAAAATGAGGTGTGTGAGTGGCAAGATTTGGATGCTGGATTTGGGGTTATGAAGTCATAAATCACACCAGTACTTGTGCTTGAAACACCTGCGGAGCATTTGTACAAAATTTGCCAAAAATGCCTATATGTTGAATAAAGATCATGGAGCGCCCACCCCCCTCCCAATTCCACCCTCACAAACCCCTTGTCAGGAACTTTATGAAAAAAACAGGATTTTTGGTGAAATCTGGGTATGCCTGGGTTTTGTTAGTTTTTCTTGGTGAGATGATTCAATCTCTCTTTCTGTAAATCAATACTGAAAAATCCCCAGCCATTTCACTTCAGGTATCCTATGGTAAATCGAACAAGGCTCCAAAGTGACTCATGAAACAAAACAACTTATAGCCCTGGTTAATCACAGTCTGGAAAATAAAAATACTCCAAATATTTCATTCCCTTCCTTGTTTTTATAAATCTCACACTGTGTGTGTGTTTGTGTGCACGTGCGTGTGTGTAGGGGGGTGTGTACAGAGCGTTACCTATTCCAGGTAATACGATTTGTAAGACATGCTAAACCATCTGTTCCTCTGCTTCCCCAGAACTCTGCCTACTCGGTTTGTAGTCTGTATTGCACTTGTTTTGTTGTTTTTTTTTNGTGTGCAGCTCTCCCTCCACCTGCTTTTTTTCCTCAGCTGGCCAGGTGCCGCCTCTTATATCTTGTGCAGTTACCAAAAAAGAAAAAGAAAGGAGGAGGAAAAAAAAAAATAAAAAGAGAAAGAAAAAGGCACACCATGCTCCTCTGCTTTATGAGTTCTTTGTCTCCTCCGCTTCGTGTTAAGGCCTCCTGAATTCCTCGGCTCAGACCGTCGTGACCCTCATGACGAGCTCTCTGTTACTACTAGACTGACTCCTCTGTTCGTGAGGCCTCAGGTGGCTGAGTATATGCAGGATGGTGTAAGCACAGTGGTGGTCAGAGAGGGTGCCTGTGGCGTGGCCAGCAGCCCGGGCCCCGCTGTCGGCCGGAGCAGAGTTAGTGGCTGTACCGCCAGTGGAGGACGAGTGGGTGGTTTGGGAGGAAGGGCGCTGATTTGTCCTGGTCCCTGTTTTTTGTTCCTCCATGTCCTTTGTTTTGTCATAGTTCAGCACTTTCCACTGCTGATTGACCGCCTGCCACCGTTTAAAAATCCGGTAAACCGAGGGCCCTTCGTGTATTATTAGACCTGGATGGAGGGAAGGGGGAAAGAAATAAACATAAAACAGAAATAAAACTTCAGAAAGAACCATAAACCTACCCCAGAATCCGGCCCCCAGATAGCTGGTTAGCTCAGCTCTCCCTGATCCGTTGTTTATTCAATGATAAATCATGTATTTCAGTTACCAACTGGCACAGCACTGGTGCTCCTGCTCTGCTGGATCCCTTTTCCCCTGAATTAAAAGGATTACAGCTTTATCTCAGCAATCAATAAACGGATCGTAAATGCAGCAGAGTGAGTTACGCTCTTAGAGCAGAACAGTATCGTTTACCAATAAATGCCCGAGGTTTATCTATCGCTGGACCAGTTTTGCATGCTGCATAGGCATGATTCACCCAGCTAACGGCGTGTTAGGAGGGGGTGTAGCTGGATCTGACGTGCCGCTGACGTCTGCTGCACCAGCGTCATGTGCGTGCACAGCCCCAGCCGCTCCCCACACACACAGCATCAGGGGCCAGAGGCGCCAATCGAGAGAAAAACAGAGGGTTTGTCTATACCTGCAAACGGTTTGTCATCCTGGGCAAAGTTTTGCTCATCCGCAGAGCAGGTACCTCATCATACGTCATTGCTCCCTTCCAAGGGCAAAACCAACACCATTGAAAGAAAGGGCAGACGAGCTTACGCTGTACATGTGCCGGGTATGCACGTAATGCATATGTCCTGCCACCCATCTGCATATTCCAGAGCTCACGTCCAGGGGATGGCACTGGGCTGTAGGACACCAGACTGCTAATGGTCTCTGCATTTGAAAGAGCACGAGCAGCTCAGGTCCTCCCACCCAGCAGCCAGCTCACTTCCCACCCAACCCTGTCACCCTCCCCAACCCTGCAAGAGGACCGAAGGATTAAATAATGTTAGAAGTTGTTTAGATGATGGCAGTACTTGAGTATTAAGCTCTGTTATTATTCAAGCTGCTAGGCTTTGGCTAGAAAAGCACTAGGTCCAGCAGTGACTGCAACACTATGTTGCTTTCCACTGAGGCTGGAGGAGACTGCAACATCTCATGTAGACTGGCTCAGCTAACACACTGATGTAACTAACCAGCTTTACTAAAGAGGAGGATTTATACTGAAGGGGGCCGGGGGGGCAGGGTTCAGTCTCCTTGTTTTGCAGCAATCTGTCTGTTGGGAAAGTGCCTTGATGTCCCCTGAAGCCAGACTAGCAGCTAGGACTGGGTGAGTTAACACCTGGATAGCTTCATTGTTCTTAATAACAATGGCTTCACCATTTGGGTCAGGATCAAGACTATCAGAAACGTTTCTGGGAAGAGCAGTTCTCTTGCCTGCCTGTTGAAAGCATATGCATAGAAGAGCAAAGCCTGCAGATCTCACCAAAGAGACAGAGCTTTGAAGCACGCCTGAAGTGGACCAGCCCATGACAAGGGACATTAGACATATATTTATATGAGCTGTCTGATCTGTAATGAATGAAATTCTACTCTGATCAATGACAGAGCCAATGTTTCTTTGAGACCACTTTAAGCCTCAGATAAAAGAGCTGAAATCTAATGTTTTCTCCTTGGCTGTTGAACATTCTCCACAGAATCAAATCCATTCTCCAGCGTATGAAACACTGAGCCAGGATTGTAAATCTATTC
This sequence comes from Pampusana beccarii, assembly GCA_013399365.1. Taxonomy (NCBI): domain Eukaryota; kingdom Metazoa; phylum Chordata; class Aves; order Columbiformes; family Columbidae; genus Pampusana; species Pampusana beccarii. The sequence continues at coordinate 2,110,337 of VWYH01001497.1, forward strand.
TTAATTGCCTTATCACAAATATTTAATGCGCAGACTGATTCAAGAGGGCTGTTTATAAAATTCTTGTTTGTTTGCCTTCTAATTATAAATGTTTATGATCTTATGCAATTAACTGTGTGATACTGATGGATGGGTTGCCGAGTCAACTGAGCACCTGTTTTCTTAGATAATTTTGGTTTCCAAATATTTATAAAAGTACAAAATAACTTGGTTTTGTCTGTATTTACTTGGCTCTAAATTACTTATCGATTTCCCAGTGTCAAGCTCAGGAAGCTGTAAAATTAAAAAGGAACCAAGTGGAGGGGTGGGCAGGAAGGCGGAAGTAACAGTGATTAATTTGCAAGAGTAAATGCCAAGAGTAAGTAAGAGTCCACCAGTTTATATCAAGCTGTAGGACGCTTAATGGTCCCATCAAAACAAGTTTTGTCTGCCTGAGATAAATTAGGATTGGAATTCCTATGTTCAGCTTTGTGTGTCCCCTTCCAGAAACACCCCTTCCTTGAAGATCATTCTTTTTTACAGAGGTGAAACTTTCCAGTTAAAGGAAATCCTTCAGGAAGAACTGTATTTAACTAGAACTGTCCAGCTGGAAGCAATTATTCCATAAGCCAAATCCTGTGTATGTAAGGAAGACAGCAGTTTGGTGTGAACTTCTCTCTTTGTGTAGTTCTCCCTTTTCAGTGCAGAAATGTCTACATGAGAAATTCAGATGTATTCTGGTAGTGGCCTGGTCCTTTCCACTCCTCCCAAGTTTATCTTGCCCTCTTCTGCTTCACTAAATCTGTTCTCAGTGGATCCTCTGTGAAAACCATCCTCTTTGGAAGGAAACTCGCTCAGTTTCATGTAAAAATGTGTTGTTAGTCCAGATTGTTGCCTGGTCCATGAAATCCCTTGTTTCTGGTGTTGGTGAAATGAAACTCCTCTGGAACATGGGCACTGAAGATGTGCTGTTCTCATTCCCGTTTTCTCATGTAAAGACTTGTCTGGACCAGCATTAGAAGAAATTCCTTCAGCTGAAAATTGTTCAGTGCTGGAAGAGGTATTCAGAAGAACTATTATATACACTTTTCTTGTTCTTATTTCACTCATATGTCTATTTGTGGCCATTGATGGAAACGGCAGCTGGCTAGATGGAGCCTGGGCCATTGTTATATCCTTTGACATTTCCACTTGCACTGGCTTGTGCCATGAAAAGATTTCCCAGATGGCTCTGGAGCTGGAGACAGCCCATATTATGTCATGCGGTCATTAACCTGACAGCAAAGTCTACAAAAACATTTCTAATGTCTCTGCTTGCCTTGCCACATGGATGTGGCTGTGCTGTTCCCAGAACAAGACACAGTCTCTCTGAGCTAACATAGTAGGGCTAACTCAGTGCAGTGCTCTGAATTAACACATGCTGAATCTGGAACAATATGTACAGGAAACCATATTGATCTCTTTTCACTGTGTTCACTCTCTCCATATATTAGCCTTTTTTGTTCTCTCTCTTGTGGCTTTATTGAGTCCGTGCAGCAGGTCAGATCATGGTGAGTCCCTCCCCAGGCAGGAGGGACTAGTGATTATCCTGGGTGCAGGGGTTACTTCCCAGAGCTGAGAAGCTGCTTTGTGCTTCACAGCACAGGCAAACGCAACAATACCATGGCAGTAGGTTATACCAAAACTGTACACATCGCTTACGCTGGTATATTATGCTTCCTTTCATTTATTTTATGTGGGAGAGTACCCAGCAACTAACCACTGCTCTTATGCAAAAGTATCCCAGTAAGTGACCAGGCTCCCAAAGAGCACAGAGCTTGGTTCTGGACTGGATTTAAAGCAACATCAGCACAGGTTGGCTAGGCAAGGGTCATGTCAGTGCAGTGTCATACCCGATCAGTGCATAGCCACAGCACCTAGGAGGGCAAGCTGACAACTGCTGACTTACCTCTTCCATTTACCCCCCATCCTCTCTCTCCTTTTCATCCCAGAGCAAGAATAACTGGACTGTTTCTTTTCCAGATGACCAAGATGCAGTTTGCAACAGAGCTAGCACTGCTGAAAGCAGTTTAATTTCTGTGTTCTACTGATTGCCACAACTAACCCTGAGCTTCTGGACTCTTAAAATGCAGGGGTAAGAAAGGGGAGCAGGACAAAGGGTGAGTATCATAGCCCAGAGGTAAGGCTCATGTCACTGTAGGATTCCTCTGAGACTTCTGATACTTGCCCACACCACATCATGATCCAGATGGGCTGTCTCTGTGCAAGGAAATGTTCTTGGTGCTGAGGATGGACACATATGGGCTGTGTGCAAGTGGCCCTTGTCTGCTGGGGTTAGTCAGGGCAGAGATGCATTACCAGCAGTGGGCCTGTGGCAAGACTGGTCAAGAGAGAAGTCCTCAGCCCAATGCCTAGACGGGCTTTTGGAAGAACATGAGCAAAGCCTGGATGTATGAAGGACTCTGGATGGGTGAGGATCAGCTGGCATACCACCATCCTGCGAGGTTAACCTGATTGGTTGTGAACCTCCAGTTTAAGGCAGCTTTAGAGCAGCATCTTCACAGAAATAACAAGCAGTCACCTTCTGCACACTGTCGGAATCTGCCACTAAGCGATCTTTTCACCAGGACTTTCAGCTTCTAGTTAACCTTCCTCTTATTCCAACAGTTGCCATGCATTTTTCTTCAAAGAGACAGGTAAATTATTGGGGCAGGAACTGCTTCTCCTGTTTTCGAGTAAAGAAACCACCAAAACAAGGTTTCTGCTAACAGTGAGTGGTACATCACCCCTGTGCTGTCACATTATCTACAGGAGGAAAAATCACAGTCCATTCCAGTTACTCTGTCCTGCTTCTCATAAAGCCCCTGTCCTGCCGCTTCAGCTGCCACCTCTTGTTTCCACCTTCAGCAGCACTTTTCCCTTCAGTTTCTTTTCCAAATGTAGTTTCACCTCAGCCAGACAGCTGCCATGCTTTAGCCTGCTTCTGTTGCTTTCATTGCTGGGTATCAAGGGAAGATTATGGCAGCTGTGATCAAAGCCTAATGTTTGCATCCCCAGCAGCAGTGGCTCAGGCCAAGGCAAACCAGTCCTCCTGGGAGATAACACTTTCATTGCAGGGCTTTCCTTCTATTGACACCACTGCTTGCACAAACCTCTCCCTTTCTGTGAATTCATTGAGCTTTTGTGGCGAATTCCCCCACTTTTGTTTCCAAAGCTCCAGCAGCTCAGCCCTCAGTTACATCTTTGCCATAATCTCATCCTATATGCTCCATTCTTAGCTGCTTTTCATCCTAAGCAAAGAGCAGGAAAGTGGCTCTACAGACAAGGAGTCTGTCTATCACAGCATACTGCCTCCAGCAGTAGCTGAAAGCATAAGGAAGGGTGTGAAAACAAAGCCAGGAGAGTGATGTTTCCCTGATGGGCTCTGCACACTGTAGGGGACATACCTAGACACAAACGGTCTCTTTAGTCTCAGCTCAGCTCCCCAGCCACAGGTTTCTGGTGTAGTACAGTAAAGTCTACTGACTTTTGCTCTGTGCTCTGGGTTTGCTTGAGTCAGGCTGCCACGCCACTTCCAAAATTCTCATAGTCCTCATGAAATCACTTTGCTCCAAAAAGTGCTTTAGAAAGAATCACGAATCTCTGCCTCACCCCAGCTTCACAAGCACCTCACTGTACGTGGGAGATGAGTCATTGAGTTCCCACTGGACCCTTCCAACACATGCTGCTTTTCAGTGCAAATCCCCTGTACTTTATCCCTCATCCATGATGCAAGACAGTCCTTGGTCATAAACTGAGAAAAGAGAGCCAGAGGGAAGGTTTCCTGCAACTACAGGCTGGGAAAGGGACACCTATGTCTGGTATCCCTCAACACTGTGGCAGGGTCAGTTCCAGCTGAATATGACAAGTTATTTCGACAACATAGAATCTTTAAATCTCCCAGTGCCTGAGACTCGAGGCTGCAGAGCTGTGCTCTGCGGGCAATGGGGAAGAGGGAGAACCAGGGAGTGGGGAGAAGCAGACTCAAATTTAAGTTGTGGCACTAGTGGGACTCTGCACTTGGGCTGATTTGGGAGAGGAGATGTAAACATCGGAGTTGATCAGGTGGGGAATCAGGTAATCTCCTCACTCCTGTTCATCATCTCCAGAACCTCTTAATTTCATCCCCCTTTTTCTGCAAGTGAACCCCCCAGAGCAGAGAGGTGCAGAATCAGCACTATACACTCCACTTTGCTTTTGATATCCTGATGAAATAAACTGATATGTCACAGAATTGCTGTCTTCGGCAGTGTGACTGCCGGTCCAGCTTCCACTCAGGATTCCGATTTCTCCTTCCTAAGGGTAGCGTTTTGCACTTCTCTTTATTCAATTCCATCTTGTTGATTTCTCCAATTTGCCAAGATCATTTCAAATGCTGATCTGATCCTCCAGAGTGTTTGCAGCCTTTCCAAGCCTGGTGTCATCTGTGAATTTTATAACAGCACTTCCTATTTCATTATCTAAGCCATTAATAAAAATATTGAAGAGAGCAGACTCCAAAACAGTCGTACTTGAAACGTGTTTCCAGCTTATAGTACAGCACTGATGACTAATGAGAAAGCAGTATTTTGATTGGCTGTACACCTGTGTTATAGTTAATTAATCCAGGCCACATTTCTCCGATTTGTTAAAGAGAATCTTAAGGCAAATCACCAGAAGCATTGCCCCAGTCACGGCATACCGAATTGACTGCTTTCTTCTTAGCTGCTAGGACAATTACCTCCCCAAATTAGATATGGTTAAACTCTCGTGCTGATCAATTTGTTATTTAAAAAATTATTCTAGTATCTTTCTATGAATCAGTTAAATTGATTTGTTCTTCATTTACCTTCTTTTAAGACAGAGATTCTATTTAAAGCTAGGTACTCTGCTTGCATTTCCCCAGCTGCCTGGCACCTCCTGCATCCCGATGACAAAATGCTCATGGGTCAGAGACTGCTCCTGCAGCTTCCTCTGAAGTTCATTAGGACATGCTGACAAGGACAGAGCTAACTCGTTTGAATATTTTTCAGTCTGTTCTTTTCTGATTCTGCCCTGGGCTCCTTTCTCCTCATTAAAATTATTTTAGTTAAGCTTTGAAGAGTGAAACAAAGGCAACATTTAACTCTTTGGCCTGTTTTGTATTAAATATTGTATGAGCTCTCAGACTTGCCTTGTTCTTCCTCTTACTTTTACATGCTTACGGACCTACTTCTTGTTGCCTTTTGTATCTTTGGATGGTCATCCTGGGGTTCAGCTCTGACAGCTCCCCATGCCTGTGTGATTTCTAGAGACTTTTCATTAGTTGCAGGCTGTTCTTTCTGCCTTTTGTGTGATTGCAGCTTCTGATTCTGGGCCCTCAAAGAGCTCCTGATGCAGCCTCAGCGCTCTCTTCCCACGCTTCTGAGCCTTCCCCTGCACAGGCACAATTTGCTGTTGTGCCTTTAGTACCATCCCTTTTGTCAGCCACGAGCTGTTTGTGGCTCTTTTATCCTTCAGATTCCCTTCCCAAGAGACACTCCCTGCTCTGCTCCCCTGAGGCTGCTGCTGCTGCTTTTCTGGAGTCCATTATCCTTACATTATATTTTTCTTCAGCTCAGCAATACTTTCACTGCAAAGTCACTTTTCATACAAAATACTGCTACACACAGATTTTAAGGGATTCTTTGCTTTCAGATGAAATCAAATAGGAAGTATACACTCCTTCATAAATGTTACCTCTGCTTTCCAAAACACGAATTTTGTTCCCAAAATGTTTCAAGAGCTTATTGGACAGTATATCCTGCATACAGAAGTCCAGGTAAAGGCTAACCTGGGACCTCTGGTGCTGTCTTTTAGACATTTGTGGTAGTTGCAAGACACTGGACCAGTGAGCAGGGCGTCTCTAGTCCGCAAGACATCTAGCAAAGGTCTCCTCTGAATAATGCTGGAACTGTAGGAGGGTGTGCAAGCCAATAAATGTCCAGCATTGAATGACATATAGCATAAACTGAAAATGTATTCAAAATGATTAGAGCTCGAGTGAACGCTTAGCATATGGAAAAAATAATTAGCTGATTATAATCGGGCATTCTCTTATCAAGCATTCTCCATGCACTTTTTTTACTGTCTGAAGTGCTGATTGAATATGTACAAAGCTGGGCTGTGCTTTGCCTTGGCAGAACTTGGGCGGCTGCACGGCTGGACCATGTTGAGCACTGCTGACCACTGGATGACATGTGCCACCATGGAGCCCATGGCTCTGGGGAAGACAAAACACTCATTCTTCTGCCCATCACCCTTCAAGGGCATTTGCTGTGGCGGGGCTCAGCTGGCAGGCAGCTTGCACACTGATGTGTACATCATGCTTGGCTTTCCTCAGGCCACAGGGGCCACGACTCCAGCAAAGCTGAAACTGAGCCCCACAAAGGGTGAGACCTCCATCACCTGGGCAGAGCTCCCACTAGTGTACACAGAAAAGCTGCTCCCAGCTGTCCTGGGAGGTATTTTATGGAGGTAAGGACTCTTCCATTTTGGGTCTTTAACAGGACAGACTGGCCCCCAAACCTTCAACTGCTGACTAAATGGCAAACATTGTGCTTATCTCTTCTCATGCAAGTTGGGGTTCAAGGACGGCTCTGCCTCAAAGCTTCCTCAGCCCCAGGTAAGTCAGAACCCACTGCAGAGGCAGCGAGAGCCCTTCTCCTTCCCTGCCTCCTCCGCTCCATCTGGAAGAGCAACAGGAGCAGCAGGTCCCATCTGGGCAGGTGGTTACACTGCACCCCAAGCTCTCTGCAGCCATTAACACCTGCCCCCAGACTCAGCAGGAGCCCTGCCAGGTGGGAGATGGACCCAGCATGCTGGCATCTCAGAGGGTGCTCACAGTTGCTGTTGCACCAGGCGAGCGATCACGGCAGACCTCGCTCCCCGCCACGCTGGGGCAGAGAGTGGGGAGCTCTTTTATCATCGATGGGAGTGCTTGGTGTGACAGCCGGCAGCATCTCTCCTGCAGGCAGCACTGCGATTTTGCAGAATACTGCTGAGCTATTTCAGCAAGAGACAATTTCCAGGTCGTGACACTGCAGCACATCATGAGTTAATGTAACACAAGTATGCAGCAGTGATTCCTGTGTGCACAGCATGCTATGGTTCCTCTCGGAAGCAGGAGCAGTTCATACTACATACAAAGCATTTGTAGCTGGGCAAGGAGGAATGCTTTATCCAGAGGGATGAATTGAGAGGACAGGTAGGACTGCCTGTCTTAGGCCCCGTGGAGCTGGTGGGCGCTGGGGGCAGTATGCTGTAGGAGCGTTTGGGGACCTTTTATAGCTGCAAGGCAGATGCCAGCTTCTCTGCAAGGTGTTGCCTTCACCCCAGAGCAGCCATCCTCAGTCATGTCCTCTGCCCACTCATGTTCCCCTACAACACACAGGCTGGGTCCTGTAGGGCCTAGCTGATAAGATCCAAAATGAGGAAAGACTAGCAAAATTAAGGAGCTGATAGGAGGTGTCTAAGTGACAGGAAATTCCTTTTTGTTCAGCACTCCCACATGGTTTGTTTGCAATGGGAAAACAGCATCAGCTGCCTGCAGGATGCCATCTGTGACAGAGGAGCTGGGCTGACCCTGGGAACCGCACACAGCAACACCATCGCTCTGGAAATGCCACAGTATTTTTCAGCTGTAAGCACAGGAGCTACCAACCACCACAACTTTCTCCTGCTCTGCCCAGAGTAGCATGTTCATACCCTGCCTGAAAACTGGGATAAAAAAACCCTCAAACGAAACACGAAATAACAGCAAAAATAGGTAAAGTAAAACCTAGAGAAATCCTCGCTCGGGCAGTAGATAAACCATGAACAAAAGCACTCCTGTAAACTCAGCTGGCTGTGGACAGCTACAGCAAAATGGATGTTGTGCCCTTAAGGGCTTTTGTATTCCTGTGGTATTTAATTCACAGTGCAAGATAAAGCAGAGGATTAAAGGGCAGTCTCTAGCTATGCAGGCAGCAATAAATGAGACCCTTCTTGGAAAAAGCAAATAAATAAATAAAGATGAGAGCTCCACCGGCTGAACAACCTTGCTTTTGAATCGTGCATCTCCAGCAGCACACCCCATTTGTGAGTCTACCCATAACCGTGCCAGTATAGGAGGGATAGCGTTTGCAGGCATTACCCATATACCTCCTTGCTCTCTCAAAGTTTTCCTTCCTCCCTTTGTCGCTAGGATTATATAGACCCTCTTGATGCCTTTTTAATCCAAATTTAAAATGGAGATGACAGCAACACCCCACATCATGAAAAGACTGTGCATAAGACGTGAAAGTCACTCATCGTGCGCATGACAGATACTTTTAGGTCGTTAAAAGAAAGGAGTAAATAATAATTTCAAACTATATCGAACAGAGCGCTGGCCAAATGCACACCCTGGTCTCTGGGTGATTTTATGGGTCTTTTCTACCTTCAGGTTTCTACACATTCCTTGACAGAAGTCCTGGAGTTGGACACTCATGGCAAGGAGAGAAAAAGCACGTGTTTTCCATTTCACTATGCTTGCACCATGGCAGTCAGTCTTCCAGGTCTAAGTCCTGAACCTTCCTATCCCATAGCTAATGTTACTTTGACCAAGGTGCTACCTATGCAGCCATACTGGATTCTCAGCCATTCCTGGGATATTTCTTTAAAGGCAAAGCTGGACAACAATGCTGTTTTGTGTAGGGTTTGGAAATCTGACTTCACATTTGCTTGGAGTGAGACTTGAAAAATTCACGCTGTCCCCAGAATAGAAAAATACATACATATTTTCAGACAGGTGAGAAGGTTTCATTTGGACTTGATTTTTTTAAAATGTTGTATTCCAATTCTGACACTGAATTTAAAATACTCAGCATGAGCAGTCATCTCTAAATGCTAAATCAAAATGCTTTGTTCCATAATGATCAAAACATGACATTTGCTTATTGAAGGTAGAACAAGTGCCTCCCTCTTTGCTTTTATTAGCAAATTAAATTCTGTAAGAAAAAAATGGGAATAGTTTCAGAGTTTTTCATTTTCTAAGGGATGCAAGTTCTGTCTGAACCCAATCCCTCCATACTGCTCCAGCCACCCAAGGGCTCTTACATTAAAAGGAATACGGACCAGTTAGGAGGGACATAAAGGTGAGTACAGATCATCCTTAGCAGAGCATGCCCCAGGGTAATGTAGGGCACACAGGTTAAGCTAATGGACCTGGAAGTGCCTCTGAAGTTGCAGGCTGGCATGTGCCTTGTTGGAGCGAGACGTGGGCATCTTTTCTTTCTGCCATGTAGGAAGGCATGCCAAGGATGTGAGGCAGAAGGTGCTCATGGTGCTCTTTGACCAGCCTTTTGTGGGCATGTGTCCCTGGGACACACCATGGTGCAGCCTGTGTGTCATTGCTTTGTCCTCCACAGCCATGACAAAATCTTTCATTTTAGACCACAGGATTTCTGTGAGATTTCCAGGAGCCTTCCAGCTTGGGTGCTGTGGCCTCTCCTCTCTGCTCCCCTGCAGTGCCCCCACAGGTCTCACCCCACCTCCTCCCCTGCAAAGGTCTTCACCTCTTACACAGAGGCACTATTCAAAATTAAGGAAGGCAGTAGGAGCCAAGAGGACAAGGGTCCATCATTTCTGATATATTGCTAGATAGGATCTCCGGGAGGGCAAAAATTTTGCCTTCCTGCTCTGAGTATACAAGTTTCTTCCATCAGAGCTGAAGACCTTCAGGGTCTGTGACACCCAGCTGAGTGAACACTGATGCAACCTGAAGGAGGTAGGTAAGAGTTCAAACACACCTATGGGATCCATCAATGCTGAGCAAGAATGAAAGCAGTGAAAGGAACTGAGACTTGCTAAGCCTGCAGCAAAGGTCTGGAGAAGAGCCTTGTAGGACACAGAGAGGCCCATGATGTGGCCATGGCTCAGCAGAGTGAGTTGTCCCACCTGGCATAGTAAACGCCTGGACCATTGGCTCTTCAGGCTTCTTTGCATTCAGCAGGTAGTGATGGCTGCCCACTCCACACTGGCCCTGCCTGAATGTCATTGCTGTGGGTTTGTTTGCTGGCTGAACCTCTGCTGAGAAGGTGAAGTGCTGGATGGACTACTGAGCACGGTGTTTTTCAATCTTATTCAATAACTTCTGCTAAACACTGCATGGTCATATGGGTACTGTGGCTTCAGCTCTGCCATGGGGTAGAGAGACTCAGACTGTGGCTGCCGTCACTGGGTCTTGGTTCAGGTAGAAAAGCATTGCTTCAGGGAGTAACTTCCAGGTCAAATAAGTTTAGCAACTTGAGTTTAGCAACTTAGACCATGGGCCTGTTTGCAATATTCTTGCTTACAGACTGTTGTATCTGGATCTAAAAGATAGCTCTGTTGATAAGTAGCTATCCCTTCAGGAGAAGAAATGATCAGTCACTACTTTAAGAAGCCATCCCAGAGCTGGATTAATGTGGCTTTACATTAATGTCTTCTTTCCTCTGCTTATCGCTTCCTACAGAGCTTGGGACACACCAAAAGCAGCCACATCCACTATGCATTGGGAGATGACCCCCCTGCGGCCTCATCTTTGACTACAGAGTTCACGTCTCTTGCTACGGCCACAAGAGCATGTCATGGACCACAGCCTTCCATCTGCAGGAGCAATGCGTCTCCAGGGATGAAGGCTGTAGTAGGAGGAGCGATGGGACAGAAGGCAGTTGGAAAAACACAGCCTGGCACAGAGCTGAGGACTTTTCCCAGCCTTTACTAGATAGCACAATTTATGCAGCTGGTGCGGGAGTTCCTACCACCTGCCTACGAGGGAATCTCCTGCCATGGTGTAGAAGCTGTGACAGGCAGGTGAGTGCTTCTGCCTACAGTTGGGAACTTAACCCAGGGACACCAGGCATTTCATTCCAGTGCAGGGTTTAGTGACAGGGAAGCATCATTCTGATTATAACGTATCACCCTCGAAAGCACAAGATGCAGTTCACAAGGCAAAAGGATTTCTTTTCCCACTTAGAAAATGTTAATTATGTTGCCCTCATTAAATGCTAAACACATTGATCCACTGGAGCAGAGAGCACCATATGGTTATTCATGACAAAATACATCTCCATAGCCCTGTTGCAACAGTGGGAAACTGCACGAAGACGGATGTGGTGAAGGAGTGTGGAGTTGAAAGGACACGTTGTGAAAGGCCAGGTGCTGCTCTGACTGTGCTGAAAGCCAAGCTCCTTCCCTGCAAAAAGGCAGTGAGTTCAGAACCAGGTTCAAACCCCACAGATCTTTGCTCAGCAGCAACGCGCTCATTCTGCAGAGAGCTGCTGGAGCTGCACTGGAGTTCAGCAGGCGCATCGAGCCTCTGCAGAAACGCTCGCTGGTGAAAGCAGCACACATGCACGCATGCCAGCTGCCCCCTCTCCTCTCTTATCGAATAATCAATGCAGCATTAGATAAAAATAGGCCCCATCTTTCAGAAACGGAGGGGTGGCATGTCTCGGCTTTGTTGAGCTTCCACTGTTCCTGGAGAGTGGCCAAGAAGTCCGTCGGCAGATCAGCTGTGCAGCATCGCTCTTCCTGCTGCTGGCCCAGGTACGGGGCCCTGAATGACTGCTCTTGGGGGACAGTCCCTGCCCGGCTGGATTAGGAGCCTCACAATGTGCCCTCTGGGGACTGTTCCTGTCTCCACATGCCTCTTTACAGCTGATAAATCAATTATTTGCCCAGTGATTTTTCGAGCATGCACGTTGTGGCTGAATGCATGCAAACCAGGATTCACAGGGCAAAAAAAGAGAACTGGCTGCCTGACTTTATCCCAGCTGCCTGCTCTGATGATAGGGCTTGGATCTGGTCATGCCAGTTAGCTGCTGGTAGCCCCAGTTTGCAGGCAAACTGGGCAAGAAATGCATGAACAGCATAGCAAGTAGAGCATCAAGCTAAAGGGCACAGAAGACTTCTGCATACTCTCATGGGTCTCTTCCAGTCATGTCGAAGTCATGCACGTTTGCGGTCTGGCTTGGTCTCAGGTTTCTCCTCTGAGGGCATTTGCTGAACTTCTCTGCCCTGTGCTCTGCCTTTAGGATGTCATCAAGCACACACATGGGCTTGGTGCCTTCCCAGAACTGACTCCTTCCTGCTGTAGCAATTCTTCCTGCTTTGTACCTTGGGGGACTAAGCAGACCTGAATGAAAACATCTGTGTTCCTTTTGAGAATCGGATCAATACAGATGAAGACCCTGAAGACACTTCATTTCTCAGTTTCTCTTTATTTTATTGGGACTTGGACTCCTAAATCCTTTGAATGCTGAAGGCCCAAGTGACCTGACTAGAAAACACCCTGAGGCTACACCAACCTGGCATGTCCTCTAGGAAGCAAAGCTCATTTAAAACGAAACCACATTAGTCTTGGCAGGAAGTTTGAATTGTGACTGTCTCAAGGAAGCTCCATTAATTACTGTTCCCATTGCACTACGAAAGATCAAATGCTGTGGATCAGTTTTAATTGGCTATTGATTTCTTATGTTATTACCTACGGTTGTGCTTAGATGCCGTCAGACATACTGGATGCTTTTGATTATTCTTGCTGGCAGCTGGGATTAAAAACAGCGGGCACACACTTCCTGATCTGTAATGGATTGCCATGGTGTGCCAACAAAAATCGTTGGCAGGATGAATGGTCCTGCTTTGCCTGTCTCTTGTGCTATCGAGCTGCAGCGCAGTTACTGTTGTGAAGGCAAATACCCCCAGGGATTGGCTGCCAAGGAAAGCAAGGGAAAAGCTTCAAAGAACATGAGGATTTAGTGCTTGCAAAAGCGCGCGGCTGTCAGCACCGAGGCACGGTGAGTCAGAGAGCAAGGCCTGGGTGGGCATGGACAAAGAAACAGCCTCCACCAGACAGTGGTCCAAGGAGAGGCAGATGGGATCGCTGTCGCATCACTGCGGATAAGCCCCCCTCATGCCAACCACAGGGTTACCCCTGTGTGAGCACAAGCGGGACTGCACATGCAAGCGGTGATAGTGACAGCCTCATCCTCTCAGCCTGCTAATGGCCTTCCTGAGACGTGCGTCCCCCTTGGAGCTGATCTGGTGATGCCTGAGCCTGGACTGACACGCTCTCATTAGCTGGCAGAGCTCCTCCTGGTATAACAGGAGATGTTTGCCTGACCCCAAATGTCATCTTAATCTACCAACGCTGACTTTCCCTAATTGCACCTTGACAGAGAAAGAGGCAAACCCCTCCTTCCCCCTCCAAGGACTGTCATTTAATTAACAGGCAGGTATCTCTCAGGATTTACAGCCCAGCTCTAAGCTGCTACTCTCTCTACTCAGTAACTCAGGCCTGTGAAGGCTCACTCCATTTATCTCTACATTTCAATAACCATATTTCTGCTAATCCCTCTCTATGCCAGCTTTCTGGATTTACCTCTCAGGCATCCACGGAGAGAGCAGTTAATCAAATGAACAGTCTCCATCTCACTTTCCCTTCACTTCCTGGTTGCTGATCTCAAACGTCTGTGTTGTAGATGGCTTCAAAGCAGAGCAATACCTATGCTGGCACCATTACCAGTTTCTAGTTTAATCCAACTCTCATATCTGTCCTACAGACACGACCAGAGATAGCACATATGAAAGAGAGATCAGAATCAGACGTTGGGTTTGGCTGGATATCAAGAAGCATTTAGTCTGTTCCTCCTTCACAAACTGGGATCATCTCTTTGCAACCTGTTCTTGACATATGTTTTCTAACAGGTTCTTAAAAAACACCCCAATATTGGAGACTCACAGAAATCCCAAGCAATTCTTTCCAGTGCTTCCTGCCCTCCTGTTGGATGTCGGAAAGCAAGGGGAGAACAATGTTGAAAGACCATTTTGCACGTCTTGCCCAGATGGACGTAGCTTCTGGTACTTGGGACTATACCATCTGTCCTGCTTGTCATGAAGAACAGATTCATTTTACTTTGGTTGTGGTTTTGTTTCCATGGTGGGTGAAGGGGTAGCAAATGGTGTCTGTCCCTCACAACTGTTTTTGTGGAGCATGCTAGGATCTAGCAAAGTCCAAAGAAAGCTAGTATATTACTGAATGTGAATGGTTGAGACCTCTAGATTTTGATGTATGGATCAATAGTCTCTGAGTTAGCAACCATATTTTGAGAGCTCAGGTTGGAACAGATCCGAATATTTCAGATCAAGTGAAGACAAAAAACAAACGACCTGTGCAAATCCCAGTTTGCACATGCATCTGAGTGAGCTATATGTGCAAATGAACACTCGTACCCTCACCTTTGACTCCACACTGGAAAGACCAGGGCTGCCATGGGATTGTCTGTGCAACTTGCCACATATATCTCTGTCTTAACAAATTGTTACCTAAATGCCTTAATGGCTTGGTGGAGAGGAGATCACATGAAACAGCTGGGCAGTTGCTGACTAGGTGTGTATCTCCTGTCTGACAACACCCAGGATCTCTGCAGGTTTGGTGTCTATTCCAGCTTTGAGACTCTGTGTGCCAGAGGAAGTGTCCTGCTGAGCACTCCCAGTGACAAGACGTGTAAACTCACCTCCTCGACAAATGTCACTGGCTACTCTATGGACATGAGATATCCAAGGACAACCGAAGTAGGAACTGGCAGGAACTGCAGAAGAGCTCTGCTTCAGCACATCTATTCTTTAGTATATACCTTGTCTTTCAAACCTCTGCTCCTCTGTCAGTGAAAGCAAAACTCCGGGTCAAACTGGGGGAATTAAAAACTGGAATCCATACAATCAGCGCAGGACCTGCAGTATAACATTCTGCAAGCAAAGTTTGCCCAGCCTGTTACCAAAAAATACACAGACGACATATGTGTTACATTACTTGAAAAAAAACAAGTGTGGTAGAACTGAGCACACTTAATGTCGTCCTCTTTCCCCATTACTGAGCATTTCTTAGTTTCTAAATCTTTCCTACCCACCCACAGGCTGCAAAGCAGAAGGGGAAAAGGGCTGGAGTGCAGAAGAGGAGACACCAAAATGCACATATAGCACCCGATATTTCACAAAGCGTTGTCACTGCAATTATCCATGAGAGGTTTCATCCTGAACTTGAAGAAGTGGAACTGAAGCCCAGGAAGGAGTAACAAGAGGCTTCGGGCCATGCTGACAGTCAGGAGCAGAACTCTGACTCTCTGGAGCCAGCTTTGCTCGGCTATGATCAAAGACACTGTGTGAGGCTGCAAGGTTTGGGAGAGAGATAAAGAGAGGGAGAATAGCTGTTCCACAGTGAGGAACTCTCTGCCAGTCTTCTAGGGAGCTGGCATTGCTGCATCCATCACAGTTGCGCAAAGCTATAATGAAGCTTGCAATTAAAACCAGTCGTGGAGTTCCCTTTGATCAGCGCCTTCTGCTGACCTGACCTGACCTGGCCTCTCCACAGCACAGACCAGCCTTTTGGCTAGTGCTAGGGCAGCCCCCTGAAACCAGCAGGGCTGGAGGGAAGTCGCTCAGAGGAGAGACGTGACCACATCAACAGCCAGGGAGTCACAGCTCTCTGTGAAGACCTCATTTGTCACTTGGTTCAACCTGGGCAGAGAAAGAAGAGGAGGAGAGGAGAGTGAGCACCAGGTCTCAGCTAGCACTGCTCAGAGCTCCCTTCCTCTCTGCTGCAGACCTGAGAGCAGCAGCAGTTGGGATTGCAAAGGGAATTGATGCACAACACAGCAAGTTTTACACTGGAGCGTGGCAGGGGCAGAGGGCTACTGAACGCATATATGGACTTTTCTAGAGAAATGTATACATGGCTCACATGGTCCAGAACATCATCTCTCCTGGTTGAGCATGGGTGGCCTGCCTGGTAGCACATGCAGATACGCTGCACACAGCACAAGTGGAACCATGTCTGGGTAGTGTCTGAGGCACTGGGCAAGAGAAGCCACACAGAGACCTGAACTCACTGCATCTGTAGTGCTTCCCACTTGCTTTTGAGTCTGTGGGAAAGCCAGCATGCTTGGCCCACTGGGTCTGCCAGCTGCGCAGGGAGGACCGTGAGACAAGGGGTTGCCCCAAGGCACAACTCTGAAATGTTCCTGGGAATGGGATGGCTGCTTGCTCTTTGGCTGGAAAAAAAATCAAAGCTCCCAGCTTAGGGCATTAAGCTTAATGGTGACATCAATGGAGATGCAAAGGGACTTTTTTTCCTGTCAGAGAAAGTGCAAAAGAGAAACAGAGGCCAGACCCTTAAAAATTTAATAAGAAACAAAGAACCTCAAATCAAAATCTGTTCCCCTTCATTTCATGGCTGGCGTAGTCTGTTCTCTGCCATGTGGGAGGATTTAGCTCCTATTGACAGATGAGCTAATCAGTTCCCCTCAGCTATTGAAGCTTTATCAAAGCCAGTTAATCATGTTACCAATGTCTGCCCGGACCAGGGTTGTCCACTTCTGTCCTCTGCCATCAAGGCAACACAAACACACCACACACACATAGGGATAATGTTTTTCCTCTCTCAGTTCCACCAGCAAGAGGATATCACCAGTGGCTATTGTACCAACATGTGGGTGATGCCTGTCCCTCTCTCACCCCCTTTGCCACCATTTTTTCCTGGAGAGATGTGGTAGCTCCATCAGCATCTCATGAAGGAGCAGGATGATCTCTACAGCCCAAGCTCACATCTCATTGTCAGCACAGTGGTGGCAACAGTGGGAAGAATTGGGCTGGGTTTCAGTGGGCCTGAGTCCTATTCTGGAAGGGAGCTGAAACCAAGAGCCATTTGAACCCAGACACCAAGGTGTGTGGTCCAGACCTCTGTTCCTGCCGCTGCGTTTGTTTTACTTCTGTACCCCGATTTAACCAACTGCTGCTGTGTGATATAGTCTGTCCTGCTCCTCCTGAGGGCTGAACTGGGGGCTGTGCTCCTTCCCTCTGGAGTGGCCCTACCCGTACAAACACCAGTTCACTAAGTCAAGAGGACTGCCTTGTCCCACCGAGTTTCTGGGAGGCTCCTTCTGCCTTTATATGAGCAACGGAAGGACCCAGACATGAGGAGATGTCTGAAACCCTCTTTGCTTCCTAGCAGGGTCAATTGAACTGATGTTATCTGGGTGGGCACTGCTGTGGAGCACACTTGGAGTGGCTGGTGTTCACCGGACTGTTTCAGTAACCGCTACTCTTTCAGTGTCCTGCCTGCTGAGTGCCTCTGCCTGTGGCTATCACCAGCTACATCCGCCATCCCGCAGGCCTGCACTGGGCCTACAGCTCGAGCTCCCAGGGAAACCTTCTGGGGTCAGGCTGCCAAGGAAGGAGTTTCTTTCCCAGTGTTACTGAAAAGCCTTATAACTCCCCCGCCTCCCTCAGACCTCCTCAACCTCTTCTTGCTCTGAAGAGATATTTGTTTCTCTCTGGGGTTGCTGCAAGTCCCTCTGCCAGCCCAGACAAGGAGAAACTCTGGGGCTGCCAAGATGAGCAGAGAGGACTTTAAAAAAGGTGTCGCAAAAGCAAAGAAGAGGAAAAGCCCAGGACACTCAATCCAAGCTGAGCCGTACCGGCTGGCTCTCCACACAATCTCCCACTCCTCTCCACAGGTGGAGTGACGGGCGGGTGACCTCGGCCATGCCGTGAGATGTGATCACCCACCTATACAGACAATGTCCATGAAGCCGTACATTCCATAGCAGATCTGGAAGAGCAGGTCCTGGCGCTGCCATTTGGCTGAAGGACTGAAGGTCGACCAGATGAGCCACGAGATACTGGCGATGAGGAAGAGGGAACCCAGGATGGCCGCTGCTATCTGAACCTTCTCAATGACTGTCAGAGAGATTGCCTGCCACTGCAAGGGGAGGCAATGGGGAGAGGAGAGGGGAAAAGGGGGAGAGAGGAAGGAAAAAGAGAAGAGATTAGTTACTTGGGGCACATCACTCTTTTACATCTTTGTGGCAGTTTTGGAGAACACCTATGACTTACATGTGCCCCCGTATGCATAGGTGCTTTTACCTGGTCAACATCTGGGGTGCAGCACAGCAATTGTTCAACAGCACATAGTCTCATGTTTCCTGACAGCATCGCTGAAGAGGAAACGGGGTGGAATCCCAGATCTCACCAGGAAAACACAGAGATCTGAGGGATGCAGGACGGACTGGGGGCAAACACCGAAAATAACATGCCTGTGACAACGGGGCTGTGATGGCAATCACAAACCAGGACATCCATTTGCTACCTCAAATGGAGGCTAGGCATCATCCTGGGCCACGAGAAGAAGTGCCTCAGAGAGACCAGCTTTCCTCCAGAGGCCTCCCATGTAAGCCATGAGCTGGCTCTGTGCCACTCCGTGAGATTTGACAGATCACAGCACTAGGTAGGATCTTGCAGCAGCAACGCACATCCCACCAAACTTGTTACAAACAACACAAGTTGCTGTGGTCAGGTTAGGTGATGACATGTTCAGGCTGTGTTCCAAGATAAATGCTAATGTTTCTTTCTCAGAAGAAAAAAATAACTCCCACAAATCCATTCACTATGTCAAACAGCTTTGGATAAACTACAGTATAAATAACCTAAGCCCGGACTCCTCTCTGTCATCCAGAATAAAACCTCCCTACCCAGATTTACACTGCTGAGAGAACTACCCTGTAAAAACCAAAGGCAGAAATTGCTTTCTTTAAAAAGACCTGGTGACATGTTCGGTAGCCCCTCCTGCAATCAAACACATAAACAGGCTGGGAAGACAGAGTCTCTTTTGGCATCAAAGATTATAGGCCACCTTTAGCTGCGAGATATTAATACATGCCCTTGAAGTCTCAGTGGGACTGGCAGAAGGATAAATAAAGGTGTACTTCAGCCCCTGCAGGTATAGAGCATTCAGGGGAATTGGAAATGTTTAGTCTGGATTCAGCCCAAATTCAGTGTCCCTCTGAGGCAGCATCTCTAGCAAGCCCTGAGCACCGTGCCTGTTTGTCAAACTCATCCTGGGACAGCAGGGTCACCTGTCAGGCCTTGCCCCATCCTTTTGCAGGGCAAGAAGCGAGTTCAGTTGCTGTGTCCCTCTTTCATGCCCAGTCACAACAGCAGGGTCCAGGCTAGATGCAGGGGTGCTGGAGTCCACAGGAGATGCACAGGTGTGTGACTCCTCTCCTGTCATGAGACAGAGCAAAGGCCACCCAGCACCTGTTGCCCCTACATTTGGGTTCTGAGCTGGGGATCAGCAGCTGTGCTGCCCTCCTGTCAGCTGATCAGCTTCCCCCTCAACATCACCATGAGCAGATGCAGGACAAATCCACCGATGTTGCCATCAGCTCACAGCTCCAGGATTAGAGGTGTGTGGCAGGGAGGGGGCTTGGGTACGTGCGTGGAGTTGCACTTTCACCCCTGCAGTTTTCCCCAGACCTCACCTCCCCTTCCACTAACGCTGGCAAGCGCTGATAGGGGCAGGAGTGCAGGGAGCTCGGTGCACAGCCTGGTGCTGTGTGTGAAGGCTTTACTGCAGGTCTCTCACGCTGACCCACGTTCGCCTGTGCCAGCCAAATCATTCTGCATCATTTCTCTCTCTCGAGGAGGTAATGGCCTGGCGCCTCACCATCTGTCTGGCACACTGCAAGGCCTGTGGTGGCAACAGGTCCCTCCAAGGTAGCAATTAAAGACAGAAAAATAAGAAGGAGCTGTTTTCTATAACTAGCATCCACTACAACTAGCACCACTGCTTTGCAGAGACAGGGAGGCTTAGGTGTAGTACTAAATACACTGTGAAAGGGGATGTGGCTCAGGGCACAGAGAAGTTACACCTGGGTGCCAATTTCAAACTCCGCTCGCTGTGGTTGGGAACAGAGAGGCTGAAACACAGGCAGGGACACTGCCTGATACTGCTCAGCTGGCAGCAGCGGCCGGGAAAGTTTGCTGCAGTGATAATGAAGAGGCCGGAGCCCATCAGCCATGCCAGGGGGTAGGAGACTCTCTCCTGGCATCTGGCACTAAGCGACAGTGACACACGCAGCAGCAGTCCTGACTCTGTTGAGGAGGTGGCACCAGGGTGTGATTACCCTCTGGCAAGGAGGTAAATGGGTCAGAGCTGAACACTGGAGAAAATAACCAGCTTGCAGAATAATTTAATATTTTTCAGGAAGAGAAAAAAAAAGAAGTAATAAATTTTGTATTTCCTCTCTACCAACCCTGAGAACTACAATTTAGCATCACACATCTAGTTCGAGCCACTAATAACTGGAGTAATTATTTTTTATCTTTTAATTCCATTTTGCTACACATCCTGGGCTATGAGGTTTGCACAGAGAGAAGAAAAGGTGTGAGACAGAGCATAAAGCCTGCTTCCCAGTGAGAGTGCAGAGAGAAGGGTCCAAGAGCTGTTCGAAGGTGGAACGTGCTGATGAATTTCAGATGCAGGAGCTGGGCCTGATGCATCCCTGCACCAGTGGCCTCAGGGGCCTGCCTCAATCACAGCAGCATGCCTTTCACATTTCATAACAGTCCTTAGAAAATCATCCATTCTCCTAACCCTGCCCTACCATCATTACAGCCAGCAGACTGGGGATTTGGTGGGTGACCCTATTGTCCTCGGGTCACCACTAGAGCTGCAAAGAAAGGTCTCAGCAACACTGCAGAGTCCCTCTACCAGCACATCTGAAACCCCCAAAGCTCTTTGTCTGAATGCCGGGCTGCAGACACAGCCCCATCCCTCTAAATCTCCAGCTCAAACGTTCAAGCTCTAGCAAGGTCACAGTGTCAAGCAATCCCACCTTGCAGGAAGAAATTAAATTGCGCCCTTCTTTCCTCAGCTGATGACTCTTGAGTCCCAGGTAGCTGCTGAGTTGTACTGAAGTGCACCTTTAACAACTGTTAGCTCACCCAGGCTGTCAATGAGGAATGTGACCTTTAGGCAAGTAGAAAGCTCTACAGATGCTCTGCCAGTGCTGAACAGGGCAGAACTAAGGACTTGCTGGTACTGGAAAGCTTTGAAAGCTCCTGTGGGACAAAAGGAGAAGCTTTGTGAGCTCTGGGCTTACAATGGTTTCAGAGCATGCCCAACAGATGGCATGTGGTGGCTTGCGACCCATGCTGGAAAAAGGGCTCCATCCCTCCAGACCACTCTGAAGAAATGTCCTCACTCACTCAGGAGCTATCTGTCTGTCCTCTGCTACCATCTCCCTTGGCCAACTGCTTTGGCACACCACCCAGATACGCACATACAAAGCACCATGCTCTCTTGGACTGATTTCCCCCAGGTTTCCCTCAGTCACAAAGCTCTGTGACCAAGATGCTTCAGATAGGGTTTCTTAGTAGCCCAGGTCTCGCATTTGTGATTACCTTAGCCAGGGGCCAAGCTGGTAGCAGTGCCTGCCGTTCATGTTTCTCTTGTTCTGGACTGTTTCATAACCTATTTGGGAGAAAGCTGTTTCTCTGTTTGCTTTAGTGCTTCTCCTCAGAGACCTGTGAGTGAAAACCCCTGCTGCTAATGTAACACAGAATAATAATGTCATTACTATAGTATTTAAAGCTTGATCCGTGTTTCCCTTTCTTTGGCACTAGCAGTCTCCAAAGGTTCCCAAGCACCAGCATGATCAGATCCAAGGCAGATACTTGCCTGCAGAAGATACCTGTGTCTTTCTGCAGCAGCTTGCTAAGAAGACTTGCTTGCTGGAAAAGACTTCCTACACTCCTCAGAGAGCTCCCCCATGCCTGCCTCAGGCAGTTCAGTTTATTTTTATTGCTGTATCTGACACATTCCCTTAGTATGTATCATTAAGATCCTGAGCTGTGCTAGTCAGCGATTTCATTTTCAGACCCAGGATCACAAGCAAGCAGAGCTCTTTCCTAGAAAGTTGGAGTGGATCCTTGCCAGCCCTGCTTAGGTCTGGCTCTCCCCTCACTGCTGTCCTGAGGACCTGACCGTTCTCCTCAGTTATCTTTTGGAGGATGGCTTTTCTTTTTATAAATTCATCAAGCAAAGTTGTGGCACTGCTGTGGCAGCTTCCCTGCTGTACATTTACAGGTGCTGTGGCTTATTGAGATGCTGGAAAGGCAGCAGGGAGGAAGGAGGGTCCACAAGGGCCATGTAATGTCCAGTGATGAAACGCCCTCTCCTCTGCATGCCGGAGCATCTGGTAAGACTCAGGCTACAGCATCAGTACCCTGGAAAGCCCCCGTTACAATGCACAGGCCATGAAGTCTCTCTTGCTGTGACTGCACACATTGCCTGCAGGCTGCAGGCTGCAGCTCAGCAGGGACCAGCCAAGGCTCGTACTTAACACATGACAACAGCAAGCTGGGACAAGCAGGAGACCCCTGCGAACATGTCTCAAGCTTTTTAGCTCAAGAGCTCAGGCTGAAGTTCAAACACCCTGGGACCTCGACCACTTTCCTTGCAGATGTGAGAATCCTGATGAAGAGGCCATACAAAGAGACACTCATCAGGTCTTAACAGAGCACCAACACAGTCAAAATAGATCCAGAGCAGAACTAGGACCAGATCCAAATCCCAGCACTGGATAACTGAGGATCTCTGGAGCTGAAACAACCCACAGGACACAAAGAGTCAGAGATAGCAAGTGTAAACCAGAGTTGAACTCACTGAGACCACAGACAGTTTTAGGTCTGGGAAGGCTGGTTCGAATGGTTCTTGTATCTGCTGAAATCAGAGCATCAGAGTGAATGTGGCTAAGGAGCGGCTACAAAGGAGCTGTATAGATGAGATTCACTGCATAGTCCCATCACTGCAGGTAACTCCACCATGTATCAGCACCAGAGTGTCTGCAGTGCTATCAAAACCCTGAGTCTCCAGGGCATTTTAATAATAACGGGCTTTGCACAAATAGGGAAATGGAGAGGAGTATTATAAGCCTCCATGCCCATGACTCTTGTCTCAATGACTGGCAGACTAGAGAGCAGGAGGATGGAAGGATGGATGGACAGATGGATGGATGGATGGACGGACAAAAGCTCCGGATCTTCTGGTTGCTCACAGCTGGTGGGATATTTTTGCTCTTTGCTGTCTGACTGCTGCTTGGCAGGACACTTGCCATGTCATCCAACAACTTCAATCCCCCCATCTCAGCAGGTTTGCAGCGTTGCTGCTTTCAAACCTGTTCTCTTAAATGCCTGCAATCCAGGGATGGGGAGGGGCGTTAATTCATAGAGATTCATTCTGCCAAAATACCCGACTAAAGGCCTCTCTCTGGCATGAGACATCAAAACAGCCTGGAGGCTGGAAGGAGTCTGTGTTAATTATGCATGAACCATGTTCCCCCACTGTAACTTCTCTGCCCACGCTACGGGTCTCCAGACACATCTGGCCCATATCGTGCTCCTGGGCACGCCAAAAAATGTGCAGCAGATGTCAAAATGGGCAAACATGCAGATGCTGGGGAACATGTGGGTGTCGGGTGTGCTGCCCCGCTCAGACCAACTGGACGTGCTTCAGGGAGCCCAGGGTCTGCCGGATACCTGGGTTCGGCTTTCCAGTGGTCTGTCACATGGGAGGACACACGGACAGTCACCAGGGATAGGTAGGCCATGTTGCTGGTTAAAATCTAGCCAGGGTCAGAGTGTCACCCAAACCAGCTTCACGTGACAAGGAGGTGAGCTTTGTGTGGTCCTTGCCTGAATTATAGCTGGTCTGGAATAAACAGACAACCATGACTTCCTACAGCATTTGCCCTCCAAAACCTCTACTTGAGGAATTCAGAGCTTTCTAGTAAGAATAAAGCTGGGCAGAAGTGCCAGCAGACCCTGAGAAGAAAGGCCAGAGACTATTGCTTTACTTAGAGACATGCTGTATGTCCAGGTGGCCCCTGTTACCCATGCGTGGGGTGAAGACCAAGCAGAAAGGATGCTCTTTCCACCTGCAGATGGCACATTGCATGGTGACACATTACGGGGGGACAAGCTCTTAGTCCTTGTGGGAAGTCCAGGCCTAGTACATCAATCAGCCACTTCCCATGGGATTTCACATGCTAGTGCTAGTGTAGCATCTGCTTCCCAGAAAGTGCCTTGGTGCTGGCACCAGGCACAGAGCTGTAACTCCACACATGCTGCATTTATTCCAGATCAAGTGGTTTTTCACTCCAGTTGCTTCTTCCCACCCTCCAAATCTCCCAGTGCTTGTGCGAGAAGTGCTGTGAAGTCTAAGCCAGCGATGCGAAGCCTCCAAGCCTGAGGTCTGCATGGTCCTCTGGGACCCTTGCTCCTGGAGCTGGGCTCTTTATCTGCTCCTGCCACTTTAGTTTTTGTGTTTGTGGCAAAGGACAGCAGATCAGGCCATTTTCTAATAGAGAAGCCCCAAAAAAGCAACCCTTTGCACAGGCTTTGGAATGTATGTGGGAGGGGAGCTTGTCCGTGAATAGATCAAATAAATTTTGGCCAGGTGAGGAGAAGGAGGAAAGTCACTGACCCAGTGCCCTGAGCCACCTGAAGGCATAGAGCATTTGGAGGTCATTCATTAAAGGCAATGCTGGCTGCATTCACGTTCATAAATATTCACCCACAAACCTTCATTGCTGCTCAGCATCGCACTCCTGATCTGAGACAGAGGAAGCATTAGGGCACTCATGGACCAGCTTTCCAGAAGTAAACAAACACTGCTTTGTCCACATTTCCACTCCTGTGTTTCAATCTGCTCTGATTTACTAGAGCCAAGAAATTAAAGCACCCCGGCTCTGGGGCTTGGGATGAAACTACGGATCTCTCCAGTCCACGGCACATGGAAAATTGAATCAGGAGCTGTAGGGACTTGCAGAGAGCAGGCAGTCTTTTTCCCTTCCCCCAGCAAAATTGCTCCACGATGCACCACTAATTTCACTATTTCATTTAAGTCTGGTGTCCTAAAGGGCCGTCCCTGTTCTCTCACTGTGGTTAGTGATCTCAGGCCTGGAAAAAGACACACAGAAACTGCAGTTTGGAGGAGAGAGCAGGACTTTGCATTCCTCCCACTCCCGTACAACTGGGCAACATCACTGGAAAAGTCCTTGTCTCCTGTTAGAGAGCAGAGCGACAGAGCCAAAGCCTTCTATCAGGTGCTGGACAGACCAACATCCTTACAGACATTGCCCCAGTCTCTAAACCACAACATGCTGCTGTAATGTCTCTCTGGTCCAGATTAAGCAGTAGTGCCTGGATATAATGTGCTTCCTTACATCCGAGACACCAATGGTGCTCAGCAAAGGCATGCAGCAATTAGTCCATCTTCAGGTGTTGCCCTCGCAATAAATCAATAGCTATTAAGGATAATTTATCCCATTTTTAACAGTCACACAGTTTTCCCCATTCTGAATCTTGATTTCAATTACCAGCCTGCAGTGGGGCTTATTAAACCACAGTGCTTTTGAGCTGAAAAGAGAAAGAAGGTTGGTACTCCGATGCCTTTCACAGCCACTTACATCAAGATGTGCTTTATCTGTTGTGTGCACATCCACAAATGTCCACCAAGAAGCAGGCTTGGAGAGACCAGAGCATCAGAGCCAACACCCCTTGGGCCATGCCAGTATGTATTTGATCATGGGGGAGCAGTAAAGTGAAAAGGGTGGCAGGATCAGAGAGCTGTAGGAGCCCTCCATCCACCTCCTCCATCCCTCATGCCAACACAGAGGAGGCTCAGCAGGAGATCAGGGCTAATGGCACAACTATAGACATGTGGAGTCTCAAGATACAGCTCTGTCACAGACTGTGCTCTGTTGTAGGAAATCCCATAACTGCTCCACCCCATCTGACCCTGGGGACAGTGGCATACCTGTGGTCTCCAGTGGATGAACACATTTGAAGGGCTGTGAGGTGCTACAACACTATTGTGGTCACACTGGCATTTTCAACAAGAGGCAAATGAACGTGGGAATTGTCAAAGGACAGAGAATAGACTCCCGAGGGATGCCTCTGGTACCACCAAACAGAACATGGGGCCTCTCTGGACCAGCCCCCAGCAACCCTTTTAGTGTCTCGAACATATGGATCACTGTGTGCTGGGAAGGAAAACCCACACAGGTAAAATCCACTTGCTTCCAAAAACAAAAATAGAAATGAGAATAAATAGACTTTGAAATGTCTCTAGTACCTTTACCTGCAGAGGGTTTTTTGTGCTTATGGCAATGACGTGATACTTGTAGTAACAAAGCTCACAGCTCCAGCAGCCTCTCTCACTAATCCATTTGATCAGACATGGCTGGTGCGTGCACTTCACCGATCCGTCGCACCGACACGGGCTCAGCAACTCCCCCTGAAAAAGACAGACAGCATCAGTGAGACTCTCCTCTTCCCACAGAGTCTGAGCACTGCAGAGCACAGCACAGCATAGCATGGTGCAGCACAGCTTGGCACGGCAGAAACTGGTGCTGGCCACAGTGCTCCATCCATCCTCCACCGATTTGCTCTTTGTTCCTTTTTACCTGGCTTGTCTTAGGTAATTGCGCTGCCTTCAACCATTCTGCCTCTAGTAAATTCTTGGCTGATGTGAACAGAGTTTGGCAGGGATGTAACGGTCTCAAATACCTGGCTCGTACAGAGCCCAGCTCCGTGTGGTACTGACCAGGGCTTGCCAGGCAGTGGGAGCTTGCAGCGCTCGACATGGGGCTCTCCTTCCCAGAGCTCCCAGACCTGGAGGGACACACCTGACCGTGGGTGGCAGGTGTGTGTATTGGTCCTCAAAAGTCCTCAAACTTCACCCCCTACCCTGTCCAGTTCCCCCAGAGAGTCTGTCCCAAAAGTGAGTCATACTGACAGCCAGCCTGGCTATTTCCACCCTAGAAGCAAGCAAGATGAAGAAAAAGTTGGGTCCTGGCTTGTGACACACAGACATTTATAAGTGATGGCTGAAACACTGAACCTCCTGGCTCTCTCCCTTGTTTCTGGTGTTGCTTTAAACAGGGCATCCATGAAACCCCAATATTATTCTGATCCATCTGTCATCCTGTTCACCACTAAACTCCTCTTTGCACACACATGCTCAGGAACTCATTTTACAGTCATTTGCTATCGCTTATTTAAGGAAGAACTGAGCCATTAGATTTTACTCCCCAATTCTTAGTGTTTAAAAGCCACAGTATAGACCCCGATAGTGTATTTAGCTGTGATCCAAGATCTAAAAGCTTTTAAAGGCAGAACGAGACTATCTATGGGGCGGGGAAGGCAGGCATCATGCTTTCAGTGTTGGGGAGAGGATATTTTCTCTTATACCCCTAGATCAGCCCCATCATAACCACTGATGGAGCACCAGGATATCAGACCCTGGTGTCTGAGGCTGCTGGACACAGTAAAAGACGCTCATCCCAGCTGCCTTGGGTTGGAAGACCAGACCCTGCTCTTGCTGACCCTGGTAGGAAATTGTCTTAGCTTTCATGGTACCACATCAGGTCTCAGGATCTGAGGAACTGAGCACCATGCTGGGCAAGAGTGATGCCTTTTTTTAGGAAACCTAATGCAAACACGTTAATCATTTCATTTGCTTCAGCTAGGTGACCTAAAACTGTCATCTTCCATGAAAATTTAGCAAAACTGTAAATAACTGTTTATGTTACAAAACCCGGCTCAGCTCTGTCACTGGTTTTCATTACACACTGGAGGGCACGCAAAGAGAAAGCAGGAGCAAGCAGGGTTGTAGAACCTGTGAACCTTTTTCACCTGGAAAGGTGCAATGGGACAAGCCAGGAGAAGGGAAATGGGGAAGGATTAGATGGTAGGAAGGTGCGTGTGAGAACCAGCACTGATACTTGCCACTCAAAATCCCTGTGTGAGGTGCAGTTTGAGTGGGGTGGGTTCAGGTGTGCGTGTTCGTGCCCCTTGCTGGGACACGGACACAAGTGTGATAAGGAACCCGCATGAGCATGTACTGCCAGGCAGGATGTGAACAGGGAGGGATCAGGGCTTAGCACAGCTCCTCTCCTCCTCTGCTTGCTCAACCCGTGCCTACTGCCCCTCTCTTCCATGTTAAGAGCCAAACTGATGCAAGGACCGCTGCTCTGTGCCTTTGGTCTACCCTCCTCTTCACAGTCCCTGGTGCTTTTATTTTCTCAGCAGTTTCACCGGTCAGCACACAAGTGTGATCCCAGCACCAAGCAGGTAACGCAGAAACCTCCCAGCTCTCCAGTGTCCGTGCCTTTCCACCTCGCCGCACACCAGGGCCTCCTGCGGGGCTCAGAAGGGCGAGTGAGCGACCCGGGTTTTGTCTAACGAGCAGCTGGAGGCACCAGTGATGAGAGATCAGGAACAGGGCAGAACAGAGCAGAAACTCAGAGCAACAACCTCCAGGCAAAGGCAGAGCAGAAAAGCTGTAGCTGCAGCCTGGATTCACGTCGGCTTCTTGCGTTCTGTAAGAAACGAGTCTAAAAAATGTGAGCTTGTCTCTTCAGAGCCAAGAGATGTCCATAAACATCCTACACTGCTGTGGGGACCCAGTGCCCCTTCCCTAATTGGGATGCTCTAACTCAGACAGTCCTGCCGGCTCCTACGAGAGCTCAGGACTCAACTGTGGAGATGAATCCCCCCGATTCTTGATTTTTGCAAATCTAGCAAAACCCCTAAGTTACCACATTTTCTCTAGCCGTGTGAAATATTACATCCTTGCGTGTGGTGCACAGCTATTTTTGCATACTGTGAAGCCCAATTCTGTCCACAGCAGGCATTCATAAAACACTGCCACATGCACACATGCACTCCTGTACCAGCAGAAAAATAAACACCAGGGACATATTAAAGTAATAAATCCTTTGTACAGCAAAGGGAAAGGAGCCTCAGCACTGGCTGTACAGCGAGCTCAGGAGCAGTCCATCGGCTGTGATACACAGGAAGGACTTGCTGTGCAGAGACCTCTGCTAAAAGCTGCACACATACAAAAGCAAGCCCAAAATGAGGTGCTGATGACAGCAATCAGGGTTGGAAATTAAATCCCCATGCCCATTTCTGTAGGCTTGTAGAAGACCGCTCTGCACATATTCTCCAGTGCGTTCTCACCAATTCCCTCCAAAGACCCTTTGAAGGTTCTACTTCCCAACACTTATTTTTGCAATTTTCCTTTGTAGAGTTACAACCTGTCACTTGGGTCAGCCTAAGCAGCATTTCTGCTTTATCGGTCACTAGGGGAGAAATGTTCCCCAGCTGCAAGCTTCATCCTCAGCTTGCTCGGTACTACCCTGTACCCCTGAAACAATCAAGTGGACTTTAGACTTAGGGCACCTGCCTTCTTTGTGCTCTTATCCAAGTCTAAATTTGGGTTCAGGTCAAAGGTGGAAAAAAACAGAGTTAACAAAAATGAAAGGTGTCTCTGGCTTCAGCCATAACCCTCTCAACATACAGATGAAATACTCTTCCCTATATATTATTATTATTCCCTACTTCTGGGAAGAGTAAAATATTAAGCAATTATATACAATATTCTTCCTTATATTCTTCTGTTTGTGATGGGAGCTTGTCCCTAGGAGCGGCAGCAGCAAGGCCAGGCTTTACCTTGAGGAGGACGATATGATACTGCTGGAGATGAACTGGGAGTGTGGGTCTGTTCCAGCTCTGTCCTCTCCTTACGAATTCTCGATCTGTGTCCATTGCAATACGTCAAAGTGGTTAATGATTATCTGGGCCCTGCTATTTTAAGCCTACTGGGAGGAGTTCTGAGAAAGGATGGGAAAAAAATTATTGCCAGTGCTCGCTTCTGATGCCCAGTATAATCAGGGAGAAAATAACGACGTCAGGAGCAGCGTCACCCCTGCTGTGTGCTGGTGTGAGTGCTTCGCCCGGCTATTTTGTCTGCCATTTATCACTGCTGGGAACACATCCACACATTGCTACCAAAGCTGCAGCTGCTCACCCACCAGCAGGCAGCCATGGGATGTGTTTCCCAGGCCTGTCCTTTTAACTTTAAATTAGCTATAGCAAATCTGCCCACCTGGTCTCCTTCGAATGTGGCAGGGCTGGGGACGATGGTGTCGTTGGGCCAGGACTTGGTTTTCCGGGCTCTCCAGCTCTGCTGACCCAGGTCTACTGCCTGGGCTACTCCTGAACATCAGACCAGCTGGAAAGAGCTGCATCCTGCTACCACAGCTATTAAAGCAAGCATTTTGAAAACTGATGCAAGCTGTAGAGCATATCAAGATGGCCGATGGTGATCTTAACACCTGCCGTGTGTTAACACCTCAGCTGTGTGTTTTCCCTGCTCAGGTGTAAAAAGCAGCATCAGTCATTAGTATCACCCACAGGACCAGTGCCCTGGGCCAGAGCAGGGCAGTGAGAAGAAGCTGAAATAGTTGTGCACAGTGTGAGGGCTGCTATGTCTCTCTGAGTATACACACGCAGCTACAACTGTTCACAGGAGCAGCTGCACACATGAATCTGACTGCTAGCATTTATCCAAGTTTGTCTTGTTTGGAGAGGAAACTAGGAACATTTAATTTCACTTCTTCAACTGAGTCTCCTAAAAACACTTAAAACTTCACATTGAATTTAAACGCAGTGGGAAGTTTTATTATAGCAAATAAATGCCAAATGATTTCCGTATTAGGAACACAATTACAGAGGAATTAAGGCCGACAGCAGATAAACCCATTGTTACAGAGCTGGTAAACTTCAATAAACATGTACTAATGATCACTTTGTCTTCACACACTTACAGGAACTCCCCCTCAATCCTTTTAAACTAAACACTTATGTTACTACCAGCATCTCAGATTCTTTCCCTGAGTACCCTCCTATGTGCAAGCACTGTGCCAGCCAGCAACAGGCAACAAGGGACACATAATAAGCACCTATGAATGTGTATATTGAATGAAATTCTCCAGCACTTGGGGAGATCGATACAGAGTCTAGACCCAGCAAGGAGTGAGATGGCTTACATCCCCCACGGCGTTGTGACAGCACAGGACACAGTTATGCATGGGGCTCTGCAGCAGGGTGGCATCTGCCCCGTGCCCCAGCAGAGCCAGGCACGGACCCAATTTCTGTGTCAGCAGCAATTTGCCAATAGCTTTTATTTGGGGGAACACTCCTGCAACCAGGCAACTCCCTAAAACCTGTGGAACCTATAGGAAAACCTATACAAGTAATTATAAAAAAAGCAATTACTCAGATTCCTTGAAGCTCTCTTCGCACCCCCAGGAACCATCACTGCTGCCATGCCACCTCCATGACCAGGACTTGCTCATCCCACAGCTCCCCTGCAAGGCCGGGCATGCCTGCAGCACGCAGAGGCAGCGCTGCCCCATGCCAGGCAAGATCTGTGTGCCCTGGGGGGCAACAAGCACCCCTGGCCCCAGCAGAAAGAGAAAATGCAGCCCCATAAAGCACTGCAGAAGAATCCAGCTCTAGACAATTATTTCTGTATCTCAGCCACGGCTTTAAGCCTGCGGCTACCTGGCTGACATTTTCTGCATGGGATCTTGGTCTGGGAGCTCCCTGGGGCAGGACCACATCTCTGCGGGACTCCGGCACGACAGAGGTGTGGGTCCCTCTCTGGGGCTGCTCATCCCCACCGCTGAGCAGCCACAGCCGGGCACGGCATTCTGGGGGCTCTGAGATGGGTGCGGGGGGGCACAGCTCTGCTTTTTCCTGGTTTTCTGCAATTTTCGATGGGTATTAGCTGTTCTGGCAGCCCGGCGAATAGGGCACTTATCTCCAACAGGGCGATGACTAATCTAGCCACAAAACACAGGCATCCCTCTGCCTACAGGCTGGGTGCGAGCAGAAAGGCAGCTCAGCTTTAATACACCCAGCAAAAACACTACACACCCCTTTGGGACCACGAGGCATATTTTGGGGGTGTCTGGAAATGTGGGTGCTAGTCAGGAAAGGGATACATTTCACAAGGTCCTGAGCTAGGACCCAATTTTTGTTCTAGAGCAAGACCTGTCTGAAAAGCCATCACATCTGCAGAGCTCCTGATCCTCCAAAACCAGCACAAATTGCCTTCCCGCCCACGGAGGCTGCTGCCGCGGCACCTGCAAGGAGCACCGAGGCTGCTGGGGCTTTTCTGCACCTCTCTGATGAAAATACAACAGGCTGCAGCCACAGCTGCAGGAAGGGCACAGTGGGACCCACTCCACAGCCCCCTTCTGCAGGAAAACTCGTCCCACCAATACCACGAGTGATGTGACTTTCTGTCTGAGCAGCTGCTGCCCACAGCCTCCGGCTTCACCACAGCCGAGAGGAATTTTAAGCCATCTCGTCTCCTGCCCATCTCCAGTGTTTTGTGCCTGTCACTGCCTCTGGGACAGACAGGTGCATGGACAGACAGAGCCGGGGGGTGGCAGCTCAGAATTTGGGACTGGGACCGAGCAGGGGGAAGGAAGGGTGACTTTCTTTTTTCTGAACCTTATTGATCAAAAGCAAGACCCTCACAGTGCTTCTCATGTGCTCCCGTGATGCCACATCAAAAAATCCTGAGGGCAACCTCATAATCCACCTTTCCCACAGGGTAGGCAATGGTGCAAGGGACTCGGCTGGGCAGCAGCAGGAACAGGTCTCCTCTGCAACACAGATCAGCTCGTGGCCCCGCCAGGGAGCAGAGAAAAGGATGGCTTTTTTCCCCCTTTAATTGCTGAAGTCTTAAAGAGCTCTGCAGGGTAGGAGGGCGGGCAAGAGACAAAGAAAGAGGAGGAATAAAAACTCAAGGAGAAAAAAAAGGAGGCAGAGACTTGAGAAGTCCTCGGTGCAGAAAGCCCAGTGCATGAGAGAGCGGCTCTGCCTCCCTCAGACAGGCAGCTGCCATGACTCATCCTCAGAGCAGTCTGGAGCGGTGCCCTCGCTCCTTCGCTGATTTCCAGGGGAAGGTGATTGAACACAGCTCCATGGAGCTTAATGTGAGCTTTCACACCTTTGTGCAATGCCTCGGAAGCAGAAAAGCGGAGCAGGAATGTTGCGGAGTTTAACGTGAAATATTTGGATGTGGCTCTACCCATTCCCATTAAAAAAATAAGGAAAAAAAGGGCTTGATTTTGGCTAGGGCTGTTTCAATATTCAGCTGACAGTAACTTGCCCATGTGTTTGCCCACAGGCACGCACAATCCACCAGCTCTGGGTGCATCCCTGCCACCCTGGTAAAGAACAAAGGGAGTTGCTACAGGTGTTGCTACATGGTTTGACATCAATTTCCGTTAAGGAAAAGTACTTCAGAGGAACAGAAAGCATACATTTTTGTGAGAAACAGAGTATCACAGTGTATTTTTTGTGCAGTGGACTACAGAGGATTTTAACACCCCAATTTCAGGCTAGTGGAAAGTGAAAGGCAGAGAGCCCTATGAGCTAAGTCCCACCCAGCAGTGAAAAGGGCACAGCACAGAAAGCTGCCCTCATGACCAGGGATGCTGGGGGCTGGTTCTCACCTGGCACAGCTACTGCTGGGGGACCCAGAGGGGTGGAGAGTCCCTAAGGGTCCCTTTGACCGAGAGAGAAGATGCTGAGATCTGTCTCTGTGTGCAGGTCATGCCAACAGACAGGCCCTTCTGGGAGGACATTCCTCTGAACAGGAGTCGTGACCCAGTAGTTGTCCTCGGAGCAAATAACACAGCGAGGGACCTGTTGCTGTCACCACTGTACCCAAAGAGAAGAAGCCAGGACTGATCCTGCCCCGTGTCCAGCAGACCGGGCTATTCTGCACTGTGCGACACAGCAAAGGGCTCTATTGACTTCAGAGAGGAGAAAACACGTGCCCTGACTTTCTGCAGGTGTTTTTCTCCAGCAGTTTGTGCCAGCAGCATCTCTGGCTTTGTTCATCAGCAAAATGCAAGCCCTCGGTCTGCAGAATCCAGGCAGTGGGGTGGTGTCTCCCCGCTGCGCCTGATCAGGCCCTCGCGCCTCTGTGGGGCGCAGCATTGTGGTCCCCTCCGCATGGACAGGAGGAGCTCACCCACCTCCCAGGTGATCAGGGGTTGGAGGCGACTTGCCCCCTGCTCTGCCCGCTGCACCAAGCTTCATACTTTGCCCCTTTACAGCTCCACTGTCTTGTCTTTTCAGCATCAGCCCTTTTGGGCAGCCAAACTCCACACAAATTAACTTCTTAAAGTCAGAGAACAACCTTCCTAGGGGATGAAAACCCGGTTTCAAGAACCAGGGCTCAGTGCCTATTCAATAGAAACAGCAGCTGGTTGACCAGTGCCACAAAGGACCATGCCACTGCCTACACACACTGCCACCATCAAAGTCACACGTGCAAACGGCACCCCCGCCCCGTTTCTCTGGCACGGGGAGGCACACACCAGGCTGTCCCAGCTGCCACGGACGTGTTGGCCGAGCCCAGCACCGCTGCCTGCCCTTGCTCCCCCAGCTATTCTGCCGGCACTTGGATGGTCTCAGCTATGCCATCAAAATACAACTAGAAAAGGTTTGCCAAAATCTGCTCCACCAGAACAAAGTCAACCCTTGCCTGAAATATGGAATAACAAAGGATTTTTCAGGAATTACTTATCAATAGCTCAAGGAGCAGAGAGCTTACAATATATAGATCACATCGGGATTTATTTGCTTTTCTCTCTACAGAAGGATTTCCACAAGAAAAATAACTTTGATTAGGTGTTCTAGAGCCCACTTCATCCTAATGTCATTGAACGTGTTTTTGACTAGCTGATTTAAGTAATTCTTACTAAATGTTGCTCAGTTGCAAGGAATGAAAAGGCAAGCATCTCAAATATCACCTGCTGTGCCTCATCAGGTGTGATAATAGCACCAATTAAGTGAGGAGGCTTCGGTGCACAGAAATCACAGTGTTGCGCATGTGAAATCAAGACACCTGAGCACCCCTGAGCTCCAGGCTCGTCCTGAATACAGAACGGGAGCTGTCTCGGGATCCCAGAGAAGAAGTGTCCCGGTCTGAAGCTCTCGGGCTTTCACCTGAAGTATCGAGGCTTTAAACTTCTGCAGATTTACTGTAGACCACATCCATTTTGTGAGATAGAATGCTCTAGTCTCTTCTGAAACATAAACCCACTGCGGGTTCACTCTGCTTCTTCTTAATTAAAAAATAAAAGTATTTCAGACAATACTTAGATTTATTCTGTGTGAGATA
Source organism: Pampusana beccarii (assembly GCA_013399365.1). NCBI lineage: Eukaryota > Metazoa > Chordata > Aves > Columbiformes > Columbidae > Pampusana > Pampusana beccarii. Next base: position 2,145,252 of record VWYH01001497.1, read on the forward strand.
CATGAGTGAGCTCAGTTTTGTTCCCTAGTATGCCAGGTAAATCTCATGCAACTCCATGAAGCCAAACAGCTCTCCAGCACAAATCAAGTGCCCTTAAGTTATGGCTGGTTGTAATAAATTTTCAACCGATTAAAGAGGTTTTCCATTAATTTTTTTTTTTTTGTACAAATAGATTTTTCTAGTGAAAAAGCCTCAGCTAAATAGAATTCTTCTAAATATACCAGTTCTTTCCCATGGAAAAAAAAAAGGTAGCAATTATTCCTTATTATCTCTAATCCTTGGGGACCTTCACCTTTCTACTTCTTCAGTCCTCACCAGATCCATCAATGCGTATTTTAAAAGTTCAAAGTATAAAGTTAATGCTTTCAAGCATGCAAGTACCATATAATGCAATTCTTATCAGAGATGTGCTCATAATTCAGCAAATTGAACTTTACAGCTACTTCCCTGGGAAGCTGTTCATAAAGATACTCAGCTAATGGCCATTTCAGAAAACATTATGGCATCGGCTGCTGAAGAGCAGCCATGGAAAATCCACAGAAATGGATGATGATTTGACCCTCCAGATGATAGATCCCACTTTTAAAGACAGTGAAACAAACAAAGCAATAGACTTTTTTCCTTTCTTTTTTTTTTTTTCCCCCGAGAAAGCTGAAAACCCCTTCAAAATAAGAACTGAGAAAATCTTTATTCTGTAGCATTTGCCTCATCTTCCCACGTGAGAAAATGACCAGGTGCTGCTGGCAGCCTTACAGCGGTGAGATGCTCCTTCCAAAAGTGCAGCTACCGCTTAAGAGCCGTTTCGTGCCGGTACCATCAGCTCATCAACGCAGGTGAGAGGAAAATAACAGTACTGCAGGATTTGGGGGTTCCCATTTGCCATTGGACACCCAAGTGAGCCCCAGCCAGCACTGAAGGCAGCAGGATGGGGAACTGGCGGAGCTGCGTGCGCTTTCAGTAAGTGGAAGCCAATAATAAGGTGCAGACAGAAGTGTTCCCAGTACCCAAAGGCAGTATTTCCCAGCTGGGAGCAGAGACAAAGACTTGGCAGGAGGGGCTGCCCAATGGCTCTGGATGGGGGTGGTTATGCAGAAACTTTTCGTGCTCCACTTGTGCTGTTCAGGTCCAGCAGCTCAGGGATAGAAAACCCCCAAAGCTGTTTGTGTTTCCTGCTGTGCAGGGTGGCACAGGGACAGGTGTGGCCACTGGCCTTGGTGCACCCAGGGTGCAGGGGTGCCAGCTGCCACCGGGGACAAAGACACCCAGGAGAGGGTTGAAAGCAGAAGCGGCAGAGGGACGATGAAGTGGGAGACAGCACATCACACACAGGGCTGCCGCGGAGGCCAGGGAGCTGCGATATAAAATAATGAGTATGGCTTGTTTACTTCTAGCTTCGGTAACGCTGCAGGACTGAACTGTTTCATTAAGACGTGGCCTGATCCGCTTTTCCTTTCTGCCTCCTGGACTTGAGGAGAAGAATATGCAATTACAACATTCACTCATGTAGAGCCCTTCAATTACTGGGTAACTCTGTTACGGCTTTTCCAAACGTTACAAGACTCGTGCAGTAGGACATGACATCTAAAGTAATTCATTTTTCATCTGCTGATTAGCAGAAATTAAAATGGTTCTCAGAACATCCCAATTTTTATGTGAGATCAAGTTCCTTATTACTACAGAGTGTCTTGGTGGGGAAGGCATTTCTTTATAATGTCTCAGGCAACCCTGCAAGCAGAGATGCTGAACAAAAATATATGAAGGAGGCGGTGGAGGAGAGAATAGAGGCCCTCAGGGACAGCAGGTGGTGGAGCTCCAGAGCCTGGCCTTCGAATCCTGCCATAAGGTCACTTAAATATTTGGCGGAAAGTCAAAACGCTTGCTGGCACAAATGTGCACTGGAGGCAGCAGCACCTCCTTTGGAAATGATGCTGTTACAGAGCGAGACTGAACTGCCTTTACTGGCAGTGAGTGAAAAAACAGCCATAAATATAAAGTATTTCTTCGTGCAGTGATGATGGATGCTGTGCAGGAACCTCAATGAGCTGAAACAAGCACTGCTGGTAATACCTCTGCAATGGGGAAGGACATGCAGGGCTGGGGGGGTGCCTGCAGGGCTGGTAGCTCAGGGTCACACCTGGAGGGGTCAGGGGGCTGCGATTAGATGGGAGAGCCAGCGGCAGCGTGGAGCAGCCAGAGCAAGGGATGGGCTAAGGGAGGGGATGAAAGCAGGGAGTCAAACCACTTGGCCATGGCAAGAGTGGTCACATTGCCCTTTCACTTGCTTTCTACCTTCAAGGCATCGTGGGTGCTGAAAAAATGAGGTTAAATCCCCTGGGGAAAAGCTGGGATTAGGAGGTGGGTGAATGTGTTCTTGCCGACTCCCAGCACCATCCTCCCTCCCACCACACGAGCGTGGTCCACAGCTCATAAACCTGTAGGCCCACTTAGTCAAAGTGCAGCAAAAATAAGCCACGGGAAAGGAGAACAGGCAGCTTAATCCCCAAATCCCTTTGCCTTCCATGACAACTTTCCAGCCAAGAGCAGCTCAAGAGGACAGAGCCAAAGGTACCAGTGCTGGCTGCACTATCCCTGAAGCTGTACAACCTTAATTCTGATTTTCCAATGCTGCCCTGGCCCAAAGCCTCCTGTACAGGAAGCTGCAGGAATCCATGTGTTTCAGTCTTTGCCTGCACACATCTCCCGGTGAAACGTCTTGTTATGTTTTCCCACTCAGCTTTCCCTTTCACAGGCAGAATATAAAAATGAGAGGAGAAAAAGTAGAAATAAATCTAAGTATAGCTGTAACATCAGTAAAGTGGGCTACAGAGGCCATTTTCTATTTTTTCTGTCTTCCTTTTGCACAAGAACATCAGCTTTATTGTGTGTGTAAGAGTGAAATACACACACAGAGGCATATGTATGTATAAACATGCCATGGCTCTGGGGTTTTGACACTGTCATCATTAAGATATTAAGCATTACATAGGGCTGATTTATTATCTGACTCTGCAATAACCTTTCAAAGATATACTGATTAGCAATTTGCATATTAACAAACACATCAACACCGAGGCAATGTCAGATGTTGTGCATGGCTATGTTACACTCCAGAGGTGGCTGAATTTCAAACAGTGGCTAAATCATTTGTATCCTTTAGCACAAAAGATGCTCTACTGAAATACAAATTATTACCCTCTGCTGTTGGTCTTTATTGTGCTTTGTCAAATTGCTTTTCCCACTCCCTCTGGGATTTGCTGTTATCAGATACAGAACCTGTTTCTGCCACATCAGGTTCCTCCTACTACACCTGGATTAGGTTGTTTAACTTGGTGAACTACATCCAGACTGGGCCGTGATGGGTCCTCCAGCATCCTCCATTTGCTAGGGGGTAGGTCCCTTCATCCGAAACAACTCGTCTCCTTCCTCAGCAAGATGTATCTCTGCACAGGAAGGTGCCAGCTCCTGGCCAGGCTTTTCTTTTGTCTTGGGAATGTGCTCGACCTGCTTTTGGGCAGTGTTGGGAATGAAAAGTTGGTGGGCACCAACCACAGGTTTCAGTCACTTGAGCTGCACAGAGACACCGCTGCAATTATTTACCAGTGGTGGAGATTTTATTTGCTTTCTAATCTTCAGTTAGCTTTTAGAATGGGATTGTCCTTCACACCCACCCAGCTGCTCTACCCCACTTATTGGTGCACCAAGCTAAGAGGGACATGGAAATGTGACATTTGGCCAGCCCCCTTTCCTGATGATGACGTGCTGTCTTCTGGCAGGACCAGCTACTCCTTCACTGTTGAAGTTACTCCTTCACTTCATGTGGCCAGCTGGGTCAGCAGAGAGAGGTAAAAACAGTGATCCTGGTCTCATCACTTTGCCCCAAGCGTCATCATTGCAAAGTGGCCAGGGCTAGGAGCCCTAAGAGTTGAGATCTTTTAGTGCTGTGCTCCTGGGCTTTGTTATGCCAAGAAGATTTTAAGAGGTTTTTGACAGTTCCTGGGGCTTTTTCTTGTGTTTGCAGAACTGGGGTTGGTAGAGAGATGAGCACAGAAATGATCATTATTCAGAGATGTGTATTACCTGGAATAAGTCCTGCTAATTGTTGAGATTTGTGTTCAGGGCAGAGTAGCGTGTAATCAGCTACTCATCTGCTCTTTGGTGCCGAACGCTGAGAAATTGTGTCTGCAGAGACAAAAGCATTCAGGCAAGACTAAAGAAACTCATTACCCAGCCATCACCCTTCACAGCGATGCTCCAGGAATGGGAAATATCTGTGGCAGTCACTGGGGCTCTTCGTGGGCTGCAGCACACTGGGAAGCACAGCTGTCTGAGGTCAGCATGAGCAGAGCGGGTCCCAGCCCCGGCTCTCCCTCCTGCAGCTCTGCCGATGACATGCTGCTGGGTTTGGGGCAATCTCTGTGTCAGGATCCTTGTTCTGTGTGCCAGGGTAACGACTCTTACCCACCGCACACGGCCAACTGGAGACTTCATCTATCTGCATCAGTCGGGGGCTTTGAGATCTTGAATAAATGAGGCTGTTGAAGGGCAAATGATTAAACGTGCCTGGCCACCCATCTGTATGGACACTGATCTTCGCTGGTGTGCCTTCGCTGCTCTGGCAGATGGAGCATGTCCCAGCCTTGAGCACTGCGGCAGCCCATGGCTGCTGTGGAGAAAAGTCCTGTCCCTTGCAGCAGCCCTGTCCACTCCCAGGGGGGTTGAAGTGGAAAGTGTCTTTCAAAATCTCCCGCCAGCATTATGTGAAAGCAAACTCAGTCTCCAAGGGAAAAGAAATTATCCTACTACTCCACAACCACCTAGTCAGGGGGCTTCTCTTATTCAAGACATTTACACGCAAATCCTCAGTCTGACTTCTGCATCCTTGCTGAAAGGAATGGGCAGTGGGATATGATTTTTTTAAGCTTAATTTCCAAAACAAGTATCTCTAGCTCCCATGCAAGCCTCTGTGAAGTGCTGGTGATCAGCAAGGTCCTTGGCTCCAGGGATGGCAGAGCAAGGTTGAGGTGCCTTGGCAGGGACATGGCGCCTGCATCCCTGACTCCTGCCCAAGCCACATCTGCCTTCATCTCTCACATCCATGTATTTCCAGAGGCAGTAAATTCACTCGGAGATTTATTTTCTGAGGGGCAGTGAGCAGGAAATGAAACTGGAGGTGCCTGCTGGCAGGGGCACTTGTAGCCATCCAGAGAACTTGGGCTTCTGACAACCCCAGGGCCTGGCATGTGGTAACACTCCTTCTGGGTCTTCCAGATCCTCTTCTTGTGCTTGGCCACCAACCCTGGGCTCTGCCAGCAGCTGGGAAAGCTGAGCGGGATCTTCAGATGGGACGTGCATCCTGGGTTTCACCATCCAAGATCTCCAGCAATTTTGTCCCCCTGCTGCTGCGAGGAGAGCAACAATTTTTGAATTTTTAATTTAATTTATTTTCTTTAGTTTCTTCGGAGATGTGGGAGATGAAAGTCTGCCCGGCAACAGCGCTGATGAACACAAGCACACAGGGGGCAGGTCTTGAAACGTGCTCTGCTGCACTGCCACGTGTTTCAGGGATGGCTATATTACAGACAGAGAGCAGGGTGCCCAGGTTTCTCCCAATCAGCTTGGTTTTGGGTTAAATTCACTGCTAATAGGAAATAAAAATAATCAAAGCCTGCTACTATTAGATCCGTCCATCGTTACGGGGGGGTAGCTCGCCTCCCCCCCTTACCTGATTAGACTGCAAGGACACAGGGACATAAGCTGAGTGAGAGTTGCCCCAAGGTGAGCCAGAAACATGGGCACATTTGTCACCGCAGGAATGATTTTATTTGCACAGCCTGCAGGTAACTCGGGCAGGTGAAGGCAACGCTCAGCACTGCGGCTGGAAGGGAAGGCAGAGGGGAAGTGGTCACCTCAGCCTAATGTGATGAAAGGGAGCGAGGTGTGAAACTGCAAAGGAAACAGAGCTGTGGTGCGAGGAGCAAACACAGGCTGGCAGCAAGCACTGAGCCCTGCCTGCTGCTGCCTGCAGCCGATAGCAGCGCCCGCTGTGCAGAAACAGCGAGGCAGCAACCCAGGGAGATTTGTTATTTGTTTTTCCCCATGAGACAGGGATAAAACACTGCTAGGACTGAATGTGTCAAAGGCAGGCTGTCTCAAGACTGCCAGCAGATCTAGTCCTGCCTTGACCTGCATGATGCTTTGCCCATCTGCTTCATTCAGGCCTTGAGATTCTGGGCAGGGGGACCGCAGGGCTGATTACCTGCTCACCATCCTAGGGCACAAGCCATCCAGTGCAGGGCTTTGTACTGTCCCCAGCTTTGTACAGCCCTTTGCATGTTGTCTTCTAGAGGCAAAACCAGGTGGGTTTTTTTGCACTATGAAACAAGCTCAGGTATGTATGCAAAGGCAGTCTCGTAAACCTGCCTGGTGACTCTGCCATAACCTTTCCTTTCCTCCCTGTCTGCTCATTGCATGACCTCCCTAAATCACTGATTTCTCCTTTTTCATCCCAGACTGGTGGGAGTAGATGGCAAGAGATGGGTGCACACGATATGTCACGTCCACCTGCACTGTTCTCTCAGGAGAAACAGCACAGGATACAGGTAAAAGGTGACAGTGGCAATATCTGGGGACAGACACCGGGAGCAAGGGGCTACAAAGGAAATCCCATTATCCATCTTGTGGGGGTTGCCTTAAAAGAACAGGCATTGGTGTGGGTGTACCCAGCCTTTTTGCCTTTTGATACTCAGTTACGGAGATTGTCACGCATAGAAAAGCTTCCCTGTTCCTACTGGGCAGTGGGGAGAGTATCCCAAAGTGTCTCGGCACATGAAACAGTCCTATTACAGCCTTTCTTTTTAAGTATTAATATTGAATTAAAACTAAAAGCATTCTGGTTAAAGTGGAAAACATTTCCAGGAGCCCAACTTCCTAAAACACAGTCCAGGGAGAACCTGGGGCTTCTCCAGCTCAGACCTCCTCAGGAAGGACCAAAGAGCAGCATAGCCTACATGCAGCTGCTGCAGCACTGCACTTCTCCAAAAGGTGTCCCAGGACTTCTATCCAAGCTTTCTCTTTAATTTGGTTACTAAAGACACTTGTGGAAAGCCACTGGGCTCATCTCCATGGTACTGTCCCTCGTTATCAGACACACCTGAGCATCCCATGTACACCCTTTAAGAGCAGAAAGCAAGGCAGCCTTAGGGTTTGGATGAAGCAGCAGGATCTTCTTTTAGGGAGTCTCAGGCCACATGTCCAGGGTTAATCCCAGGGTCCCCAGGAGTGGAGCCTCCATAGCTGAATTACTTCTCAGAGCAGCTGCGAGGAGGTACTTTTTAAGCCTCTATTAAGTCAGGAAGGTGGCTGGGCATGGGTTTGCTGTGGGTCACATAGGAAGTTTTTGCTGCTCCTCTGGTGCTGCTGCTGGTATTTTGGTGGCTGGGATCTTGGCCAGCTCTGCTGACCTGGCTGAAAACCAACGTGGGAAAAACTGAAGCCCTTGGTGGGGCCAGGGAAGGGATAGATATGTAGAAGGGAACCTGTCTGTATAAGGAAGCTGTCTTTCCTTTTCAGCAGCAACGTTATGGCCTTGATTTGGCTTCAGTGGGTTGTGATATGTTATTCCAAGTCAGGTAGGATTAGTTTCCCTAGTGGAGTGACAATGCTAATCTGCATCTCCTTCCTAAGAGGATCAGCTCACGAGTCTTGCAGTCCCATGGAGAGCAGGTACCATCCATTTTTCTCAGTTTATCCTATCTCCCCTGCTTGTATGTGAGTGGGCACATAGTGCCTGCATGTGCTTTGTGAGCTCCTTCCCAGGCATGTATTTAAAGTGTTTAGTAACAAAATCCAAACTAACTTTGTTCCTAAATCACAGCTATTGTCATATGGAAGAATTAAGTCATCTGGTAGCCTATAGTGACCAGAAAACACCTAAGCCCCCCCCCATCAAGGAATTTGCCCCCCTTCCTGGGCTGGGCAGCCCTCGGGTCACTTTAGAGCCCTCAGGGACAGATTGGTTGGTCCTGGTCCATGATGCAGCCAGGTGCAAATGGAAACATGAGCTCTGAACTAATCTGACTGGGATTCCTCCTGCATCCACCTTTACTCTGCATGTTTCTCAGGTACAAAATGTCTCAAGAGCAGATTAATGGCTGGATGTGAGCAGGTACCTGGTACGAGTTTTTTAATCCGATGCTAAACACATTTTATCTTTAAGCTTCTGTGATTCAGAAGTCCCTCACTTTTCCCCAGTCCCTAGAGGAGACTTTCTGCTCTGCGCAGTGTGGGCCTAGAAAATGGGACTGCCATACATATAAAGAATGGTAGGCTACGTCTAACCTACCTTACCCTTGCTGTGTTTTGGGCTCCAGACTTATCCCTTCTCCCACAGACCCGAATAGAAACATCCAGTCAATAGGGAGGGAATATTTTTCACCAGAAAGCCGATCCAGATCTGATTACTTTTTTTCTTCCCTGATCATCAAGAGTTTTTCTGTGGGTCAGGCCAGTTTGTCACCTGTATCAGTTCAGCTGATGAACGCCCTTACCACCCTCTGCAAACCTTGCTGTGCACTACAGGGGAACATGGAGAACTACAGCTCCCTGCACTACCCCCAGGCTCATAGAAACATGCTCTTGCAACCCAGGAGCCTTTCAGGGAGGCATTCACTTATTTTCTGTGATTTTGCTGTGATTCTGTGCTTTTGTGAGCTGTGACACTGCTACCTGCACTACTGCGAACCTGTGATGAGCTCACTTAGGCTGACCTGTTGTCTTGAGCTCTCTGCAAACACAGGGAGCAGTCTCTGGGAGCACCACGATCCACCTTTTTTGCAAGTGCGACACGATAAGAATTGTGAAACTGAAGGCCGAGACTCTCAGGAACAATTATGAAATCCATACCTTGAAGACCCTCAATTCCTCCACTTAATTCTCTGTTTTCCTTTACACTTTAAGAAACTATCTTAAGAAACCATCTTAGCCTACATTATATGAGAAATGAGCACTGCCAGCAGCAGGCTGGAGATGCTGTTGAATTCTTTGGGATGCTTTTCCTCAGGGCAAGTATTTCCCCCCCCCCCGCCCCTATTCTCCTGAATGGCTCATTAGACCCTATTTGGGTGGAAACAGTGCTTATTTCACCTGGGAGATACTCAGAGCTGTCTGCCAGGCAAGCACTATCTACCTGGAACTATTCTGGAGGATGCTCCTCCACAATTCAACAGTAACTGTAACAAGATCACCCAGGTGTATTAGCAAACTGGGAGCTTTGCTGAGAAATAATATCAAATGAGCAATAAGCTGTTTACCAGCCTGAGATTTACTTGTTCCTTCACGTGCTTGTGTGTGAGTTTGAGGCTGGTTGCTTTTCGTGATGGTGGCTGATTTGACGGTTGCTTGTCCTGAACCAGATTCACAAAACCTAGAGGACCTTTAGCACAGGGGAATACCTGTGCTAGAAGTTGGCAAAAAGGCTGGGGAGGGACAGGTAGCCCCACTGTGCACGTGGTCTGCTGCAAGATCAGGGAGGGAGAGTGATTATTTAGCAGAGTTCAATGAGAAGCGATGGGAGAAAGTGAGCAGAAATTCCCCACGTGAGAAGGGTCTGCCTTAGCACAGATGATGCTCTCCTGGGCTGGGAAGGGTCTTCCCCTTGCATCAACTCTATTCTAGCCTTCACGTGCCATGAGCCACAATGCTTCTACCATTCTGTGGATGCCTTTTCCGGACTGCTGCTGTATTAGGAATAACACACCTTTATCCTTGTAGCCAGAGAAAAAAAGCCTAAAAGCATTCAAGAGAGGCTCTGCCAGGAGAGCACAACTGAGTGTGACTTTAGAGGAAGGAGTTTCTTTGGTGTGGGAGTTTTTGTTGCCTTGTGCTGTAGCTCGATGGTATCTCCTTAGACCAGGAGCTGTGGGCATCCAGCCCAGCCACAGGGAGCAGGCCAACAGGAAGCAGATCTGAGCTACAAGGAGAGGTCCATGGGCTGGTGGCCAGCCACGCATCTTCCCTCGCTTACTGGGGTAAATGCCTTTATGTTAAGAAACTGGAGCCTGCTTTGAACAGACAGATATAAGATTGAAGAGATTGCTTCAGAAGCCAGCTCCAGCCTCCTGTTATTGCAGGTCATATAAATTTGCTTGCAAATGTGCTCTGCTCCATTATAAAATCCATTCAACTTAATGCCCCAGCTCCTTATAGAAGGCTTCTCTAAAACCTCCCTACTTGGTCACTGAGAAACTTGCTTATGATTTTCACCCTAAATTCATTTCAGTTCTATCTATATTAAATATTCCCACTCCAAAATAATTTTGGGGGCTTGAACAGCTCTTTTTCCCCTGGTGGAGTTTCCCTTCTCTCGTGTGTTTACAGAGGTAAGTCAGTTCTCTATCAGCCATTTCTTTTTCCTGGACTTCCAAGCTCCTGCTCATGAGACCACCTCACTGTGGTTATGTGTGTAGCCCATTCCTGTGTTGTTTCTGGGTTGAAGGTTCCCTGTTTAAGCATGAGCTCCTCATGCTATCCGTAGCCTAGCCCTTTCTGCAGCCGGACACAGAGGTATCGATATTGCACGAGGGCTGGGGAGGAGAGTGTCTTCCACAGTGCTGCAGGATCACATTTGTCTTTTTCAGCCCAAAAGCACCCTGGTCATTCAAAATTGAGTGACAATACGAAGGTCTTTCTCTGTCTTACAGATGCAGAGATATTTGGCTTCCTCAATTAACTCTGTTACCTTCTCTCTATTGTTCTTAATTTTTGTAGGGATGGATATGTTGGACACAAGGAAACATACATCCTTCTGCTTCTAATGTGTGTAGGACTTCCCAGCAGCATGTGTAGGAATATTATTTGCACCAGATGGTGTATATTGGAGCCTTGTGAGACCAGCCTATTGGAGGTGGAAGCCTCACAAGTGTATCAAATTTCTAATATTTGTGCTTTAGGAACTGACAGATTTTTACAAGAGGATGCTACACCTTTGTCATTGCTCCACAGGAGCTCAGCTCCCACTTGCCCAAGCCTTGTCTGGGGCTAAGCCCTGTGTTGCTCCCTTGCATCCTGCCTGCTTCAGCGGCAGCGTAAGGATCTGAGCTGCTCCTGAAGCCAAAGGATCTTTGAATGACAGAAACCCCTGGCTACAAAAAGCCAAAAAATATGGAGGAAAAGTGTGAAGGGGAACAATAGCAAAAGCCCAGATGAGCTGAAGATTTCCTTCAGCAAAATGGAAGCCCTCGGTGTCCCTCTTGTCTGCGTTTCCCTCTGAGACCTGGGGTACAGCGAATACTTTCACGCAGTGATGCTCTAAGCTGTGGAGCTGGGAGGGGGAGGATTGCCCCATCAGTGCTGGGAGGATTTCCACTTCCCTTTAACGGCAGAATTCCTTTGTTTCCTGCTCATTGGTTTAAATGTTGCACTGTCCAAACAATTCGTTACAAAGGGGAATTAAACAGCTCCTTTCATTTTCCACAATAATTGTTTTATTACTGGGAAACCTTTTCTGCCGCACTGTAATTTAATGGACATAAGACAAACGTACTGATTTAACTGTTTCTAAATTTACTTGGTGCAACAAAAGGGAGCTTGACCTTGCAATTATGGGATTTGAATGACAGGTACTTTTTAGAGGTAGGTCAGGATACAAGGCCAAATAAGGACCCATCTTGGGGAAACCTGCTGCCCTGTTCCTCTACTCCTCTCCAGCTGTTCCTGCATGTGAGGCAGAGCGCTGAACTGGAGGCAGAGGTTCAGACCTCTAAAATACACCTGGTACCATTCCGTACAAGGTGTGCTCTGGCTGGCTGTGGCAATGGTGTCGTACCACGACCTCAGGTTCACAGGATGCACAAGAGGAAAGTCCTCTGTGTGTTACTTTCTGCTGTGATCTTTTGAAGGCTATGGTTATTTTCAGACCCCATCCAGTGAAGCCAGTGGAAGGTTGCAGGCACAGATCTTGGAGTGCTTTCTGGAGCCCTTTGGTGCATCGCCCCCCCATAAGCAATGGTGCTTAACTACTGGTGCTGGAAAAGCAACAAGGTGTTGAACGTGCTCCCTAGGACTTTTCTTCCTCTGCTTTTGCAGTGGAAGGGCATAATCCTGAAGCTGATGTTTGAAGCCCCACACGGTTTGGGTGAATTTGTCCTTGGGTTTCAGCGCAGCCTGTGGTCCAATCCCATGAATGTGGCTGGTGTGATGGCTGACAAATGGAGATGGGTTAACTGTGCTTATTCTGTAGCAAGCCATCTTCCATGTCACAGCAAGGGAAAAGCCTGGGTCACGGTGATGCCCAATTCAGCTGCGGTGCCTTGGTTGGTTGAATCATTTGGTTGGCTTCACATGCTCATAAAGAAGCTGGGGTGGAGGGGCGTGCAAAATCAAAGGAGCTGCCACTAAAACCAGTTTATTCAGGCCTGCAGCCAACATCCCAGATGTCCTGAATCTTCTGGGGCATGTGTCAGAAAGAAAAAAAACCCAACTCTTTAACACTTAATTCACAGAAATTTTTATCCTTTTTCCTATCCATGCTGCTATGGCTTGTGAGAGTATGAGGTCACTCTAGGGATGCAGACAAAGATTTAAGACTTAATCCCTTCAATTTCAAACATTTAAAAAATATGAATGCACCACAAGAGTAACTGCCTCTCCCAGGTCTAAGAGATGTCAGTAGTATGTGAAAGGGAAGGTCAGAAAGGACAAAAGAAGCCTCAATCCTGCTCCACAGCAAAATTCTTATTGACTCTGCTGAAATTGGGACCTTGAAGAAAGTGTCTCCTGCTGAAACACTCTGAGGATATTTTAAAACCAGATTAATAAATAATTGGACCATCTGCACCAGAGTCTGTGAGTGGAGTGACACATGGAGGGTGTCTGTAAATGGAACAGCTTCAAATATGCAGAGTAAAATACACAGTGGAATGGATTTTTTTTTTTTCCTTAATAGACATAATTATTGCCAATTTGGGTCCCTATTGCAAGCACAATGAGAGGCATTGCCTGAGAGATAGGCTGATTTCTCTGAAGAACTGAACTGATAAATAGTAAAAGATTGCTTCTGCCCTACAGGGCTGACCATCATATTAGTAAGACATAGGAGGGTCAGGAGCAATACCAGAGAAATGGTTTTGCCTGAGGCCACGCAGCAGATCAGCTTCCCATTTCCTAGAGTCCAGCTGGGCTCCTTTGCTTTTTCACAGAAGATGATATTGCCTCTAAAGCTACCAATATCTGCTGAATCTCCTCCCGTCACCACTGGGCACTGTCTGCCCTGAACTAGACAACTGTGTTTTAATTAGTATTCCTCTTGGGGTTGCAACAGTGGTTGGGGTTAATGTTTCACACCAGCAGTCTTGATAAGAACCGTGTCAAACCAGAAGTTCATTAGAAGAGGTCACTTCTGGACCAGTCTTAATCCCTTTTTCAGGTGTTCTGCTCTTTTTCCTCCTGCAGCACAAGGAAATGAGCTGCCCAGCTGATGCATTGTGTGGGGACACCTTCCTTTTGCTGCCTTTTGACCTCTTACCTGACAACTGGGCACCCTTTGGTTCCTGGATTAGAAGAAGCAGTCAATAATTTATTGTTGTCTGTTCTGGTCCTTCACTCTATTGTGAAATGTATAGATTTCTACCACGTAATGCCCACCATCATTCCTTTTCCAAGCCAAGGTGAGCTAGCTTTTTGCTTTTTCTTATCTGGAAACATAATAAAGGAAGATGGTGTATTTTTTGGAGGGGGGGGAAAAAAAAAAGTTTGGTTTGTATAATCTATAGATAGCGGCAACATTAAGCTTTTTTAAAACCTGAAATGCAGAGGAACATTGAGAAAGGCACTGACAGCAAGAGAAACACTTCCACTGAGAGTGGTATTTATCACCTCTAACATGCAGTGCTCCCATGCAGACATCCCCATCTGAGGTTGTCCCCCTGGGTTCCTGGCTTAGGGGCTAGTCAGCACAGGTGAGAGAAGATGGGGTTTGTTCGGCTTATTTTGGGTGAGATGATGCCTGCCTTACAGCACACTGTCTCTAACGGAGGCTGAGGCAGATGTGGACACTTTTTGATGTGGTAACACCATCCTTAGGTAAGACTCTCAGGCTGGGAGCCATAGCAGTAACCATTAACTAGCCATGACCAATGAGTTGGTCTTGACACTTTCTCATTGTACCACATCCATCATTAATCCATGGGACTAGTGCTTGGTTTCTACATGTTTCTGAAGGTATGGGGTGTAGTGTGCTCACCCTCCCCTGCACACCTAGAAGTTTCCTTTCTTCAGTCTCATTGGCAGAAATTTTATCTCAAGAAATCTAAGATGTGACAATTTTAGGCTTTTTCCTGCACAATCAGGCTGACTAGAATTTAATTTTTTTATAAATGCAAAAATTTTTTTGATCAGTTGGTGTCTCGTTTACACTAATTGCTTTTGACTATAATTAGCTTTTATACGGATAGCTTTCCTCATTTTTAAATTGTAGTTGAGATTACATTATATGTGTATGGAGAGGCAAACAGACTTTCTGTTTCAGTTGATTTAAATGTATCTTTACTGTGAATAATGCCCTTTATATTTTTGGGAGAACAAAGAAGAAAATAATCTAAATCTCACTTCCGTTCTTCTTTTGGTGTTCTCACAAGCAAACGAAAACAGCAGCATTAGCATGAAACAGATGCTAAATGTATTAAATACATGCCAAAGGCCTGTGAAAAGCCCCTTACTCCTGTTAGCAACGGGGTCTATCTCCAGTGATAAAACTATAAGGAGTGGAGCATCCCCTTGAAAAAAGGCAAGGTCCGATCTGGATGGTGGAACAGATACTGCTGCCAGGAACAGCAATCCCCTAACTTTAGACACCTCCCAACGTGAGACCCAGAGCGTGAGACAATGCCGGGACTGCACCCATGAGTGGAGGACTTCAGGGGTGCCAGGAGAGACAAACCACGCAAAACCCGCAGCGCCTGTCTCCAGCCACTGACACACATCCACAGTGCACCCTGAGGATAGCCCGAGTGCCCTGCTCTCATCTGAGGCAGCCTGGGGCCGGGCCCTGCTGGCACCAGTGGGTCCTCGACCACATTTCCACACTCAGGCCCACCAGCCCTCACCATGTAAGAGCACAAGTGGAGTCTCCGGTCATAACCTGTACCCAGATGCTACACCTGATGGAATGGCAAGGCAACATTTGTGCAACCTGTGGTTGCCACTTATGCTCCGTGGTCTTATGGTCTTAATATTGAAGGGTAAGAAGTTGGTTTTCAGGAGCAACTTTCACCCCAAACTGCCTGACCATCCCCTGCTGAAATTCCTGACAGTGGGTTGGGCCAAGGTTGCCTCACAGCCTCTGTGGGAGATTTGGGACAAGAAGTGTGGATGGCAGCTCTGACCTGCCACTTCTCCAGGTTGGATAATGGTTTAATCCTTGTGCAATGCCTCCTGCCGGCATTTAGGCATTCAACAAATGTGAAGCAGAAATAAAAGAATTGCCTCATTAAAATCTGGTCACAGAGCTGAAGATAATAGCCGTCTTTGTCAGATACGAAGTCACACGAGCCCCAGCAAGGAAGGGAAATGATAGATGGAGCAAAATGTACCTCCTGTCCCTCAGACAGCCCCTGCTCCTTTGCGATCCCATCAGTGGCTGCCGTCAGCACGTAGTGTCTCTGGCAGTAATGAATGACTGACAGCACTGCACGAACCCCTGCTGGAGAGCTGTCAGTCAGGGGCTCCCGGGGGGAAACGCAAGAGGAACCTGATTGAAGAAATAACCCCTGATCCAGATCTCCAGTGACTCCCCTCCCCACCCTCACCAGCAGATCCAGACGCACCCCCGAGAGCTGATGTCTCCAAGTCGTGCAAATGCGGCCACGGCTCCTTCCCTCCCTGCTCGGCACAGACACCTCCACCCTTTTGGATTTAACGCTCAGCTTCTGGCTGAAGGCTTGTTCCCTTGCTCCTGGCTTCTACCTGAGCATGGCCCATGCTGGAGAGCCACCTACCACTTGCTCCCCTTTCACCAAAACTCTTGACTCCTCCAAAAGCTCCCTGACTCCCTCCCAGCCCCACTAACATCAAGCTGTGAGCATGTCTTGACATCTCACTCCTTTGAAACTGCGTCATCCAGGGCTCAGGACATGAAACAAGGTTCAGCTCTTCTGACAGGACCACTCCATGTGGGCATTTGCTGACCAGGATTTAGACCAGTGCGCTAGAAAGGAAAAATCACTTACTTTTCCTGATTCCAGTCCCCTGAGCACACAGATGCTGTGAATGCTCTGGGTTTTCAAAAAGCAAGCAACATCTGACCTCTCTAGGGATAAACTCCTGGACAAGTCAGGCAGCACTTAATTTTCAGATCTGAAGGAAGGGAAGAGACACAATAAAAATCCAGATCTCAGAAAGACCTGGAAAAGGCCTTCTCTCATGGGACTTAGCACCAAAAAAAAAAAAAAAAAAAAAACNTGTTAGAATGCACTGAACTCTAGACACCAAATCGTTCCTTTTTCCCCCAGATTTGCACACCGTAGCCACGGTTTCAGGCTGTCTCTGAGTGATTCACTAAGATCCCACAGGAGGTCTGCAGCAAAGTTTGGTTTCTACTCTGATTTCCTCTTTAAATGAGAACCCTAAATGACTTCTTGCTTCTCCTGAGCAACACACAGATTTTGGTACAGGCCAATCAATATAGATTTTTCAGGCAATTCCAAAGAAGAATGAACGTTAACATAGGACAATCACCTCCAAAACTGACCATTGCAGAGCTAGGAACAAGTAAAATAATTTAAAATCAATTTATTTGTGTGCCATAAACTGGATTCCGTAATACCGGGAATGGGATGCAGAGCATGCAAATGAGACCATTAGTCCCCACACAAGGCAGGTGTTGCATGATGTTCTGGACACTGGAGCTGAAATATTGCAGGCCTCTAGTCAGGGGTCTGTTTTCCATTGTGGCAGGTTTTCACCAGCCTCAGTGTCAGCTGGACAACTTGACAAGTCACAGCAGCATCCCCCAGTCACAACACGGCTCACAAAAGTGCCCAAGTGCTTTGGACTGCAGCATCTCTTCGGTCGATTGAGTGAAAAGATGCACTTTGTGGAAAATATGGTGTACTGTGACTGTAAATACTATGTGAATTATTAATTTGCTGTTTACTAACTTCAATATTTTTCTATTCAATTATTCTCTATAGATAGAGCAAAGGACTGCTCTGATTTTTAAATAATACACAAATTATTTTTTGTACATATTTACAGGAAGAATTTTGCACATCTTTTTCCTTGAATAGATTTTGAATTATTTGCTGCATGTTTTATTAAAGCATCTGCTCAATAATTAAGGAGGGTATATAATTATATTTAAGGCTACTGAACGATTCGTATTGCAGTATTTATTAACACCGTATCAAAAATACAACCTCTCTCACGTGAGTTGTTTTTCAGCATTACTTCATAGCACTTTATAGGGAGGGGGAGCCACTGTCTCAAATTTACTGCTGGGGAAACTGAGGCACAGGAAGAACAGATGTCTCAGGGGACTAAATATGAACTTAAGAGTCAAACCCATGACCCAAGACCCAGTGCAAAGCTCCAGCCATCAAACACTGCAGCCTTCTGGCATATTTTGCAAGCTCCTAAAATACCCCCAGTCACACACGATTTCTGTGAACAAAGCAATAATCTCCCTAGCAAAAGGTGTGTGGAAAACTAAAATCCATATTCCCCTTGCGAGCATTCAGAAGGCAGTTATTGACCTCACCATTCAAAGAGACGGGTCCCAGATCCTCTGCGCGGATGACATTTAAACACAAATGGCCTTAAAAGTTATCAGGAAAAACTTGCTGACTCAGGAAAAGGAATGTTTCATGTTTAGGCTGAACCCGATTGTGCACGCTGTGAGGTAATTTATTGTTCAAAATACACAACTCATTTAAGGCCCTGCAAGCTGTGAAACACTTAAATCAGCAAGAGGGTGACTTTGAACGGTGTTACTGAAACATGGTGGAAAAGCCTTCAGCTAAAGGGACAGAAAGTTCAGAGTTGCTCTGTTCCTTGCCTGCCACCAGAAATCTAGCCCAAAAGGGACAGTTTCTGCTTAAATGCAGGAATCTCTGCTCAACTTTTCACTTATTTGTTAATTATTTGCAGCAGCAACCCCCAGCTTTTTCTTCTTTTCTTTTCTTTTCTTTTCTTTTCTTTTCTTTTCTTTTCTTTTCTTTTCTTTTCTTTTCTTTTCTTTTCTTTTTTTTTTTTTTCTTTTTTTTTTTCTTTTCTTTTTTTTTTTTTTTTTTTTTTTTTTTTCTTTTTTTTTTTTTTTTTTTTTTTTCTTTTTTTTTTTTTTTTTTTCTTTTCTTTTTTTTTCTCTTTTCTTTTCTTTTCTTTTCTTTTCTTTTCTTTTCTTTTCTTTTCTTTTCTTTTCTCTTTTCTTTTCTTTTCTTTTCTTTTCCTGGCTTTTTTCCTGTAAAAGTGAGACCTTTTTGGACTACAGCTACGTGGTAGTAAGGGAACAACTCATAGGAAGCTCCACTGCTTTCTGGTAGACAATGAAAAGTGGCAGATGCCACCCAAACGTGCTTGCTCCCACACTGCCGACACTGGAGCAGGTCTAAATCACCGTGATACTGTGGAGCACAGAGGCTCAGTTCAGTCAGTCCAGCTGGATTCAAACCTGCCACCACATGACAGCACCACAAAACCAGCCACAGAAGTGCAAACTAACAGGTAACATTCATCTTCTGCTATTATTGGTGTGAGATGAAGCTTGTAGAAACAGTGGTCAGATCACCTCTCTCAGGCTTCTTAGTTTATTTACCCAGCCTGTGCTCCCCACACCAGCCAGGCTGTGGATAAAGCACCACAGAACGGTGCTTTATCCGCAGAACACACTGCCACTTCCCATATGTAGAGCTCCTTGCACATCATTCAGTCTTATTCCACCAGACGCACAAACCTAAGGTCATCACTCTAGAGAACCCAGCAGAGCACGTCTCCACTGAGCCATAGTGATCAAAACGTGGTTTCTTCTCCCAAGCCCTGCTGCTCATTTCTTCCCCATCCCAAAGAGATGCTGTGGTGTGCCGGATAAGGCACTCCAACTCACAAAGCTGTGCCTTCCCTGCCAGTTGGGAATGCTTATAATTGCAATTCCCATTATTCTAAATTGTGTATGCAGTCCTGTAAAACATGACACTTTAATCCTATTAATTGCTGTCTTTTGAATACTTGCCAGCGATTTACCCTCCCCCACTTCCCGACACCCAAAAAAGAAATTATTCAGTCAAATCTGTAGCATGACACCGCAGCCACAAGAGAGCTCAGGCAGCTGGGTTTGGGGCTCCCAATCATCCGTCCCGAGCCATGGTTCACACGGGGCTGTGGGGTCCTTCTCCCAGCTGCCAGCCAGGTCTGCTCTTCCCATGAGATTAGTACCACCAAAGTTCTGACAAAAGCCAGCCTCACAGATTCCACCTGGTTCTCCCCCTTTTCAGTCCTGCTCAACCTCATCCTTCCCCAGAGGGTGTCTGAGCTTAACTAGTTCAGCCCCCGAGTTAGACCCCTTTCTGGTCCACAATGCTCAGCTGTGGCTCATGGCTCACTCTCACTCCAGACCCTGCAGGCTGCCAGGGAGGAGTGTGTGAGCTTGCCAGGAAAATGGGTGTTCAGTATGCCCAAAACAACCCCTCCAATGGCCTAAAACCTCTGTGTGTGCACTTTCCAGGTGTAGGTGGCTGAGTCCCTACATCATACCCAAATTTCAGTCTTCTTCCTAGAAGGAAGTCCCTGTCCTTCCGCTCATCTGTTTTCCAAGCACTTCTGGTGTCTGGCCCTGTTTAAGCTGTTGTCTTTGGTAAGTCACCATCTTCTTCCCTCCTACCACAAGTCCCATCAGCAGCAGGAACCCAAGTCTTGTCCTTGCAAACCGCTTTGGAGCCCTTTCAGTGGAAAACAATGCAGCACATGCAAAAGGTCTGTATGTAGCAAAGACTGAGTGGGTTTTAAATACTAATATTTTTTTTTGTCTAGAGCATATGAAAAGACCACAGAAGGTTTTGCAAATTATGTTGAGGCTCCGATTGTGTTGTGGTGTGGGAAGACAAAGAAACCATGTCCAATCAGAAGATAGTGAGGAGCTAGGAAAGGGATGGGGGTCCTGCTCGCCTTTGTCTTCTCCTACATGTGGGGCATCTTGCTGGGTTCAGAGGGGAGGAAAGGGAACACCAGGACCTCAGCCCCCCCTCGAAGTGAATTGTTCTTCACCTGAACAGGAAAGAGCAGAGTAGAGCACACAAAAGCATGGCATGGAGATCTTCCCCAGAGCCAGGCGATAGCACAAGAACCCCAAGTGCTGCATCTGACTCTTCTAATCCCTCACCAAGTGGACTTTCATCATACTCATAATTAGGGATAATAATTTAAAGAGATAGTTGAATACCCAAATCTGCTAATCCTTTAGTGGAGTCTCTTTCCTTTAATCTCCCTCTGATTCACTAATACATAAAAATGTAGCCAGGCACCCATTGCCCTCATTAGAGGGAATCTTTACCCTCCTCCTCTCGGCCTCGGAGGCATGCCGAGGATGAACGGAGGGCACAAAGGCAGCACTCTGACCGCTTGAGACATGCAGGAACTTTGAAAACCATCAGCCTGGGCTTGTTTCAAGACCAATGTCACAACAGAGGCCAGTTGTCATGGTAACAGGTTATCAGCTATCAAAAACCATCCACAAAAAAGATACCACGAGGAGAGATAGCAACTGGCAGGGGGGAGGATGGACACACATCAAGGAAGGAGACGCCAAAGAGCAGATGTGCACCTGGATGAGGGGAAGGCAGAGGGAGACCTGCCTGTCCTCCATGTCGAAGAAGCTGCAAAAATCCACCACTCTTCTTTGGTTCCCATGCAGGTGCAAACAGACAGCAGATCCAGATGACTTTCGAGCACAGGAGAGAGGAGATGCAGATTCACAGGCTCCTGATTTCCCCTGCCATGGAGGTCACGGTGAGGAGGTTCCCACAGTGCATTTTCCCTGGCAAGGCTGGAGAACTTTTATAGGAGAGAAAAAAAAAACTGGTGCCAAAGAAGGAGGAGATGTGAGGCAATGAAGAGCCTCAAACCCTCCTGTCCGAATAGTGCTAAGCCCTCCGTTTGGGGGGAGATCAAAGCCTACAGCCTGGTGTTTGGGAACTGGGGCTGTGGGGAAGATGAAGGCACTGGGGCTGTGAGGTGGATGCCAGCCCTGCATAGGGGCAACCCTGTCTTCTCCAAGCCTCCTGCTCCATCTGAGGAAAACGAACATCCTCCCCTTTGCTATTATTTCTGTTGGCACACTGGGCCACCCTGCTCTTCCTGTGACAAAGCTTGGTTTGCCACCAACGTGGTGCTTTTGCTTGTCTCCTTCAGCCCTTTTTGTTAGTGCCCTGCCCACTGTGTTCCCAGCAGGGAGCCCCACTGTTGGGACCAGCAATGCCAGCTCCAGCATCTGCCGGGTGAGAGCTGATGCACTTGCTGGGCTAGGAGCACTTGCAAGTGGGAAGCAATTGTTAATTAATCAGATACGCCATGTAATAGCATTAATCACAATCAATATATTAGATAGGGATGACAAAGATGCTGTACAATCTCTGTCAGATAGCAAATACACCCACATGTCCCAGCACAGCCACACACAGTCCTCAGGACACCCATGCTCTTTGTCCAACCCTCCCGGGCTGACGACAGCATCGAGCTCTCGTTTTGCCTCCACCTCTGCGATCCTGCCCGCCTCCTTTCCCCTGCCTGCTCCTGGGTTTACCCGTCCAGTTTGCCTCCCTCCCTCTTCCCTAAGCCCTGCCTATATTCCTTGTTTTTCTCCAGTGACCTAACTCAGAGAGCTGCTCCAAGAAACACCCGTCTCATCCACACACACCTTCATCTCCAGGGCTGGCGAAGGCTTTGGGAAAGGCTGGGAACGAGACCTCGATGTGCTGTTGTGTAGGTGGGCAGTGAGGGCTGTGCTGCTCTTCTCAGAGGCCCTCTGCTCCACCAGAAAAGCATGTTAGTCTTCGCCAGAGCCGAATGACAGTAGAGACTTCCCGAAAAACGCAACACGCTCACACCATTCATCTCAGTTGCTCTTCTCATGTTTTCCTGAGGAGCAAACTCCGTCTTCTCCTGATGTCCATCACTCCAGGAGCAAGAATTTTGTATTGGAAAGGCATCTGCACTTGGGTAAAGGGTCCTTCCAGAAAAAAACAAGCTGGAAGGGTAATGTACTTTCTCTGTCAGCTGCCACCACAGAAGTAAGAGGCATCTTTGAGATAACAGGACTACATTTCAAACAGGAACTGTTTTCATGGTAGGCACAGTGAACAAATATAAGACGTCTATTCTTGCTTCAAGTCCCTGCTCTCCCTAACATACCAAAAACTTTGACAGAGACAATGACCAGCCCAGGTTTTAAAACAGAAACCCATGTCTTAATCTTGAGTGAAAAATAAGAAAACTAAATGCATTCCATTAAAAACAGATGAGAGGATATGAAAAATGCTTTTGGAGGCTAAATAATAATTAAAAAATTTCAAAACCCCAACAAACTGGCAGAAAAGCTCAGTGACTCATTCAATGCTCTCCGTGCAGGCAGCAGGAGCTGGGTAATGTCCATCTCTCCACAGCATGCTCTTGGGGTAGGTTGCTCAGGGAGGGTGTGTTCAAACCCACTACGTTTTTGGCTGTAAAAAACTAAATGCCCTTTCCCAGTCCCATTCGGAGGGCTGTGTTTGGGCTGGAGGCCGGGGGGTTTCTGCCTGCACTGGAGCCCTGATAAAACATGAAATCATAGAATAGTTTGGGTTGGAAGGGACCTTCAAAGGCCATCCAGTCCAACCCCCTGCAAGGAGCAGGGACATTTTCAACTACATCAGGTTGCTCAGAACCCTGTCCAGTCTGGCCTTGAACGTCTCCAGGGATGGGGCATCCACCACCTCTCTGGGCAATCTGTGCCAGTACTTTACCACCCAGCAGACTGGCACCAGTTTCTGATGGTGAACAAAGCTGCCTGTGTGGCAGGTCTGCTGTGCCTCGGGAAGGCAGCGCCAGCAGGGCAGGAGCAGGGCTGGAGAACCCCAGCAGGGTCCGTGTGATCTCCTAGCATGCCTGAAGGCTGAAGGAATAGTTGCGTACAAAGTTTGCTTTGGGGCTGATGAAGGCCAGCGATCTCCTCTAAGTGAAGGAGAAATGCAAAGCCGTCACTCCAAGATGGACCAGCAAGCGTGGCCAGACACCCCCTCACCCAGCTGCCCTCCTACCACCTTTTTTGGATCTCGATTTGTGGGGCTGCGAGGTGCCTGGAGATACACCTAGGTGGAAGGGGTCTGCCACATTTTGTGGGGCAACAGGAGACTGCTTCCCATAGAGACCAGCCACCCCAACGATCATCTCAGCTTGTACTTCCCGTGTTTTCATGAGGTGGAAAGTTGAAGCTACCTGTTTAAAGGGGAGCTCGCAATATCTCAGTGGAAAAATACAGTCTCTGTAAGTCCTTTGAATATCAGCCAGAAAGGCAAGCTAATCAAAGGCTCTCACAGTCCCATACCTGCCCTTGGACATGCCCAGATGTGGGTGCTGGAGGTATGAAAACCAGGGAGAGTACAAAGTGGGTCTTCTTTCGACAAAACTTCCCAGGTTGTGCTGCTGAGAGTTCAGACAATGATCAGCCTCTCCAAAATTACCAGAAAGGCACCATTTATGTAACATAAAGCACTGTGGCTGTGCAGAAGCAATGCTACCGTTACTTAGGGGAGGATGAAACAAGAGTTGAGGTAAGTATGTCTTGCAATCAATCTACAGCAGAGCTGGACAGAGTGTTCTTACATATCTGTCCAATACTCAGCAAGGAGGAGACAAATATAATGCTGAGGGCTGGGTGAAACAAAGAGGGGATGAGAGCTTGAGGGGTTGCATCTGTTTCCCCTCGATCAGATCTGGGAAGAGCCCTCGATTCCCAGGTGCCCTTCATAGGAGTGTTTATTTTCTTTACCAGAGAACATTAGGTACATTCATAACTTCAGGTCCTGGAGAGGTTGCACTGCCTTGCACAGATGGCTGAGGCACAATGGGACCACCAATAGAGGCCACTCCTGGAGAGCCCGCACTAGCTACAGGTAATTAGCTACAGATAATGCCAAACCCAATTGTCTTCTGATCAGTTGGGGTTGTCCTCAGATAGCCATGTCTTGACAGACCGCCAGTCGGACAGTGAGTGGAAGTTTAAATACTGACCTGAATGATTTGCATCTTATCTCTCTTCTCTCTACAAAGCCATGAGAGCTGAGATAAAGCTGAGACAAGGTCTTGGGTGTCTGTGCTTGCTGTGCCCTTGTTTACAAGAGCAAGAGCTGGATCAGAGCAAATCTCAGCTCCTCTTTAAGCCTCCTGACAGCAGACTTGGCTACTTAAGTGGGGTGAAAAGCATGTGTGGAGATCTAGACCTTTCCCAAATATAATACTCTGTGTTTAAAGGAAGATTTACTGTTGATTAAGATCTAGGATAACATTTGTTTAACTAAACATAGATTACAAAGATGAACTGTCTGATTTATAGCTCTAGTTTTTGATCAGGGAGAAGAAAACAGAAATGATGAAACAGTCATAAGTTCTAAGTTATTTTTATATTATTTATATATTATTTTATATATATTTATTTACGGATGAGTCTCAAATGACTAAAACAAACAAATCCAGCTGGGATTAACCAGCTGTATGTATGGAACTGTATACCCGATGTTGGAATCTCAAATCCTCCTCTCCCAGGTAAAACTTCATGCCACCTTCTTCATACCTGTAACCACCTCAATTATGATTTTGGCAAATGAGTGCTCGGTGTGTGAAGAACAGTAAGGTTACAGACTGGGACATGAAATGGTGGGTGATTTACGTGAGACTTTTCTGAACTGACTGTTGCTATAGGGGAGACTTTGAACTCAACCTGCATAACTCCAAGGCAAGCCTCAATCCCAAATAAAGGACTTGGGCTCCTCTTACAAGTAGGTTTTCTTTACTTGTTATTCCTACTGAGAGGCTGTTTCTGAATCTCTCTCCTTTGGGAACCAGTGCTGACCACTACCGTGTATCACTCACGCCGTGGTCTCCCACCCCCAGCAGAGCCAGAACAGCCCAGTTTCTCTCCTCCAGATTTGCTTTCTTATGCTAAACACATGGCTGTTGTCTTCCTCTCACCCTACGGAGTCTCCATGCCTGTGGCCATCCCAGAAACCCTGCTCTGCCCAGGCCTCCCCATGGCCATGATTCCCCTGCCTCTTCAGGAAATATCTGGCCTACTATGTCCAGCACTGCCCTTTCCAGCTGCAACACTGTAAGGTCCAGGCTGTTACTCCCTGTAGTCCTACTCCATTTCATGTAATTTCTATTACCCACAGCAATCTCAAGATGAGGCTCTCATTCTCCTCTCCATAGCCAAAGTTGAACCTCCTGTCATCAGCAGATTTCATTAGCGCACTCCTATAATAGCCCACCAAGCCACTCCATCCTTCAACCAGGCTTTCCCTGCCCCTCAGGAAACCTGATAAGCAAAACCCATCACGCCAGCAGCCATGGCCAGGGCCGTGCCAGCAGTGCAGGGACTGCAGTTCCAGTGCTTATCCTGAAAGTGT
Source organism: Pampusana beccarii (assembly GCA_013399365.1). Classification (NCBI taxonomy): domain Eukaryota; kingdom Metazoa; phylum Chordata; class Aves; order Columbiformes; family Columbidae; genus Pampusana; species Pampusana beccarii. Next base: position 2,170,889 of record VWYH01001497.1, read on the forward strand.
CAAGAGATGGAGAAAGCTGGACAGACTGCAAGTGTCTCTCTGTTACACACTTTTTAAATACTTTCTTTTTTTCTTACCTTTTATTTTTATACCTTATGTTTTCCAAGCCTTCTCATGCTCTTTGTTTTTAAGGTGCAAATAGGAATGTGAATCCATACATGTACATACTGTGAACACCCATGATTGCTGCATGGAAAAGGATCTTTGCATGAGAGATTTCCTCGGGGCTGAACAGTCCCTTCCGTAGTCTTAGTGGCTTCAGTGTTCACAAGTCCCCCGATGCTTGAAGTTATGACCTTTAAGTACATGTGGTTACACACCCGATCCTGTGTGTTTCGTGGAAGCCCAAGGGGACATTTTAACCACCACAGGGGCACTGACTTCTAAGGATCAGCACTCTGACCCACTCTTCTTTCCAGACAGCTAATAATCTTCTTGCTTACTAAGAAATTTAGCCAGTGTTAAGTTACATGTTTGACTAACTGTGGTAAACGCCTTTAGTCGGGATTTATAGCCAAACCGGCAGGCAGCTCCTTAAACTCTTAGCATGTGTAAGGCTTCACCATTTTTAGTCTGAACATCATCTGTAACTGAGTATTTCTGCTACCTAAGACCTTTCACTTCTGCTTTACTAACAGGACAGCAAAGGAATTGGGTCCTGATTATGCAGGTAGTATTTGCACAAGTCCACAGCTAACATCTATCCTTATTTCTGCTAAGCTTCATGCAGTAATCATGAAATTCCAGAACCACTTCTCCATCACATGGTGTGACACATCAGAGGCATTCCCTGGGCTGCCTCCCAACAACCACCATATGATCTCCTGAGAAAGCAGATTCTTGCTCTGGAAAATCCAGTTGCTCTGGAAAGTCCTGTACCACCTGAAGGCATCAAATTTACCGCACAAGTATACAACTCACCTACCTGACACACGGAGAGGAGGTGTACATGTATCTCTAGGAAACTGGAAACCTGGCAGATTAGGACCGAAAGCAGGAAGGCAGTAAACCGCCACTAAAAGTAGTAATTTTCCACCGGTGCCACTAGTGTTGGCAGGCCCACCACAATTTAATAACTCTAAGCAGAGATGCAGGCAGATTGCGAGAGCAGTGATTTCCCCAGCCTGCCCAGTGGCCTGGACACTGTTGTTTGGATGCCCTTTCCAAAAGCACCATGAGAACTTTCATGCTCACAAGTGGGACTGGCACTGCCATTCTGATGGAAAGCAAGCTTCTTGAGATAAACACAAGCCCTAACATCACACTGGGGACCGGAGACAGCTGGGAGATACCTCCTTAACTCAGAAACATGGCTGCAGGCAGTCCATTTGGTCTGGACTCAGAGGGTCCCCAAGAAGCAGCCAGGCCTCTTGTGGTGACACCAAGATCACTTCCAATTGTGATTCTCCTTTCTCACCCCCTGAAGCTTGGCGCTGTTTTCCACTCAGTCTTCTCCCACACTAATTCATTCTGTGTTGTCTTGAGAACCTAAATTGTGAGGACTGTTCAACCCTTGGCACAGTTTTGTCAACTGGACATCTCTTTCCTGACTCTTCACATGCCAGAGAGAAGAGGACCAGAAAGACTTTGGGGACCTGAGATGAAGTGATCTGGGTGTATTAATGTGTCACAGGCAGCATCACAAACAGCATGCAAAGATACAGGACTGGACATCTTTCAGTCCCCAGCTCAGAGACCTATCCCACCACCGCTCCCAGGTGGCAGCAACGACAGCACGCTGTCAGACTGCCAGAATGAGAAACCGTGCATATACACCAAGGGAGGAACATGTGATGGAGGGGGCTGGCTTGGCCAGAAATCCCCGAGGCAGAGATCCTTTTCAAGAATTGGCATGTCTGGTCAGGCAGGACACATCCTGGCTTTAGAGCTATTCTGTTATTCAGGACTCTGGTCCCAGCACAAGCAACATAGGAGCTCATGAAAGTAGTGGTGGGAACAGTTACATGAGGTTGCTCAAACTTACAAACTTCCAAAAAGTTTCAGGCTGAGCTTTGGATCAATCCTTATTCCTTCCAGATTGCTTCACTCATCCCTCTTGGGTACTCTTGATCAAATCACAAAAACACTGAGCAGATTCTTACAACATACTTTTTAATAAGCCCTTTAGGAAAGCAGAGTTGACAGCATCTTACAGTTTTTTTCTTCCTTCTTCTTTTTTAAAACTAGCTCCACAGCCTCTGCCAAATGCAAGGATGCCAAGTATGATCAGGCTGTGGATGGCACCATTCATTTGCGTCAATCCTCTTCGTGCTAGATGAGCAGACAAGACATATGGGCCAATCCTTAACAAAGCGTACACAAGAAATAAACAGGAGATTTCTGCAAATCAGTAAATTTCCAAGTGCAAGAGTAACCCAAGGACTACCAGACACGGAGAGGAGTCACTATTAGTTGGAAAAGTTAAGAAATGTTCTTTTACCTCCAATTCCTGTAAAAACATCCTGGAAGAAGATACAGTGGAGAGGTCTCCAAGACGGTACTGCACTGTACTTTATCTCCATGGACCAGGCTCTGGCAAATCAACATCTCAGAGTGTGTTTAGCCTCTCAAACACAGGCAGCACCTTAACCTCACGTCTTGAGGTTGGTCTGGTCATCTGGACCATCTTGAATGTACCCTGACTCCTCTCAACCTTCCTACAATTTCAGACATGAAAAGCAGAATCGCAAGTCCATGTTTGGGAAGATCTGCCTCCCTGGTGAGTGGAGAGAGAAGCTTAATCTGCTTAGCTTAATGAAGAGAAGGTAAAGACGTGACGCGACTGCAATCTGTTAAGTGCTGCCACTGGGAGAAGGCTTTTAACAGTGGAGGGCTTTTTAATCCAGTAGACTGGCAGAACGAAATCCTCTGGATGGAAGATGAAGGTGGGCAGATACACTCTAGAAATAAAGTGCATCTTTTTGAAACAGTGAAATAAATCAGCCATTAAAGAATCTGTGGGGAGATGCACTAGGTTCCCCAGCTCCTGAGCTCTTAAAAAACCTGTTTCAAATGCTGGGTGTCACCAGCTCTGAAATGAGGGGACCTACTAGAATTTCACACCACAGAGAAAACAGAATAGCTGATTTATAAAAGACCCACTTAAAAAAAATCCATTAATTTGCCTTTCCTTCCTAAAGGCTTCTGAATGTCTGTTTAATAACTGTTGCCTTCCAGCCATGAGTTGTGCATCATGTGGTTACACACATTCTCCACAGGAGAACGCTGATCAGGCTCTTAATCACTTGCACATACTCCTCTTCTCCCAGTCCATGTTCAAGGGTCCTGCAGTAACCACGACCTCCGCTCCACACCTGTACATGACCAGAAGAACCTGCCTCCTCTTGTGGACCATGCCCATGCTCTCTTCTCACACTGTTTTCTCCCCATGTCTCTTGGGCACAGACAGTTCCTGCCTCTCTCCTGGATCCACTCAGAGGCTGCAAATGTGTCTCAACCCAGCCAGAACATCTGGTTCCCAGTCTGGAATGTGTTTCTCCCCGTTTTTGTGCTTGCTGGGGTGCAGGGAGGACCTCCGTGATCTCAGGCTCATGACAAGTCTCAGATACCTCTCCGGCTCCCACCTGGAAGCAGTTGTTCTGGCCAAGACATTACATTCTGAATAACTGAAAAAGTTCCCACAAGCAAAATCCTCTTGCTGGCATCCATCTGGTGACCAAAGGGACACACAACACTGTCGAGAGAATCGAGGGCTTTCTCTCCTAGTTCCTGCAGTCATGGCAATAACATGTCCCATGCGTATTTTCTGTTCTCACTGGCACACTGAGCACATGCCAGAGACTTTCCTGTCCAAAGCCTTTGAGACACTTTGGCCGTCCAGCCCTGCAGCCCTTCCCCAGGGCATGATGCACTTGTGCAGTAATGCATGAAGAAATGTGTACCAGTCCCTGCCCTGCCCCAGCTTTCCCAGTTATCTGGTTCTCCAGCTTGAACTTCGGGACATCCACAGGATCTTAGCATGGAGGCATTCAAACTAGTGCTCAGTCTTGGCCAGAACTACAGTCTTGGATTATCCGAATTTTCTTCCATCTCAGAGTATGTCAGATACATCCCATCATTTCAGAGGCCTCATGCAGTGCTGAATTTTCTTCCATCTCTCCCGAGCAACCAGGGCTACCCCACCCCTGCTCTCTTATCACTGCCATCTCTGTAGTGTCCCATCTCTCCCCATCATGACTTTCCTCATCTCAGCAGATATCACAGAGTCCCATCAGGTCTTGCTCTTCCCCCTTTTTAGCATGGTTCGTAATGGGAATGAGGCTTATGAAACCACATTGCTGGTAACATGTGAGTCTGTGTATACCACCTAATAACTAATTTTTAAGTTACTGGCCATTTTCAGCCAAATTTGTCAAGGATTAGAGGGCTGCAAGATAATACATTTTCTTAGGTTTCTTGAAAATAGGGGACTGCACACAAGAGTGAAACCTTATTAAAAACCACCAATGTAGGAAAATCAACAGGCTGAACTGGATTCTGGAGCACCTGTGCAAGATGGAGAGGACACAAAGAGAGGTGTCACAAATGCCCTAGTATCCTGGAAATTGCTTCAGTTCATGTGGTTAGGCATCAGAGAATTTGACTGCAAGACACAGAGCAAAGGAGTCTTGATCAGACTTGATCCACCCTTTTCCTTAGGACCTCACTGAAGACCCATGGTCTTTTCCTCCCGTAAACCACAGAGGTAAGACCAGGGTGTCCGCACTGGAGACGGTGTTTGCTGAGGTTATTGGTGGAGGATCCTGCCATCCTGAAGACATCTAACAAATGAGAAGGGCATATTTTCCGGGCTCCTCTAGAGTTCCCTCTGTGCCTGCAAAGCAGCTATTTCACCCCAGGCGACTGTGTGGTATGCTGAGAAGAGAAGGCAGAGAATTCACCCAAAGAGAGACTGGGAGCTTTCTCTCCTCAGATTTATGCAGATGCCCAGTAATTCCCTTGTATCGGCTGCTCCTGGGATGCCAGTCTCTGCAGTGTCATGCCTTTCCCAGTGCTCTCCCAGGGGTTTTCAGCCATACTTGGATTTAATCTGTGCAAAGCCGGAGCATGCCGCACAGAAAAGCAGGGTCAAAGACTCAGCAGGCCATGTTCTCAGAGGAGGAGAGGAAACTAAGGAGGTGCAAGGGCAAGAAAACGCAAGTGCTGGGCATTTCTCCTGCCTCCTGCCCTCAGCACGACAGCCTGGCCCCAGGCTCCCACACCAGTACTCCCACCCTGTGCTTGAGCAGCTCCAGCCTGGATCGTGCAATGCCGTCATGTCCCCATCCTTTGGACGAGCTCTCCCCTGGGACTGTCAAATCTGCTTGTCCTGATGCTGACACCTCTTAACAGTGTGGCTCAGGCACTGCTGGGGTACAAATACAGCGGGACCACTGCGGCAGCTGAAGCCGCTGTGCAGGAGGGGTCAGTGTGTGAGGCTGAATCGATGTGCATTTTGCTGGCACATGCAAACTTGCTCTGCCTCTGCAGAGAGCAGCTGAGCTCAGGGCCTGCTGTGTGAACCAGAAACCACCCAGCTGCCTTTAGCTCTGCTGAAAACCTGTATTCCCTCCTGTAAAAGACTGCCACTATCTCCAGATACAGCCAGAGCCTTTGTCTCAGCCTGCAGAGACTGTAGCTACACGTGGGAGAAGCACTGGTGTACAACCCTGTAAGCGGAGTCACCAGAAAGAGTCTCAGAGTCACTGCAGCAGCGAGAAAGCGGCACTGCTGGATCCCCAGGGCCTTTGAACTCCGTTGTCAATCTCCGCTTTGCACCCTCCTGCTCAGAGAAAGAGCATCAAGAGGTGGTGAATGCTCCGTAGGCAAAGGAGGAGGAAGGGCTGGTAACAGCGAGTGCTGAGCTCCTGGCAGCAGCAGGAGGAACGGCAGAGGGGTGTGCTGGGGAGACAAACAGGGATGACTTTCAAAGGGAAACTGGCAGGGTATTGTGTGTGATTCTCCAGCTCTTCCTACCCACCCAGGCTCCCTGTTCTCTCAGCGACACTTATAGCAGCCTCCTGGAAACACATTTTTGCACCAAGTGCTGCTGCCTTTCATGTACTCCAGGGCTGCTGCAGCTGCAGCAGGAACAGGAGAGGAGGAGACCACAACCAGGTCGTGATGCTGGGACCTGTTCAGTGCCCCGGGCAGGAGGAGTGGGGACAGGGGAGAGGGATCCCTTTTTTAGCTTCCCTGATGAAACTTCAGCTGGCTTTATTTCCCATTACACCACTGCTCTGAAAAGCCAGGCTGCACACATAAATTTTCTATTGTGCGGTTCCTCCTCCAGAAGAGGTTGCTACATAAATGCATTTATATTAATGAGAAAATAAGCAGAATGGAAGGATTTGTTCTGAAATTCAGGGAGATACAGAACCTTGTCAAAGAGGGAGAAGGCATGAGGATGACAGGAATGAGTGCTAGCCATCCCCAGCTGCTGCTGGCTTTGGGACTCAAATGCTGAGCGATGTCTGTTTTTTCAAACCAGGGTCTTTACGGTGGGACGGTCAACCTGGGCCCCAGCTATGGTTCTTTAGGACACCTTAGCATAACCAGCTGCAAAAGAATCAGGTGCCATCAAAAAACAGGCATGAATGCACTTGTGGGCATTCATGCTTATTTCAAGATAATAGCTTGAATAGAGCTCCAGGATACAATGGAGAGTCACTTAATGCCAAGGAGATTATGATCTATTGGACAATGAGTCTCATTAAAGGGAAGGGCTGGCAAGATAGAGAGAGTGAAAAACTGTATTTCCTGAAGGTGAACTTCCTAAAAAGACCCATATCTAAAGGCAGCGGGTTCTCTTTGACAGCCTTTATAGGTTAGGATGTGAAATAGAGGATGGGGGCGAGTCATTATAAACTTTTTTCCCCTTAGCGGTAAGGAAACTGAGGCACAGTCAGCCAATTAAATTGAGATAATCAGTGCATTTCTGAGAGCTAATGTGAAGACTCCCAAACTTCTCTTCCAGGCCATAAACATCTGTAGTTAATGACAAAATGTTAATTACTGACAATCAGCTAATGAGGGTAAAAGCTGAACTAATTTTCTGCTGCCTGAAATGCTACTCTAGACTGTGTTTTGCCCATCAGCTGAACTGCTATTTAAAAAGAGGATGAAAAGGAAAAGAAAAAAAAAAAAAAGCATTTGGTACTTCACTCTGCCTCCCCTGCCAGACCAGATTAGTGCGGGGGGAAATTCTCCAGTGCAGACAAGCCCTGGTTCATTTTCCCGTGTCAGGCAGTGAATCAGCGATGAGATAAATTCTGGGCTCCAGGGCCCTGCTGCCCAGTCCTGCCTCCCACCGAGATCAGCTCAAACGACTTTACTCGAGGGTGGAAATCCTGGTTCTTCCTTATGCTCAGTACAGACTCCGAGCAACTCTCATCTCCATGGAGGGACAGGGACAACTTGCTACCCCTCTTTTTGTCCATCTAGGGGCTCAGCCCCACTCAGCTATGGCGTGGGGCAGGTCTAAACCACCCCTTTCTTGCACTTTGAAGCGGCAGCTGGAGCTGACACTACAGGAGCAATAAGGCAGCACATAGTGCTGCTGTGCATGAGTAACCAGCGGCCATTCTGGAGGAGGCCGTGCGCTACCGCTGGGCAGGATGATTCATCAGTGTGTCACGGACATAGTGGCAATAGCCCTGTAACAAAAGGCAGAGCCACGGGGTAATTTGTCATTATGGTGACTATCAGCCTTAGACTGATCAGCCTGGGTGGTCACATCTCCAATGCATGCAATAAAACCTCTCCATGGCATGGAGGAGGGAAAGACGCTAAGTTGGAGTCACTGAGGATCTGGGCCTAGTGGGGACTCTGAATCAATATGTTGTACAAAGTGCCTTGGGGCTTATGGAGATGTTTAATAAAGTCTTCCACAGTGAGCTAGGGGGTTGGAGATTAGCCATCAGTGTTGCCTACGACACATTAAAACCAGCTTTGACTGGCACTGCGCTTCACCCTGCCCTGGCACAGCGGGTTCACGGTGGCTGCACGCTCTGGGATCAGAGATGCCAGGCTGAATCTCACGCAGAATGAGCGGCTCAGTGTCCCTTATCCTACAACACAGTTGCTGGGGCAGCTACCTCTGAAAATTGCTACCTCCAAAATCCACTTTTAAATCTGGTATTTCAGATAAGTCCCAAGCCCTCACTTAACAGCCCACATCCCCAGGGATTTGTCAGTGGCCCCTTTCCTACCATCACATCATAGAATCATACAATCATTTCAGTTGGAAGAGACCCTCAGGATCATCGAGTCCAACCATAACCTAACTCTAGCACTAAACCATGTCCCTAAGAACCTCGTCTAAATACTTTTTAAACACCTCCAGGGATGGTGACTCCACCACTTCCCTGGGCAGACTGTTCCAATCCCCGACAACGCTTTCCGTGAATAATTTTTTCCTAATATCCAATCTAAACCTCCCCTGGCACAACTTGAGGCCACATCAAACCTGATGCAGCCCATCCTGGCTGCTCTCCCGCGAGCCCTCCTCCGCACCTTCAGGAGCCAGGGCTGGCGCCCCAGCCGCTGCTGCACCCCCAAACCCAGCAGGTGCCCTCCAGCACTAATGCCATCAGATGTGTTTTCTGCCCAGCTACCAGCTGAAGAAAAACCCTCCCAATTAAGCTGATTCCCAGATTTTTGACAAAGCTCACCCCTTTGCAGACTCACCTCCACCCCCGTCACAACACTGACTGTCAATCAATTTCTAGTGCTGGTGCAATTACTTCCATCTCCCTTTGCAGCTCCAGCTCGCCGCGAGCCGGGAAAGCGATCACATTTCATGCTCTAAAGGGCTTAACACCCATCTACACACACATGCATCCACACACTAGCAGGGTGGCCGGCAGGGTGATTTGAAACAGACTGAAGGAACGAAAATAAGTGAGTTTCCTCATAGACGAGGCCACCCTAAATCAGATTGAGGGGGTGAGAGGACAAAGCAAACACAAGCTGCTCCCGTGCAGCGCAACATGCCCTCGTAATAACACACCCCTGCCTTGCAAAGGGACCGAGCTGGGGGCCGTGAAGCCGGGGACACCAAGTACATTTAGTGTTCAGCTCTGCGGAGCGTGTACCCCACCCTGGCACTAAGGCTGGAGGGCCAGCTCTGCACACTGACCCAGAGCAGGAGGGAGATGTCCCACCACGAGGCATTTCCAGGGACGGCTGAGCCAGCCCTGAGCCTGGAGAGCCACGGCGAGACCAGGGATGGCTCAGCCACAGCAGGTCCTTGAGGCTGGCTCGGCTGCTTGGTGCGAGGTTTTCAGCTCACCTGCAAGAGACTTGGTAGTTTTGGGGAGGCAGCGCAGAATGAACATTAGAAAATGGATTTAATTAAAATGTGGAGCCGTTTCCACGTGCTTTCATCCAAAGCTATCCAGCTGCCATGCAATCTTCAGTACTTTAAGCATCCTAGTAAAATACCTAACTACTTTCATTTGTACCTCATATATGGGGGGAAAAATGGCACAGGCAGAGCAAAGAGAGCAGCTGGAAACTGCAGGAAAATGGGATGTGTCAGGGACACTGAGTCCAGCAACCAAACCTGCCCTGTAAAGCAACTCCAGAAGCTGCGAAATGCCTGTTTACTCTGACAAGGGGATCTCCATGTAGCTACTGGCATTTTGCAAGCCAGGCCAACAAGGATGCGGAGAGGCTGAGCAGAGAGGCAGGATTGGGGCTGGGGCTGCCTGTGCTGGGACCGTGCATGGGATGGAGAGCAGTGGAAGGGGGTGGCAGAGCCGCCCATCAGGGGTGTTCTGTTCCTGGCTGACCCACCACCCAGGTGGCCTGGAGATGCGAGGCTCAGACATCCCCCGTGCGCTGCTCAGACATCACCCATGCGCCTCAGAGGGAGAGCCCTGGCCAGGGCCAGGCAAACAGCAGGCAGGTAGGCAGGAACAGGGAAAATAATCCTTGATGGAAAAAAAATCACTTTGAGCCACAGCAGAGACGACTACACCATGAGAGAAAATCACAGGTGTTTCCTGCCATCCCATGAATATGTGCAGACCGCACCAGGACAGTGAGTGGTGGGTTCCTCTGCACCCAGCACTCCCTTGTGGGGGACGTAAAGGGGGGACCATTTTGCTATACAGCCCGGGACCGGGAGCCAGCACAGCCCTGACACCATAACCCAGTCCCTCTCCATCTTCTACAAGATTGCACCAGACAGCTCCAAAGCTCCCCAAATTCAGCACATTTCCCAGCAATGCCACTGCGCTCTGGGCTGATGCCACAGAAAAATACTTCGGGACTACTGCTGCCAACAGCTCCCCAGCTGACTGTAGTGGGAAAATCCTACGGGTCACTTTAGCTTATGACATGCAAGCTGCATTTTACAAATGTGCTCTCTGGTTCAGCTCGGTGAAAGCAAATGAGCTGCGTGACTGGCGGGCAGGGGTTGCTGCACCTCTTGCTTCCCCTGCGTTAGCGCAACATGGCTGCAAGATCAAGTCGATAACTACTACTGTTATTATCTTTATTAATCAATAATAATATCCTTATTTCCTCTTGTGGGGCTTCCCAGCATATCCCTTCTTATTTATCGTCTGTCTTATTTACATCCCGAACTTGCAATTAGCTCTGGGTGAGCGGCTGGCAGCACTGACCTGGCTGTCCAAACCCAGCCGTGCTCTCTTAGACAAGCCTCTTGCAGGGCAGGGATGATTCAACCCACTTCAATCAGCCTGCCCATGAGCAGGGAGCCTCGCGGAGTGGGGCCAAAGCCATCAGCTCCTCTAGGCAGCTCTGTCTGAGCTGAAAGGGCTGTAAGTACCTAAAGTCTCTCCAGGGAGACACAGAGATATCTGCTGCAGCTGTAAAAATATATAAAATGAGGCAAGGTTAACAGCGGCTATCTCGGGCACAGGCACGTGTCTCTTCTCTTCATACTGTTGGAGGGCTTTGTAATTGTTGATGCCTTTACCTTGACGATCTCCCTGGAGAGAAGGGATAGCACAGCGTCCCCAGAGCCCAGGCAGGAGCTGGTGCACGGGCCGAAACTCACTGAAGGACACACAGGAGGTCCCTGGCAGAGCAGGGATTTAAACCATGGGCTTCCAAGTCGCAGGAGAGAGGTTTCATCTTGGCACCATTCTTCCTTCCTTTATGCACCTCCCTGGCTTTGCATTCATCATCTTTCTAATGAAAGCTGTTGGTCCTACCCAGCCTGGCAGCACCCACTCTAAAACCATGGCAAATTCCTGAGCTAAGCCACGTTTTAGCAGTGAGAAAAGACCTTGCCACAAGAAAGCTCTTGCTCTCTCGTTCTGCCTAACTGCTCCTGGCAGCGTGCTCTGCGGCAGCGAAGGTGGGACCACGGTGGCAGGGGAAGGCAGCACTAGTCCTTCACAGCAAGCCTCAAAATCCATCCTTTTGTGCTGGAAGCACAATGCGAGGCTGGGCTCACTCCTTCAAGTCACTCACACTGCAGAGAGCAGCGCCAGCTCTGAGCCAAAATCTGCCTTGCACATATACCCAGCTTTGGGTGCTGGGAAGCGGCTGGTCTCGCTTTATTCTTAATTTTATGAAAAGCCTAAAATATGCCACAAGTGAGAACTTACATAATGGAAAGGCTTTTTCATAGACCCTTTGGACTCTGTTTCATGCACCCAGTGGGTTTTGCGACAGTAAATTTCTACCTCCCGGGAGGGAGGGAGGGATGGAGGGATGTTGTTACTATTTGCCGTTTGCAAATAGGGTGGTGAGGTGCATGTCTGAGAAATTAAGTCTGCGGCCCAATGGTGCTTCTCGAAAGCATTAACACTTTTTCTTTCTTTCTTTTCTTTCTTTCTTTCTTCCTTCCTTCCTTTCTTTCTTTCTTTCTTTCTGGCACATTGACACCTCACACTTCTGCTTGGGTTTGGCTCTCCGGAGACCTCAGAGCCATTCCCTAATGTCTCTCCTTTCACGGCAGCTTAAGTAAGAGTCGAAGCCCCTGCCAAAATCAGGAAAACATCTCCCCTGCAAGCCTGCTGGCATCAAACCCCACGCAGAGGCCAGAAAAGCCGCCCCTGTCCAGGGACAGACAGGCTGGTTGCAGCACCTGATCCAAACTCATGTAGTGTAGGAGAATGGGATGGAAATTTTTAAAGAGAAAATTGGTGGCAATTTAACGGAATATGAATCAACTATTTTGTACTTTAGACCATATTCTGGAGGCTGGAGGCTTGACTTTGGTTAAGTAAAGGACTTTGTGGACACAAGACTAAATGGGTCTCAAGTAGCCTGGACTTGCAGGCAGGCTAGGAATCAGTCAAGATTTCCCGGCCATCCCCAGCATAAGGATGCTCAGAGTCTGTACCCAGCAGGAGCAGGGAGGGAAGAAACTCTCCATCTGCTGGTGCTGGGTATGCTCAGGGGATACGGAGATTGCCTGTGATGGGCAGAGCCGGCCAGGGTAAGCCCACGCTGCCTTTCCAGAGCTGTCCTCTTTGCCCAACTCCTCCACTGGTGCAGGCTGCATTTTAGCATCGCTTTCTCCCTTGGCAGAGCAAGACCAGAATAAAAACCTTTCACCTGCTCCCTTGAGGGAGAAAATAAGCAGCATTTCGAAGCACACTTCAGCTGACCACACTCAAACCTTTTGGTAGCTGAACCTCACAGACAGAAACCAGAATCCATGGCTAAACAGGGAACGTATTTTCCCTTGAAAGAAGATGCTGCAGTGAAGCAGAGATGTATCTCTTTTTATCTTTCTGTGAACGTCACAAATGAACTCCATTAAGCAATGACTGAGCAGACGGCACTGAAAACAAACACCAAATTAAGCACGCCCACTCTACGAGGAGAGGTTTTGCCTGCCTTCTCCTCCCACGCTCCTGCCAGGGAGAAAGGTGAAGATGAAGGGGGGGCACCTGGGAGGACCATTTCTGGAGGCTGGGCAAGCCACTGGGAGAGGGGGGGTATGAGATGACAGTGATGTGCCACAGGGGAAAGAGCCCTGTGTGAGGACAGTCACAAGTGTGATGAGTTGGCAGTACAGAGATGGGAAGGGCTCTGGGAAATGAGGGTGTAAGCAGGGTGCTTCCAAGTGTGACTTGGAGGTGACAAGTCACTTGGCATGGAGGGCTGGGATGCCCCAGCAAGACAGACTGGGGAATAATAGTGAGGGTAAAGGGCTTGAAGAACTGGGGAGCAGGGGTCTGACATAACACTGGAGGGGTCTGGGACAACCTCCAGTAAAGCAGGCTGGTCAAAGAAGTACCTTCTTGTTCCTGGCTGCTTTTCCCTCCTTGATTCTTGATGGAGAAACAGCAGCAGCAGTGCTGGGACGGGCATGGGCACACAGTATGTCCGGGCATTCCAGGGTCCCATCAGTGAGACAGGCTTGGAGGAAATTATTTCCATCTCTGCTGGGAGGGAGAGGATCAGGAGAGAGAGGCACTGAACGCAGCTGCATGCTCAGCAGAGGGTGGTCTCACCATGGAAGCCAAGCAGACCTCAGAGTGTGGCTCCATCACTAGTCCCACTCAGCTGCTGTCCCTGAAGAGGACAGAAGGGACTTTCTATCCAGATCTGAGCACCAGGTCTGAGGGAGGGAGGAGGGAAAAGGCAGGAGAGCCAAGCTTGGAAACAAACAGAAAAGTGAGTAGTGGGGGTTAGCTGGGGGCCATGGGGTGGAGAGACGCAGGATGATAGGGGAGATTGGGGGTTATGCAGGGGATAGGGCAGGGGCCACGTTAGAGGTACAGATAAGGCAGGTGGTGGGCATACAGCAGGCCTATCCAGCTGTTTCCAGCTCCAGTTTCACTGGTTCTATATAAATTGGATCTTAAAATTGCAGCAGGTGAGGGATGGCAGCAGCAACCCCCCTGACATGAGCGTGAAGCCGGGCACAGGCACCTCCTGGGCACAGTGATGCACCGGCTGCTGCCACAGGTTCAAGAGGCTGCAGCTGTGCTGTGTTCATTAGAGCAGGTTCTCATGCTGGGCCAGATCAGGTGTTTAAAGGTTAATTAGACACAAGTGGGGACACCCCTGAGACGGCTGCAGGCACATTTGTGTCTGAAGGCAGGCAATTCGGTGGGCGCACACCTCTGTGTGTGTAAAAATCTTCTCTCCCCCTAACACCCTTCTCCGGAACAAGAAGTCTAAATCCTATGAGCACGGATATTGCAACCTCTCCTCTGTCTCCTCACCCTGTGATTTTTGTAGGGTCACAGAATTTAGGTTGGGAAAGTTCTCTGGATTTCTTTAGTCCAGCCTCCTGCTTGGACCAGGGCTAGCTTCAAGGTTGCTAAGGGCTTTGTTTAGCTGAACCTTGAAGATCTCCAAGGACTGAGATCCTACCATATCTCTGGGCCCTTGTCTCAAGGCTGCCCCACACTCACTGCAAAAGTTTGTATACTCAATAAGCATTTCCCTTGCTGCAACTTGTGCCATTGCCTCTTGTCCTTTGCTGTGTCCCTCTGGTCTCTACAATCTCATTTTAAGCAGCAGAAGGCAGCAGACTTCCCCTTTCATCTTCTTGTTGTCACACCGAACAAGTCCAACATCCTCCATCTTTTCTCACATGTACTTCTGCCCCTTCACCATTTTAGCAGCCCCCACTGGACTAGCCAGGATCGTAAATCTCTCTTTTGTCTTGGGGGGGTCTCTGGGAACTAAGAAAGCAATCTGAAATTGCAGCCTGCAACCACCACATGCAGCCCTAGTATAGCCCTTCCTCCCAGGCTGGCCAGAAGACATTGCATCCCTGAGCTGGGAACTTCAGTGTCACTTGGAAAAAACTGAAAAGTATATGAGAATGAAAATGGCATGGCTCCATGCCTAAAAGTGCCACTGGTTCTATTTTCCTTTTACAGAGGAAAAAGGACCTGATCCGACTGAAAGCTAAGCAAAATTTTTAAAAAGTTGATTCTTGATGGATCGAGTTCCTGGCTGCACAATCACTGGTGCTAGAGCTCAGAAAGGGTGGAAATGCAGAGCCGAGGTTGCTGCTCCCTATAGGTACAGGGCCTAGATTGGCTCCACTTGCTCATGAACATACAGCATCAAGAGACTGGAAAGTCATCCTTACGCTGAGGAAAGGTCCGTAGATCAGACTTTGCCTTCTTTCAGTGACACCCACCTTCTCTCCTTCAACTTCAGTGACACTTTCTTGCTTTCTCTCTTGGGAATGTCCCTGCTCCTTCTGGCTCAGTTGCCGAGCAGGGAGACACCGTGCTGGGAGGACACAGTTTCTGAGCTGACTTTAGCCTGACTTTGCTCACTGTGGATGCTTTGCCTCCCAGCACTGCATGTCTTCTTCCACTCAGCCTTTCTCCAGAACAACCCGTTTGTGCCAGCCCAGCCCAGCCATCGCCACTCCTCATCCAGCCCAGCCCTGTCACCTCCACGGAGCCCTCAGCAAGGTGTCAGTCAACATTAGCAGAGGAGCGTGGTGTTTTGCTGATATAATTTCCCAAGCTGTCTGGCTGAATACACAATCCTATCAGAGCTAAAGCACTCCAGGACTTCCCCCCGTGTTGTGAGCTGGGGGCCTCATGCTGGCATCCCTGACCTCAGCTGGGGTGAGGGCTCCCCAAGGTCTGTCCTCTCAGGGGTTTTCTCTCAGGACAGATGCACAGAATTATCTATCATCTCCATCCTATGATTTGGTCCATCTCCCTCTCTAGAGGGGTTCTGTGACCTAGAAATTTCCAGAATATTATTATAAATATTCTAATTTTCTAATTTCTAAACATTATAAATATTCTTTTTTATAAATATCCAGACACGTCAGTGGCAGAGGGAGATGCATCCCTCTTAATCCTTCCCAACTGTATTAACTAGACAAATCAGGAAGAAATTAATTAAGCAAAAGAAAAACAGTCTGAATACCTGGGAAAATGTCTTGACACTGAATCACTTTATGATAATCTCCTAGGGACTTGGAGGAGGCTGTGGTACTCCTGGCATTTGAAAATAAGTGTGGAAGAGCAACAGAGAAAGCAATGGGAGCAACGCATCAGTGCTGGAAGACATGAACTGGAAACAGAACAACAGGCCTTCGATATCTGTGACACTGCTGGAAGAAGGATAGATTCAGCCAGCTCAGATTTTGAAAAATCCCAATAATGTAAATTCCTTAAGTACAAGCCAAGCCTATGAATAAGATAAATCTCTTAGTCACTTTGCCAGTGATATCCTTCTAATCTCATCCTTCCTCAATGATGCTGCTCAGAGAGCGAAACACTTTGCATAAATGGGTTTGCTGCTCAGAGCAATCACTCATGCCTCTCACTCCGACCCCAGGATTAGAGAAGCCCCCTGGATTAAGGCTGTTACTATTTTGAGGCCAGGGTGAACCAGCTAAGCAATGGCTCCAGGGAACTTTCAAACAATTGCAAGTGAGAGAAAGAGGAGAGGTGAACAGGAGACCACCAGCATCTCAGGAAAGAGCATGTACCACACTGGTCTTGAACTGCACTTAAAAATACTTTACAAACAGAAATGACCCAATAACAAGGAATTATTGACACATCCATGGGAAGGTAACAGTCAGCAAGCCAACTTAAAAATAAATGACATTGAACCGACGGTGCCGTTTCGAGGGATGCTGAGTGCTTTCCTCCCCAGCAGACATCTCTGGCTGCTGAGTGGGACCAGCAGCTTGAAATTCAGAGCCGAGGTCTGCTGAGCTGTCCCTCCCAAAACAGAGTTTGGAAACAACCTGCACAAGGTTAAGAAGCAAGCTGGGAACAAGAAAGAGATCCCCAGAGCTCCGATGCCCCAGACGCATGATGGAGCCATTTACCCCAAATGAGAAGAGCCTCAGTCTTGCCAGATCAGATTTCAGACAGAGTTCAGGTCATTTTATGGAGGTGAAAATATCATTCTGGATGCCAAAAAGAGGAAAACCATGCTTATTCATCCAAATTACATGTAAGACCAGTAACAACCATTTGCCTTTTGCTGACCATTCCCTCACAGCACACACACAAGAACTGTTCTCAGTACTACTTAAGTAGCATATACTGTAATAAAGTATGTAATCCCTCAAAATACAAGAGCTTTCCTTATAATCCACGCACGTGTAAACCCTGACGAATATTTCATACATTTTTATCACACCAACATGAAATAGTTTTATCGTCTCTGGCAGATACATGAATTTTCAGAAGTGTTTATCACACATTCACTGCATCAGTCCCCAAGAACTGCTCCCTCTCACTGTTCCTCTGTGAAGACCCTCTCTGTCGATGCTCTCCCTTCCCCATGGAAGAGCTTCAAGCAGCAGTTCTAGATGGATGCTGGATACTGGAAAAGGGAAAATAGCGACTCCTCAGAAGCCAGAGTTCTGCTGTTAGCAGCGTCAGACTGGACTTTCAGTGTTCTGCCAGGAAAACAGTGTCACCATGTGCAGTTTCTGCCCAAGTTTGCAGAACAGCTTCTCTGGGCTTTGGTTAATTAAAATACAGTATGTCTCACACCATTTTTGAACTATTTCTGTAAAAGATATGCAAGGCTGCAGGCTGTCCATCACATTCTGCATGTCCTTCATGCCAAGACTATAGTTTTCTATTTGACTGTAAATCATCCATTTTAATTAGATGTAAGACAATTATTATTGGAGTTCAGCAAGTCATTTTTTCTCAGTAATTAGTAGTTGTCAGTTCAATTCAGCCCAGTGCTGGTGTAACCCAGTGACTTCAAGGCTGTGTTTAAAATCTCTTTTCTCGCACCCAACAGCTCATGGTAAACAATATCACTTTTCCTGCCTTGTCCACTGGAGCTGTCTTGTACCATGATTATCTCAAAAACCCCCAGCCAGGCCACTGACAAGGAACGTTCACTGTCTGAGTGCAGAAGGGACTGCCCAACAGGAGAACTTGGCCAAGAAAAGTCAGCTCACCTCCTTGACCCCATTTCACTGCTATATGCTTCAAATCCTGGCTGCGTCTGTTTCGCTATAAAAATGTCAGACTGTCTCTAACACTTATTTTTGCTTGCCACTTCAGCGTGGCCTGACTTGGCAACTTCTCCCATCTGTTTACTACTCTTCAATGCCGCGCCTGCATTTCTGAATTGCTGTTTGCTTACAATAATGCAGGGCACCTAGCTTTGAAGCGTTTTACGTGTTTTATAGTCAAGCAAGAACCCCTTGCAGCTTTCCTAGGAGAAAGTGAAGACTTCCAGTCCTGCTTTATGGCAGCGTGAAAGGGCCCTACGTATCACTACAAGTGAATCCACATCCAGAGAGACTATATCTAGATGTAGCAGCTATATGCACATTGAGTATCTGTGTTCCTCTATAATCAATGGAGATCTAGTCAATGTTGACAGTGGAGCCCCAGGAGTGAGTCAGCTGAGCAAATGTAGGTGTCTGACTCTCCAGCTTCACTGACTGTATTGACTAAGGGCACAATTACCTACCTTGAGATGTTTTCCACTAAGAAATCATTGTGTGGGCATGAGTCAAACTCTTGATTTTTCACTGCCTCGACACCCAGTCCACATGCAGACACCTATGTTGCGACACTCACATTGAGGTGTTTGCAATCTGGAGCTGTGCCCCTCCTCGGTGGTGTGCCCAGGATCATGGCTCGTTTACAAAGCTCAGAGAGAAAGCTGAGATCCATGAGTTGCTGCACATCCTCCTCTGTCCACTTGAACTGGAAGAGGAACCTCTTCTAGTTAAGCTGTCACCATAGGGGAACTACTCCAAATGTCTCAGAGTCAGTGAGCAACCCTCCACCTGGGCTGGGACCTGTTTGTTATCCAGTGGCCGATCAGCCACCTTGACTCTAAAACCTGGGGTTTGCTAATACTGATCTCCAGCATAACTCTAATCTGAGAGGACTGTGTTTGATGCTCAGTTCCCCACACCCTTCAGTCTACTTCTCTTTTTCTATCAGAAAGATAAATCCTGGCTCTGCAGAAAGCAGAGGTGTCCCTCCCTGGGCACTCATGGAGCCAGGCAATGTGGTTTTCTTCCATATCGCTGTTTGCTGTTTGCTTAGAAGTCTTCTAACATGGGTTAAACCTTGACCTGGAAGCTTTCTTCACCACAGGTATTGTCCCCCAAGGGCTCACTGCTGTTTGACAGTCACAGCCCTGACATCCCAGTGTCAGAAAGTGCTCAAGCCTAAGTCAAGCCTAAACTGTAAAACATCCTCATATTTTGGATCTTTCCAGGTCAGCCTGCTTTCATGACCTGGTGAACCTCATAGCTGACCAGCCAAGTGGAAAGATAGTTTTCAGTAAGTGGACATAGAGCACTGGTGTGGGGATTGTAAAAAGCCAAAAGACACACAGGCCTGATCCACGGGCCACTGTGATTCAGCCTGGCCTTGATACAACGCAAATCACCACACTGCACTGGACATGCCATGCAGACGCTGCTGGGAGAAACAGCCTGATCTACGAGTAAAAATGTACCAGTAACAGAGAAAAGCAGTCACCTTCCAAAGGACTTATGCACAGGAATGCCCCTGGCTGGAGGAGCTCTTGGTTGGTGTGTTGTGTCTCCAACCTAGCTCCAGGAAAAGGCCTCGCAGCAGCCTGAAACTGCCGCAGATGCTCAACATCCCAGATGTGCACCAAGCTGGCCTCTGCAGGAAAATCTGGCCCATAAGTGACCACTTAATCTCCTTCTCTATCCAATTTGGCTCAGCCACGTGGGGATCTGCCTTCCACCGCACTGCCACAAACAGGCGCACAGCAAATCCCTGCCTAATAGTGAGCGCTGGGATCGCATGCTGCGGCAGTGCATGATGGCTGGAGGCTGCTTGGAAATTGTGCCAACCCTTGAAAGACAGAGGGGTCAGGGAGTGTGTTAGTGGAAACCCAGGTCGCTGACCTCCATGGTCCTCTGCCCATCTCATGAAAGCCCCGAAGAGTGTGCAGTCTGGGAGTGGAGCAATGTACGGAAAATACCTCCGATGCTGCTGTGCACATTTCAGGAGGGAAAAAAAACAGCTCAAGGAAATGTGGAGACAGTGATTTAAAAGGAAACAGATTAAAGATGGACATGTGAGTGCAGCTGTGTCCCAGCAGTTATGCCATACACATTTATAGGTACATATCTGGCAAAAATAACTCCCTCTGCTCCAACAGGATATAAACTGCGGGAAGGGCTATTATCCATCCTGTGGCCCACCCATTACACTGGAAGCTGTGTCAGAGGGTAACCAAACAGTGTTGACAAGGAGGACTCATGGGTTTTATCTCACCTCGGGGAAACAATTACCACAGGGCAGTCAGAGAAAGGGCACTCAAGTGGTGCACAGTTGTCCCAGACCTGGTTAAGCCAGGCCAAATTGTAGGGACCTGGATGGTTTTCCTGATCTCCATGTGTTCCTACAGCCTCTTTTTGACTCACCAGTATCTCCAGCATACAAATAGCTACGTGCCTTAGAGGCATTTACCTAGGGGTAGAGACCTTGGCCAGCGCTGATGGCTGCTAAATGTATGAAATCGCAAAACAGCTGTCAGTGGAAGTGAGTTTTGAACTCCGGGTTGTTTCATTTCCAGCTGAGCAAATTTTCTCTTATTTCACAGGATACAGAAAGAACATACTCCCTTGTGCCTAAGCACCACTCCTTGTCTCTGCAATACAACAGAACAAATAGCCTAATCAGGACAAAATGCAAAGCATGATGAAAAACTGGGAACATTCAGGTTAGAGAAGGTGAAAACCTCCCCTGTAGCCTGGGAGGGCTAGTACTGCTGCTCCAACCACAGTGCTTAGGGGCAGAGGATCGTCTGGTGAGAAAAGACAGAGAATCACATTCCCCTGTTGGAGAGACATCACCTGGAGAGGGATGAAGTTATAAATCCTATAGAAGGAGATACACAAGCAGGGAAAGGCAGAACTGGAAGCACTGCAAAGAAGAAGGAGGAGATGAATGTCACCGGGCTCTTCTGGTGGTGGCGGGATCTCCCGCAGGAGCAAACGAGTGAGGCTCCATCAGACGCAACACAACCTTGTGCTGATCAGAGAAGCAGAGCATGTGTTTTCCAGCTTCTTCTCTCCAAAGATCATCCCCCTGCACCTTCTGTTTCAACAGAGAAACCTGATCTCAGTGGTCTCCTCACATCCATTGCAGGGAAAAATAACTGGATCCAACCCAAACAGAAAACAGAGCCATGCTACGGTAGCAAACTTCTTGCCAGCTTCAGAGGAGACGGCAACATTTGCCCTGTATGTTTCTGATCCTCCTAAACACGCGCTGAGCAGCTCAGTTACATGCACACACATTTGTACACCTTGTGTTTGCAAATAATCTTTGATGTGGAGCCTCTCGGACTGCTCTGTGGAAATCCATAAGCCTGTAGCTGTCTCTGCATAACCCTTGTCTTACCACCACAATAACAACATTTGAAGAATCTCAGCAGCTTAGTTCACTTTCCCACTGACAGATGCACTTTGGCTCCTGCTGATTGAAGTTCCTCCTCTCGTTAAGCTGCACAGAATTATTTCTGATATTCTCCCCACTGTGCCTGTTCACTTAACTAGTATACACTTGCTCCCCTGATCAGCTGGCTCTCCAGTTGGGTTTGCTATAGTGATCGAGTGACACACAGGGTTCTGCAGGCTTGGGGAAGAGCTGCTGCCGCCAGCCAACTACTAAAAATGCTGGTTCAGGCTTTCAGGCTGTCCTGGGCAGCTCTACATCAACCTCCTCCATGCCCGTGCTGCCTGAAGGACAAACGCCATCATTTGGCTGGGTGTGACTGCCCTGTTGTGAAGCGCCCTTGGAAAACGCCGACTGAAATAACAAATCCTGGGCTGAGATCAGTGGAGAAGACTCCGCAACTTTTACGACGTGGTTCCCTGGTTTTCCCAAATTTACAGTTTTCTGAAATACTCCAGTACTGCACTCAAACTTGCTAAGCTCAGCCCCTGCTGACAGACGGATCTTTTTCTTGCCTTTTTAAAATAAACAGAATGGAGAACAAAACCAGCAGCAAACCCAGAAGTTCTCACAGCAATGGAGCCAAACAAAGCATAAATTCCCTCTGATTTGCAACTGGGAGTAAGGTGACTTCTTTGGTGTCTAGTTAGGGTGGACCTCTCAAGACAGTTCCCCTGCATGGCATCACAAACTGAATATGGGGGTATGCTCCACTTGGCTACGTATTTTCATTCAACTCATAAAAGGTTAAGAATTCTGCAGTTTAAATGCTACTACGTGTATCTCATGGACTTATAACTTACATGCGTAAGTACTGTTGCTAAGAAAAGCTAGAAAAAGACAAAAGAATATTTATCGTTTTTATTAAAATACATCCTGGGACAAGTTTTGAACAGCTTTCCAGACAAATTAATTGAAGGCAGAAAGCAAAAATAGCCTGTAAAAGGGAGAATGGCTGTGAGTTTCCAGAAAGCAGCAATTTAACAGAATGCTTTTGTTTGTTCTAAAGACACTAATGGCTGTTTTGGTAGTCTTTAGATAATGTACAATAAATTTCTGCTATATTGCATATTTTTAAAGATTCCTAATTTTTCAAAATCTGCTTTTGCAAAGTTGAAAACCTTAGTTACAGATCTCTCTTTTGCTTATCATTCCGTTCATTTTAAACAGAAATAATTCTTGCTCAACCAAGCTTTTCTACAACCAGTATTTCTATTTAAGACTCAGATTTGAAACAGTATCACCTCTTGGAGGTTTAGTGATTGTTGGATCAAGAAATGTCTTGGCTATGACAAACAGAAATACCTGAGTCTTTGCTATTATTAGCGATGTTTGTTATAATTCTTCAGTCTGTGCCTAGGTGGCTATTTTCCCTTGGTATTTATCTGACTACCATTACAAAAATCTCAGCCCCTGTCCAACTCCACCTTCAGGAGTTAGAGCAGACATTTAATTCTACCTTTTGAACAACTCCTCCTAAAATCACTGTAAAGGCTAAGGGGAGATCTTACTGCTGTCTTCAGCTGCCTCAGGGAAAGGTACAACAAAGAATGCCAGACTCTTCTCGAAGATGCATTGTTGTAAGACAAGAGGCAACACACACAATTTGGAACACAAGAAATTCTGATTAGAAATCAGAAGAGAACATTTTCGCCATGAGGGAGGTCAAATATTGGACCAGGGGTCTAAAGACGTGAGTGAAATAACCATTCTTGGAGATATCCAGCTCTCAGCTGGACAAGGCCCAGAGCAACCTGACCTAGTCAGATCTGCTTGAGTCAGAGATTGGATAAGATGACCTCCAGAGATCCCCGCATCCTAAATTATTCTGGGGTTCTGTGATTTTGTTTGACCTAAGATATAATACTCAGAATTGCCACCTTCCCCTGACATTTGCATTGCTTGCATGAGCACACCTCCAAACATATGAAGCTCTTGTCTGGCAACACTCAGAAAAAGGTAAGAGAAGAAATCTCTTGAATAGCTGCAGGATGGGAAGGCCAGGAGCTCTCCTGCAGATTTTCACATGTCTGCAAGAAGGACAAGAAATAAATCCACGAGGACTAGGAAAGAGAAAGCCAGTGGCAGCTGGGCCTGTGAATAAAATTTTCCAAACGTGGGTTAAAGGTAGGTGACAGCACTTCTGCTATCATATGTCAGAGGAGGCTATGAACTGGGTTTTGCTAACTAGCTGAATCCCATGTGTGTTTTCCCAGGCTGAAAGTTTCTTGCTTTTAATCCGATATGGAATAAAACTGTCTTCAAACACAGATTTTCTTCCATGGGGGAAACCTCCTCTGCCAGCCTAGAAGTTTCTGAAGCTGGTTTCTAAGGATGCACACAGCACCTGGTCCTTTCTGTGACAGAAAAGACAGAAATTCATACGCAAAGATCGTTTCAGTTCTCTGATTCCCCAGGTTTTCTCCTTGGGCACTGCAACAACTTCCCATTGTTGGAGATTTTAAAATCAAGATAGGATATTTCTTCTCCAGTCCATGCATAGCTGTTAACCTTCAAGCCTGAATTTCACTGAGGGAACTTATTTCACTGCTATTACAGACAGGTTCAGACTAGACAAGCCCAATAACCCCCTCTGGCCCTAAATCTTGTAAGAATTCATCTCTCTTCAATGTTAAGGAAATGTTGGGGTTTTTATGTCCTAAAATGTGAACTCTTTAGGGCAAAAAAAGCCTTTGCTTCATTTCTTGGTGCAATATTTGACACACTGACATCCTCTAAAGGTTACCACAGTATTAAAATAAAGAATGGTCTAGAGGCCAGAAGCACCCATAACTTTACTTCTGCCTCTTGTGCAAACCTTCTATTTAATTGCTTAACTGCTATTCCTCTCTGATATAATATTTTATTATTACCTACTTTTCTTGGATGCTCATCTGATCTGTCTTAATGTTCTTTTAATATCACTTGGGATGGGATAATAATCTGCTTGTACTTCTCCAGCACCTTTAATCCTGACAGGTCCTAGTGTGCTTAACAAGAAGAGAAGGAGAGGGAAAGTGCTTCATTCATCAGACAGGGTAAGGTCATGTGTGATATCAGAGACGCTGACAAGAAGACCCGATACAACTAAAAGTGCTGGGGTGTTTGAAGGGGCAGGTTTAGCCCATGGCCCTGTACTTGCAGAAAGTGCAAACTATCCTTCGAGCTTTAGTTCACACCTGCATTAAATTGCCAAGGTAGGTGATGTGATGGGCGCGAAATGTCAGCAGGAATCTCATGTGCGATGCTGTATGTTATGCCTTCATCAGATCCATTCACAGGGCTTCCTTGGCTCTCTCAAAGTCTAGGAATTGGAGTAAAAAGCTATACAGGATCTACTTGCGCAAGGACAGGGGACGCTGATGGAAGTGGAGATGCATGGGGAAGTTCTCAAGGAAACCACTTTTTCCATCAAAATACCAGTGAAAGAAATGATCTTCACACCTTGGTTTTGACTGAACTGAAGCAGAGTAATGCCTGTACTGGGAAGGTGGAGAAGAAGGGTTCACACAAATGAAGCAAGGAAACGAGGATCCGAGCAAGGGTATGTGCAACATGCAAGAAAGCACACAAGAATCTAGGCACAACATGAATACACAGCTGGGAAGTGAAAGAATCTCAAGCTGAGATAGCGTTAATGCCCTGAGTGACAGTGCTAGCACAAGGGGGATGCAGAAAAAAGATGGACATGGAGGAAGACGCTAGATACAAAAAATCTGAGCTGATGCCAGTGCATTCAATAACAGATGTCCAGGAGACAGAATGAGATCTGGGGTTTGATTGAAGCAAATCAAGCCTGCAGAGCCAGCCTTAAGGGCTGACATAATGGAGGAAGTGGACGAGCTGGAGAGAGATGGGAAGGACAAGGAGAAGTGAGCTTTGTACGACACCATGAAAGGACTGGGGAGGAAATGTGAGTCACCCCACCAATGATAAAGTGATTGGAGAAGCAGGAGAGAAATGGGTGGTGGGGGCAACATTTCAAGCAGCCTTTTCCTTCCAACTCTCCTCAGAAGTAACGCCAGAAGAGCTCAAGTCACTAATGACATGGAAGATTCAATAGAGTTAAGGCTTTCTGCATCTGCAGGCCCACCTAGAAGGGGCTGCTGCTACGGAGGAGAGAACTGAAGAAAAAAGGATGCATTTCAGTACACCCATGGACAGCTCTTCCACCAAGGCAGTAATGCCAACTCACAGAGCTAGGATGGAGGAGGACAGGCCAGGAAGCAGTTCTGAAGGACGTGGAGATTATACAGGCTCATGAGTTGAGTAACAATCAATAATCCGCTATTCCATAAGTAGATAAATAAAGAAATAAATAAAGTGTATAAATAAATTAATAAATTCATTAATTTAAAGGGTGGACATCACCCTGGAATGAATGTTTTCTGTAAAACAGGACTCAAAACCTTTCTGCACTGCTCAGCACTAACAAAGACTCAGGTGAAGAACTGTTTCCAACTTTAGACAGTCTATTTAAAGCAAAATATGGACCATTTGGTGAGCATCCAGAGGATAACACCAAAGACGATTAGAGGTCTAGAAAACAAGTAATAAGAGCAAATGTAGGATCGGAATTGTGTGGCCTAGAGAACAAGGAGTGTCATGGCTTCAGTTGTCACTTGAATTTCTAAAGTCCTCAGAGAATGAATTTTCGCCATATTTACATGCTACTACTGGATAATACCTTCAATTACTTACTTCTTGGAAAAAAGGAAATGGTAAAAATAATCCACTGTCCTCCTAATGGGTAGGGCAAGAAGAAATGGGCTGCAGCAGGAAAGATGAAATCTCCAACCAGGATCCCCCTTAAGAACTGGTTAGCTTGGCCTCTGTCAGGATTTTGGACGGGTGGACTCATTGTCCTCTTGAGACCTGAGCATTGCCCAGTGTTTGGGCATGATCAGTGTGTGGATTAAGTAACAAGCTAAATCCACACAGTTCCAGAGTTTACAATGGTAGTCACAGGGAACGACTTCACAGGAGCTGCAGCTGTGGGACTGTGTGCATGCAGGGAAGGTAAACACCTCCACACGCACGACACTACAATTATAGGCTCCCAGGTCTCGCTGGTTTTTTCCTCACCAGAAGAAAGTGATCACCCATCACTCTCCCTGCCAAAATGTAATCAGTTCTATTGTAACCAGCCATCAGTCAGAAAAGGACAAAAGGTCAGTTGTGAAAAGATGAGGGAAGCTAAAAAAGTCTTCAGCATCAAACAATTCATTTTAGGCAAGAAACCCTGATTAACAAAGGAAAAGGATGCTAGATACAATTATTTGAGTCTTATTTGAGTCTGATTTCCCATGAAAACCACATCAGGTTGGTGGGGTTTGTGTTTGTTTTGTTTTGTCTAATGGGATACACCTTCCTGTTAAAGTTTTTGCTCCAGTTGGAGCTCTGTCCTGCATGGACTCCACAGTACAGCAAATGCTATAACCTCTCCCACAACAGGATGTTGCTAGGTTTCCTCTTCTTCATCCAGCTAGTTTTCATGAAACCTGCAGGAACTTAATACCTTTCAGATCTCTACTCTCTGCCAAATCTGGCTGAAATCGGCCAGTAGGTTTAGAGGAGGGATGATGAGCATAAACAGCTGACACTGTCACGTGGCTTTATTCCTTTAACAATCAGCTATTAAAAGGGATGAGGTGGCCATAGATATGGACCAATAATGATTATAGTCTATCTTATTATCTTACTCCAGGCATGTGGAGTAGACACACAGGACACGCAGCATCACAGATCTTTGGCACAACCATACTTCTGACTTCTGGACTGGGCCAACCTTGAATGGAAAAATACCAGTGTGAGCAAAAGGCTGCCACAGAGGAGGCCCTCGCTGGGAATGATTTTTTTCTTGAAAGACAACCTGAATGCAATTCAGTTTTGTATGAACAGAGCCCATCCGGGAGCAAGTGTTGCCTTTGTGGAAACAACAGTGACTCTACAGATGCAAACAATGGAGCTACATGCTTTTGCATTGCTTGTTCTGTCACTAACTGACATCAGTCACTGTTAATCATTCCCTGAAATGTGTATTTAAGAAACAGTGACACAAACAGAGACAAGTTCCTTCATGAAGCCTTTTATATGGGGAAAAGCGAAGGGAAAGAAAAACTGCTCCTCAGGCTAGCTGGTGGCACTGAAATAAATGGGTCAGGCATCAGAGCTTCAGCAGGCACAAAAGGTGAAAACCCTGTCTCCCGGAGCAATTAAAAGTCAATGGGATTAGTGGCCTTCACTATCATTTATAGAAACGCCACTGTGTACGCAACATTATTGAAATACAGGGGTCAAGTCCCTGCTACTGGATACCTACCCTTTTGCTGTTGAAGTTAATGGGAGCTTTGCCAATCAACTCTGTGGCAATGGAGTCTAAATCTAAAACAGATGATATTCTGGGCTCCATTCAGTTGATGGCTCAAGCAAAGCTTTTGCCAAAGCAAAAAATGTTCTGCTTGTGCAGTATAGATTTGACCCAGAGATAGATGAAATGGGAGAGTTAACTACAGAGACATGAAGATTCAAAATGGGAAGGCAGAGAGGTGGACTGAATGTCACAGGAAGCATCTTCTCTTCCTTTCTGTCATAAATTACAACATACAGATTGAAATCTAAAAGGCTGCATCCTGGCATCTCTTAGTCTCCCATTTTAGCAGGACTGGCTGTTTTCCAATGAATGATTCTCCTTCCAACACCAAGTAAATAAATCCTGTGGTAACACACCTATGAAAAGGACACAAATGGGAAGCCTGTACTGTTATTATGTGATTCAACATGTTTGAAACCAGAGTCTCGATGGCCTAGCCTTCCCTGAGATTCCCTGGCTTTGGACCTGCTTGTGATGCTGGTTGCACAGTTGTTTCCTCTTCCACTCATTCATTACCATGCTCATGCCCTGAATTCTCCCACAGGCTGCCTCTTTTCTTCTTTGTCTCACTCTAGAGAAGAAGTACCTGATTCTGCTCTATTTTATGATGCTGTAAATCAGAAATGAAGGTTCCCAGAGATTTTCTCCACTCCCTTGTGCTGCTGAGACCAGTCTGTAGAGCGGCGGTATCTCCTTGCTTAGTTGGTGCCTTCTCCGTAGACACTACCAGGCAGGAAGCTAATGATGGCTTTTGCCTGGTTTCTGTAACAGGAATGGCGTTGAGATTCTGACTTATTATTTGAAGCAATGCATGCTCATGATTCTATGGTACTAACTATTCACTGATCCTATATAGGGCCCCCGGGAATGGTGTGTTAATCCAGACCGAATAATTCAAGGCCACCTTAGGTCTAGAGAGGTCCTGAGCATGGCAGGTGCCTACACGCTGAAGACATTACCCGTGCATTAAATCCAGATGTGCCCCTGGAGCGGCAGATCTCATTGGCCATGCATGTGGGGGTGGTGAGCTGTGGGGCTGGAGACCTGCCCCAGGGCTCTGCTCCTCTTCAGTGTCAGCCTGATCTCTAGACTGGCTTAACTGTGATTGATTCTAGATACCCTTAATAACCACATGGCTTTACAATCATTTATTAAACTTAGTCAAGTTCTTTGTCCTGCTAATATCCTGCAACAAAGAGCTCCACAGCCTAATGACATATCACATGGAAATGCATCTCCTAATAGCCATTGGAAGTTGTCTTCTCTTCCAATTTCCTCGAAGGCCTTCATGTTCTCATATTAATAAGCTGGTGTCCCTAAAGTCTGGAGGGGACTTTAGTGGGAAGAATAGTCTATTTTCAAGCATTTCTATTGAATACTGAGCTAAGTCCAAGCTAGCAGCCTGCAGGCAAAAAAGTGCAGAGTCTGTTCTCTCTGATCCTCCTTAGCCAACCAATCCTATCTGCACTGACTTTTCAAATCTCCATCTTTACGGTATTTTTCCCCAGAACAGAGAAATAGAGAAACGTAGACAGAAACTGACAGGTAAGAAAAGATGTACCCGCGCTCTAACTGACAATCTAACAAGCAATCCTTGAGGCACACTGATTTCCAAATGATCTCAGTTTCATTTAAGAACACTTTTCTATTTATTTTCAGCACAGATAGCACCAACTCCGAGCAACTACATCCTACCATACTGCTAACTCTTTGTGACACGGGCAAACAGTTTATCTGCTGATGTGAAGGGACTTTTCACCCGTGTCTTTTTGTGCTACTCTCCATGACTTGCTTTCAGCTTGGATCCATACCAAGCACTGAGAAACATTCGTGACAGCGGAGCTCATCTTAGTTTCTTTCTCTTGCAGAACATTGTCAGAGATCCAGGAAAGCAGACAAAATTCTGCAAACACTGAGCATTAACCAAAACAGAAGAAAATACTTCCTTCCTTACTTCCTTCTTTGCTTCCTTTTCTCTCTCTTTCTGTCTTTCTTTCTCTCTTTCTCTCTCTCTTTCTCTCTCTCTCTCCCCAGAGCTTTGCTGTTCAATACATTGTCTCAGAATCAGCTGACACAACGGTGCAGGACACTCACTCAGTGAAACCTTTGAAAATGCCAAGCAAGCCCCCAAAAGGCAACGCCATTACGAAGCTCAGAGTTCAGCCCATCAGCTTTCTCACTCTTAAGCCCTCATTTTCAATAAAAGCAGTTGCCTCTTGGAACTGCCAGACCTGAGCAGACCTTACTCTCCGTGCCCTCAGACCGGGAGCCCAGATGCTGTGATCACCTGGCCACCAGAGCCACTCTTTTCCATCTGCACCACTGGTTTCTCCTAAGTAACATGCAAGGATCAGAACAGTTTTACAATAATGAGCTTTACTCCTTCCTACAGTCCTCAGCACATTTTTAAATGAAAGAATCAGCTTACCCGTAAGAGCCACAAACAAACACGAGGAGCTTAAGATAGAAGCAACCGGGTAGCCTGAAGTATCATGCGTGTTGGGCAATCATAAATTTAAAATGAAAATCCCTACCGATTTTGTTTTTCATTAGATATTAAATAAGACCTACTTGAGAAGCCAGATTAGTAAAAAACCTTTTTGGCTGTTGTATTTTTTTTTTTTTTTTTGTAAATCAAGACAGGATTAAAACTTCTTTTGGAGATTCACTGTCATTTTATCTGGGTAAATAAGCTTAGGGCGCCTAACAGTCAATTTATAATGAAGGCTTTTGTTCTTGGTACTGTGATGCAGCCCTGCAAATTTGCCCACAGCTGCAGCGGTTTCTGATGTTTTTGACAGGTAAATAAAACATTGTTTATACCTGTCATTGCTATTAATCTGCACAGTAAAGAGTTAGCAATTATATTCTGTTCCAAGTGGATAAATTTTCATTACGATCTTGGCACTGTGGTACAGAATAATGTGCATTTATGACTTTTATAATTGTGAAGGTCCAAAACATGAGGGGTCCTCGCTCAGCTGTTGAGTTGGAAAACGAATGGGAAATAAAGGCTAGACCAGTAATAACCACCATTATAAAAAAGAACAAGGAATTTGGGATTTAGTGCTATTGAAGTTTTATTGACTTAAAGGCCAAATAAACCAAACTGCAGGTCTCAACATCAGCTGCACTGACTGAACTCTCAGTTATTCGGAACCGTACTTTTAGGAAGCTGTTTTAAGATCTGGCCGCGTTTTAAAACCCCACGATTTGGGCCTCCGTAATGACTTGTGCTTCCCAGCTGCTACAGGGCAAAGGATTTCAGGCACTCCTCAAGACATGCTGGTGAAGAAAATATTATTTGTGGAATAAGGTACTGCTCAAGGACAAGTGGCAGAATCCAGCTGTAAGTGTCTTATTATACTGGTCAGAAACTGTGAGAAGCAAAAAAGAGAAATCCTGGTGAAACTCTATTAGATCCCAGTCACGTCTGCTCAGCCTCTCACGCAGGTAGGCTGGCAGATGGTCAGCAAATAGTCTCACTTTTACAATGCAACCTACACAGGTTTTCAGTGTGAAAATTTGCATCCACTTATTTTCAAGCACTAATGTTCTCCAAGAAAGTGAGTTACCTCTATTTTAATTCTGCTTAGGCTCTATTTGCTCAGACATGCAAGCCAATCTCGCAGGCGCTACATCTCGTGTGCACAGGCAGAATGAGAAGCCAGGGAAGAGTACTTGAAATGTGGAATAATGCAAATTCCCAGGCAGGGAGTTGCATGGCTTCCAACTTTTAGAAGAGATGGGGAGGAAACAGTCAAGTTAGGAAGGCACAAAGCATCTCTAAAAAAGAATGATTTCTCCACCCCCATCTAAAAGCCTATGGTGAAAATTGTGTCTCACAGCATCAGTCAGCTGCATAAACCATTGGAGATGGCTACAGTCCATTGAGCACCGAGCTGTGATCTATGGGACCCTTGGTATGACATATCCAGCAGGGCTGTGGATAGTCAGATGAGTTGATGGCAGGACCTGCTTCTCCCAAAGAAGAACGGGAGCCTGTTCCCCACCCCATTGTGCCCATCGGCACCATCCTTGGACAGACACAAAGGAAGGCACAATCACTGCATTACAGACGTGGGCACCATCCTTGGGACAGGCAGGACGTGTGCCAGAGCGTGGCCACTCGCAGATGAGCACTGGCTTTCCTTAGCAGCGCACACAGGCCCATGAAGGGGAAAGAAGACATGGGGCAAAACCTGTTTTGCTCAAGATTTCAATGTATCACCTTACATGTCAGGATCTATGCCTAAAATGGCAATGGGTATCAGCCCAGTTAGCCCTGCAACCCTTTCTTGTGCAAGGATCCATTATTATCACAGGTAACAGGACTATCCTGAGTAATAAAGGTTATCTGCATATCTGCCACCTGCAGCTGTGTCACATTAGGTACAAACATTGCTGTGTGTATCACTGTAAGGAACCTGCCAGCCTGAAAATGCATGAACTGCTTTTAATTGTCATCAAATAGGAAGAATAATGCCTCAAGGTGCAACCTTATGTTCTATTGAGGTTGCATTTGTTTCTTTCTCTTAAGTGGTGGCGGGAAACTTCACTGGCCCAACCTCAGTCTGTACAAAGGAGCACCTGAAGGCTGCAGGTTCAGCAGGTACAATTGTAACCAGCGGTTTTCCTTCTCCAGGTAGTGCAACTGGGAGCATGGGAGCAGTGGCAAACCTGCAGAGCTCCTACTTGCTGTCCCGTGGGAAGCACTGGTGAGGTGGGGCTGCCTCCTGCCACGTGTTTATACAGACTGAAGTTGTATTTTTAAAAGCAAACAGCACATTAAACACGTCCTTCGCATCACATCTGAGATCATCGCAGTAGGGTACACACGAGGCGAAAAGCCCCCCTCACCAAGGTGCGCTCTGCTCCACAATGGAGTCCATGAGTCCCTGCCATGCCACAGCCACATGGCACTGAGGCTGGGCATGGGTGCCCAGGACAAGGCTGCTGGGCAGCAGAAGGGGACAGAGCCGGCTTCCACCCCACATTTTCATGGCAAACACCACCGAGCTGCAAAATTCTGGAGCCCAGGGCCTGAGCAAAGGGCAGAGCCCCTCCGGCTCCGAAGTCCTGCAACAGGCAGACCCTTGCAAGCAGCAGCCTCCAGCTCCTGCAGGCTGGAGCATCGCTGCCATGGGGCGAGCCAGCCTCCCGCCGCGCCCCGCCGTCGCCCCCGCGCCCCCGCGGGCTCACCTGCTCGGGCCCCTGGAAGCAGATCCTGCAGAGCGGGGTGCGGATGCCGCTGTCGACGCTGCTGCCCAGCGAGTAGCGGTCCTCGGCCTTGCCCTTGCCGAAGTCATCCGAGGAGGTGCTGCTGGGCAGGGAGGCGGGCGGCTCCCCGGCGGGGCTGCCCCACTCCTCGGCAGCCGGGCTGCCCGCTCCGCCGCCCG